>CM065721.1:7585226-7605226 GCA_033310375.1 Conus canariensis | reverse complement strand
AAATATACTAATGCAAAATATTCTGTTGGGCCGCACTACAATCTTAAAAATATAACAACTGACACCCTTGGCATTTCTGTGACTCAGTCTGACGCCTTTCAAGTAAAGGTTAGTACTCCATTAAACAGATATCTTAACCCTCCTATTAAAAACGACTACATCCCGAAAGTGTGGTTCAGTCATCCGATGCAGTTTTATCAGAACCAGTTAAACTTTGCTGTGTTTTGTGCTTCAACTGGGTGTGGAGTGTCGTATGCTGATCATTTAAATCATCCTGATCCTTTGGTGAGGTCAGTGTATAGATTTCATTTTTATTACACCTTCAGACGTATTTTATCTGAACTGCAAGCGCCATTACCAAATGACAAAACGTTTAATCCATTCAGCAACAGAATAGATTACAAGGCTTTTGAAAGGATCTGTAACGAATTTGATATTGACCCAAAGACAGACTTTAGACAAAAGTTGGATCTTAATCATGGTTTAGGCACCCCTTATTTTTGGGGCGTGCACAGAAAGTATAACTATGATTGGAATCCTCCTTACACATCTTTCTCTTCAGGCACAACTGTTCACCTCGGGTCCATAGAGCAAGAGCATAAAACAGCATGGACAACATTTATTTTGGATACTTCTAAGGGCCTAACTAGAGCGGGAATAGAACGAATAAACGACTCTATTCGTACTTATGTTTGGTGTTTGCTAGGTTCGCAAGCACAGGCAAGATCTAACATAACTGATCCTTCTACTGGCTTTGATGCCCAAAAACAGTATTTAGCAAATTTAGAGGACGCCATTAATTCTGCAATTGATTTGCCTTCAAGTATTAAAAGGTACCAAAATGTTTTACAATTTGCAAGATCGAAAGTAGACTTTGCTGTCGGCACTGGTTTATACATGCTACCTTCTGACCTCAGGCTCCAGGTAGGAACAATAATAAACTACAACAATGAAATCCTTGTTGCAGGAAATGAACAGAAGGTTGGACAAAACGACATAAATTCTGAGCCAGTACAAACAATAAAAAAAGAAGTCCCCTCAAAACCCCATCCAATCCCCAAGGCCCAAAGCCCAAAGGCCATTGAAGACGCGCGTGATGACCATGAATATGAAAAGACGGCACTTGTTATTGGATTAACTGCCCTAGGATTACTTGGTCTTTATCTTACTAAAGAGTAACCCAACTATTAAGACAACTAATGCCCATAAGTGCTCAGCCATAAAACCAACTACTTTACTTGCAGTAGACAAAAGCCAGCTAACGATCCCCCCTATTATACTAGGCAAAGAATCTATTGCCTTACTGGCTAATTTTTTTAGTAAGTTTGCAAGGTGATCGAGTTGTTTTTTTACCCATGATTTATCTGACGACGGAGTTGGCGGGCCTGGTGGCACTGCTCCCCCACCACCGCCGCCTGTAATAGCCAACACCAGTGTACTTATTGCAAATCCTAAGGCTGTTATAACGCTCGCTAATGTGACACCTTGCTCTCTAAACAGTGTTCTTATTCGTTCTGCTAACGTTGTGTCTTCATATAAAATTCTTTGGATAGTTTCTCTTATTCTGCTCACTTGAGTTCGTAATTGTTCTCGGTTAGTAGACAACACTTCTAGTCTTGCTGATCTCTCTTGTTCAAGATCTTTTAGTCTTTGTGTTATTCTTTCTTTAACATCAGGTCCTAAGTTGTGGTCATCAGCCTCAACTAGTTTTTCTTTTTCTCTTTTTATATGCTCATCTAGTTCACCCAGTTTTGCTAAATTGTTTGTTAATTCGCCTCTGATGCTTTTCAAAGCATGATCAAGGGCCGTTATTTCTCTCATAGGTAGCGGCGGATCGTGCATAGTTTTTAATACTGTTTCTTCTGAAAAACTGGTTTCTATTATTTCGTCTGCTGTTGGGCTTAAATCTTTAAGGGGTATGTTTTGTATTTGGTTATCTGTTGGGAGTTCTTGTAGTGTGTTTTGAAGTTTAGCAACTGCCTCACTGTCTAATCTTCGCGGTTTAGCAATGCCAAGGCGATTTTGATCGCTCACACTGAGCCTTTGTCTAATTGTAGTCTTTGCTAAAAACTTTGATGGGTCTGGTTTAGATGTAAGCTGTACAGGTTGTCCTTGCTCGTTTTTAAAAATCAAATGGCCATCTTTTGTTTCAAAATCATTAGGGTCTATAAAATCAGGAGGTTCTTGGCCTAAACTTTGATAAAATGATTTGACCTTACTTTCTGTTAATTCACGCCGCAATGATTGTAATGGATGTGTCAAAGGCGTCATTTCACTCATGTCGTCTCCAGGATCAAAAACATCATAATCTTCTTCTGCCATGTTTTTAAATAATTAACTTTTTATTTTGTTTTATAAAAAAATGTCACAAGCATATGGCTCGATTCTTGACCCGCATAGAAGACTGAAAGAGCCCTTTGGCGTGAAGGGAAATAAACAGAATATTATTGTTCCAAATAATCCATCTACTATTGATTCAGATCAAATTCTTACTGTTAAATTTCCAGACCTAGGAGCAGATGAAGTGATTGTGCCGGGATCTGCACGGCTTACTTTCAAAATAGAACTTGATTCAGCAACAGACGCAAACAGGACAGTTGTACAGAATCTGGGACGGGCAATCGTTAAGAAAATTTCTATAAAACTTGAGGGGCAAGAAATATTTTCTTTACACAATGCAGACATATTTCTAATCTATTCTGATCTATGGCTAACCGCGAATGAAAGGGCCGATCTTGCGTTTCAAGGAATCGAAAATAACGAAGCACTAAAACACAGAATAGACGCCGAAGATGCTAAAGCCGGCAACAAGTATGAAGCTGTAAGTTTTGCTTATGGAAATCGCTTTTCCATACCCTTAGATTTTGAGTTGTTAAAAGCGCATGCGCCATACTTTCAAGGAGCATTAAAAGACAGATTGTCATATGAACTAACTTTTAATGAATACAAACGTGTCATTAAATCTACAGACACTGATTCCAAGTACAGCATTTTCGACATCTCGTTAGAGTTTGACATTGTTAGCAACCCTAACTTAGCAAGGCTGATTGAGCAACAATATCAGTCAAAATTAGCAATATATTACGAAAGAGTGATTCATCATTCAAAATATCCTAAAAGCAGGGCAGACACTATATGGAATTTTAGTTTTAGCGCCGCAGCACGATCCCTTAAAGGTATTTTATTGCTGTGTGAAGATGATAAAGAACCATACCAAAGACAAAGTGAAAAGTTTATTAATCCTAAAATAACGAAAGTACAATGTTCAATTGAGGGTAGTCCTAACCAAGTCTACGGTAGTGGGCTTAAACCTTATCATCATTTTGATGAAATAAGAAAATTGTTTGGAGGCGGGAGGTCTAGAAGTCCAACAGTAGACCTTGTGTCTAAAGATCTACACCTTCACAGTGTTAGACTTGATGAATATTTAACAACGAAATACGGTTTATGGATTGACCTAAGGTCAACAGAAGATAATCAGTTGCATGGGAGTGGGAGAACAGTTAAAGACGTAATAAACATTCAAATTGATAAAGAAAAAGAGAGTGATAAACCACTTAATGTACATTTGTTTTTAATATATGATGCGCAGCTGAATATTCAAGATAACAGATTAAAAGATATCCAATACTAAATTATTTTTATTTTAAAAAAGCATGTCTGTTACGACTTATCCAAAAGTGCCCAAAGAAGAGATAGCTGCTGCTGTAGACATAAAAACTTTCAGATTAACAAACATAACACAAATGCAAACCCAACTAGAGCAGGACCTTTCAAAATACAGCAAAACCAAACGAAGGTATTCTGCTGTCTTTAATGCTGTTACATATGTTAATACTGGAGCATCGGCGGTTAGTGCTCTATCAGCAGGAACAAGTGTAGGTCTCTTAGCAACAGGCGTAGGTGCACCGGCAGCTTTACCTCTAGGTGGTTTGTCTTTAACTCTTGGCCTGTGTTCATTGGCTGTAAGTGCTGTCAGCAAAAAATAAAAGCTAAACTCCAAAAGCACACAGCTATGGTTCAACTAATAACAGCTAAACTTAGTTCCTTCAAACTGACAATAAATAAAGCACTTGCTGACTCAAACATCACGGATGAAGAATTTAGTCGCCTACAGGCTGATTTTGAGGACTACAAAAGACAAAAGTTTGATCTTCAAAGAAAGGCAAGGGCAACTTTTTCTCAACAACCAGACACCGACCAGATAAAAAAGGAATGTTTAAAAAAAGTAAACGAAACATTAAACTCTGTTCTAAACAGCTCACATTAACAACACCAAAGGGCGTTTATACTTTAGTTTACGAGTCCAAGCACAAAAAGACCGTTGATATTGATTCTGATTAAGACGACTTTGGAGTCGATGTATTTTTTTTAATTTAAATAAATATTTTGAGTTAGAAAAGAAACTCAGCATGGATAAGATATATGAAGGTTCAGATGAATTGTTTGAAGCAATGCTCGAGGAAGAGCGTTTGTCAAAAGCTTTAAATGAGGTCGTTTTAGAAGTTATTGATCCAACAAACGTGCAGGCAAGCGTTGTACATGCTATTTCTCAAGTTCCAAGTAAACTAACAATAAACCCCCCAGTTAAAGTAAGGATAGTTGTTTTAATCGACTATATAACAATAAACGAAGAAAATCTAGAAGTCTGGGTCTCAACTAAACAGCAGACTATTCTTTCTCATAATGACTTAACACCTGGTTGGGCAGATCAACTTCTTACACAGTTTAATGAAGCCTCTGAAGCAGCTAAAATGAGAGGCTCTGGTTGGTCAGAGGGTGAAGTCCTAGACATCAGATTAAGACAGGCTAAGTATGAGCCGATTGTAGGCAAGTCTTACATTCCACTGCCTCCAACATTAGTTGCAAAGAAAGCAGTTCTGAACATAAAGAATTCAGACGACAAATGTTTTATGTGGTGCGTTCTTGCTAGGCTGCATCACGTTGCCAAAAATGCAGAGAGAGTATCTAACTATTTACAGTGGGCCAATGATCTTAACTTTAACGGCCTTGAATTTCCTATGGCTGTAGACAAAATTGATCAGTTTGAAAAACAAAATCCACCAATAACTGTTAATGTCTACACATGGTCTGAAGAAACCAACCTTCTGCCAATTAGAGTGTCAAAGAACAGTCCAACAATAGGCGAACCAACCAGGAGTCATGTAGACTTACTCCTAATGCAAAGCCTTAATGGGTTGCACTACACTCTAATACGCACAATGAGTAGATTACTAGTGCATACTACAAAACAACATAGCAAACAAGAATTCTGTAGAAAATGTTTAACAAGAATTCCGTCCGTTCAAGCTGCGAGCGAACATATAAAACATTGTATTAGCCCAGTTGACTGTGATACAGAACTAATTACGCCCGGAGAAGGCAGTAAAGTTAGTTTTAAGAACTGGAAACGGTTGCAAACTAGTCCATATGTTGTTTACGCAGACTTCGAATCACTCATTGTTCCTTATGAAGGACCAACCCCACAGAAACTTCCTAAAACAGTCTTAATGAGTAATCATCAGATTTGCTCATTTGCCTTCATCATTGTTAGGTCGGATGGTGCCCATTCAAAGCCAGAATTATACAGAGGACCAAATGCTGCAAAATACTTCTTAAAACGCATGCAGCAAGTGCGTAATGCCTGTTCTAATAATCTAAACTTATCTGAAATCATAATGACGCCTGAAGACCAACAACAGTATGACTCAGCCACTCACTGTTGGATTTGTGGTTTAGGCCTCTCCGCAGAGAATCCAACAGTAAGAGACCATGATCACATTAGTTGAAAGTTTAGAGGAGCAGCACATAACAAATGCAATCTTCAACTAAAGTTTGAACCAAAGACATGGAAGCTGCCTATATTCTTTCACAACTTGCGAGGTTACGACTCTCACCTTATAATGCAAGCAGTAACCAGCGACTTCAGGGTGTCATGCATTGCACAGTCATCAGAAAAGTACATGTGTTTCACTTTAAATAACATGTCTTTCTACGACTCTATGCAACACATGATGGGTTCATTAGAGTCACTGGCTATGTCCTTAAAGTCCTGCCCAATAACAGAAGAATATTTTGACCCAACTCTTGTTAGAAAGGGCGTTTACCCTTATGAGTACATGAACAGTTGGGAAAGGTTTGATAACCCAGCCCTTCCACCTAAAGGCGCGTTCTTTAGTAGTCTTAGAGGAAAGGACATCAGTGATTCTGATTATTCTTATGCTCAAGATGCGTGGCAGAAGTTAGAGTGTAAAACGATGGGAGACTATCATGATTCCTATTTAATGGCGGATACCTGTTTGTTGGCGGACGTTTTTGAAAATTATAGGAAGACCTGCATGAAACATTACAGCTTGGATCCCGCGCATTACATTTCTGCGCCCGGGATGAGCTGGGACGCTTTCTTAAAATTTACTGGAGTACAAATTGATTTATTGTCTGACCTGCCAATGCTTCAGATGATTGAAAATGGATTGCGTGGGGGAATCAGTATGGCGTCGCACCATTACTGTAAAGCAAACAACAAATACTTGGACGACTATGATCCAAGTAAAAGGTCTAACTATCTTATGTATTTAGATGCAAACAATCTGTATGGATGGGCAATGGCGCAATCACTTCCATTACGCAACTTTAAAATGTACACAGGACTCAAAGACATTCAAAAGTTTTTAAAATGGCTACCTACTCTAGAAGCTGATCGTAAAAGAGGTCTCATTCTAGAAGTTGATTTAGAATATCCTCATGAACTTCATGATTACCATAATGATTACCCATTAGCAGCAGAAACCCTAAAAGTGTCAATGACAGAACCACCTAAACTTGTGCCTAATCTTCGTGACAAAAAAAATTATGTCTGTCATTACAGACTTCTCCAATTTTATTTAAGACATGGTTTGAAGTTAACAGCAGTTCATCGTATAATTGCATTTGATCAAGAACAGTTCATGAAACCATACATCATGAAAAACACTGATCTCAGAACTAAATCCGCAGATGCTTCAGAAAAAGACTTTTTCAAGTTGATGAACAACAGCTGTTTTGGAAAGACTATGGAAAATCCGCACAAGCGTAAAGATGTTAGATTGGTCACCAGAGAAAACGATGCAATTAAGCTAACTTCTAAACCTAATTATCAGGACTTCAGAAGATTTCATGATCAGCTTTTTGGCATAATGATGAAAAAAAAGAAAGTCAAATTGGATAAGCCCGTTTTTATTGGGTTTACTGTTTTAGAGCTGTCGAAGCTTTTGATGTTAGAATTTCTTTACGACTACTTTAAACCCTTGTATCCTGAGTCCAGAGTTCTGTACACAGATACAGATTCCTTTGTTATAGATATCCCTACTGAAGATATCTATAAAGACATGGAATTAGAAGTAGCTAAAGGGCATGCGGGATGGTACGACACATCTGATTACCCTAAAGATTCGCCTTTGCATTCAGATATTAACAAGAAGGTTTTAGGTAAGATGAAGGATGAATTATCTGGAGGTGTGATCAAGGAGTTTGTTGGTTTGAGGTCGAAAATGTACAGTCTTTCAAGCCAAAAAAAAGTTGTTAAAAAAGCAAAGGGAATATCTCGTAGTGTTGTGCAGTCAAGCATAACCCATGACAACTACAAAGAAGCATTGTTTGGCAATAAGACTTTTCATCATGACAACGTAAAACTACGATCTAATCTACATGAGATCAACACAACTGTTGTAACAAAGAAGTCATTAGATAGAACAAACACAAAACGTGTGTTTGTTAATCCAGAGTTTTCATATGCAATCGGGCATTGGAAAACAGCATAATTACATACCTTCTTCATCCGCGGGTTTATATTTTTCCTCAAATTTATCTAGAAGCTCAATCATATCAATATCCAATTCAGACAAAATTTTTCTCATGTTTGCTTGATGTGCACGAATTTTTTTTATTTTTTCAAGATATTCTTTATCCGTTATTCTGATAATCAAAATTTGGGATCGTAGGCGATCAGGATGCGTTGCCGTGTACCGATGAATCCACTTAATTGTTTCCTTAATAGCTGAACACGTATCATATGATTCTTGTATTAATTCTAAGGTCTCTTTTTTATCATCATTTTAGTTTCATGTAAGATTTCTTCCTTTTGAGCTTCCATTTTAAACTCAAATATATTTACGTAAATCAGTTAAAGCGGAACTGTGTCTGGGGGGATTATCTGCAGTTCTTCCTTCACAAAAGATCTTCGGGGGGCTGGTCGTTTTGTTGTGTCAGTTTCTCGTAAATAATACACAGGCGGATTCATTTTCACAATTTTTTTTATCTCATATGGATCAACACTCCAAACTGGATCTGTTGCCCTGATGCGAGTGTCCCCTTCCGCTTCTCCCGGCGAATAAAGGTATCTCACTTTCAAACCAAATGGTAATAGTTTGCTTGATGAAGACTCTCCTTCAACAACATTTATTGTTTGTTTTCTGATTGCTTGTACTGGTTTTAGACCTTTAAATTCTTCATTATTCATTGCACGTAGAACTGAGGGCAGTCTTCTAACCCATTCTGTGTTGCGAGAATTGTCAATCAGCTCTCTGTGATACTGGTAGGAGAAAAGTCTTTCAGATAACTGTTTGTTAAAGTTTTCAACCAAACCCTGTGATCTGTGAACACCCGGAATGCCTCTTTTAATGGTAACTCTATGTTTTAACAATAATTGATTCACTTGTCCTTTAAATTCTTTTCCATCATCAACTTGAATCATGCGAGGATAAGTTAAGGGTCCTCGTTGATATATCAGTTGTATAGCGACAGCAACAGCAGAAGCACTCTTTTGTGTTAATGGTTCCGCATCTTTGTATCTTGAAGCTATGTCAATGACTGTAAGTGCGTACTTAAATCTTTTTCGTCTAATCGTATCATGGGGTAAATATAGAAGATCCATTTGATGGGTGTCGTTTGGAGTTATATTCACAAAGTGTGGTCTCTGTATTTGTTTAGGCGCTGGTAGATAAATTTGCCAAATCGCTTGTTTAGATAACCATTCTTTTGCTGTTTGTTCACTGACTCCAGCTGCTTGGCTTAGCTTTTTAATTGCTGTTATTCCCTTCCAATATCCTTTTGGCGAATAATAGATCTTGTTCATTTTTTATTCAGCCAATATTATGTGCAACAAAATACACAGCGGTCATGCCAAAGGCAATAAACAATATTTCTTGCATCTTTTGTTTTTCTGATGGTTGATAAAAATCGCTGAATTTTGGTGGAGGCAATGTCTCGATTGGCTTGCCTGTTACAAGATAATATTCTTTTATTGCTTGATCAACATCTTTAAATGTGTAAGCTGCATGTCCCTGTTTTTTCAGTTCATCGTTAATAAAATCTAACTGCTCCATTCTTTGCTTTTCATAGGTGTCTTGTGCTGCGGCTAGTTGCTCCATAGCTTTGTTATGTCTTTTTCTCTCGCCGTCATCCCGTAGTTTACTAAATGCGTAATTACTTCCGCTAAAAGCAAGCGCATTAACCACAGCGCCACCAATCATCATTACGAGTGAAGCCATTTTTATAAATGTATTTTTTTAAATTTTACATATTGATACTGTCTGGAATTATTCCTTGCTTAACTAGAAAATCTTTCGTAGCAAATGAAGCTGTAATAACAGCAATCAGCTTTGCTGAGTCTTCAAAGTCTAGTTTGCCAAGATCTGCTGGTTTTATTTTTAACAGGCTTTTACCAAGCATTGTGTATCCTACACTTAGGCCTCCAATAACAGCAGAATGGTATACAAGGTTAGTAATAGTTTTTTCGGTGCTCATTTTTAAAAAATAAAATAATTATAATTAATAAAAAACATGAACAGCGATGATCTACTTCCTGAACTTATGATTACAAATGATCAAGTTGATGACCAAGCTATTATGCGCCAAAAGGAAAGGCTGTATTCTTTAGCAGCATGTGGAAAAACAAAACAGTACCTTGGAAATGAATTCAGCATAGAACAGATTCAACAAATGTCGCCACAAGACATTGTAAAGTATCACAACAGGTATGAAGCGCAACTGGGGTCAAGAATGGTAAAAAGTGTTGGGCAAACGGTTCTTAGTTTGTACACTAAACTAGTTAGTAGATTTGCTCCCATTGATTCTGAACAAGATTTTATGTATGATTTAACACAGGATCCCGTTTTAACAAAGTCATTAGAGTCTCTAGGATGTGATCTATATTACAGATTTGGAACATTGTTATCGCCATTAATCATGGGATTAATTACTTTTAATCATATAGATTTTGTTTCCCTTCAAAATGACCGAGCCAGAAAATCAGCAGAATCAGAAAACATTGATGGAGAAAGTGACTAGTAAAAAGCCTCCTCATCCTGGGCGTGTTGCAGCAGGAAAAAAATTAGCAGAGTGGAACAAACAAAAAAAATTAATGTTGCAATCACAGAATGTAACTCATAATGAAAACATAACACCTCCAACGCCAACAGTTGTTTCAATGCCAGCTGTAAATACACAAGTTGATTCAAGACCTACAACACCAAAGTCGTCATGGATTATTTGGATTAAAAGAGTTGGCATTTTTGGCGTCATTGCTGCTGGGGGTGGTTATTACGGTTATAAAAAATATACACAACGCCAGCAAAAACCAAAGCAGTCAAAAAAATCTCAACCACTAAATACAGAAGCCAAACAAAAAAGCATGCCAGAACCGCCAACAACAAAAGATCATTTTGATCCATTTCAGATGGAATAATATTTCAAGAACTTAATAAATAATTATAAGTGACTTGAATAAGAACTTAATAACGACTTGATGACGACTTGATAAAACTTAAATAAGAACTTGATAAGAACTTAATGACGACTTGATAAGAACTTAATGACGACTTGATGACGACTTGTTAAGAACTTGAATAAGTACTTGAATAAGTACTTGAATAAGAACTTGTTAAAAACTTGATGTTGACTTGTTAAGAACTTGAATAAAAACTTGTTAAGAACTTGAATAAGAACGTGATGCCGACTTGAATAAGAACCTAGAACGACTTAATGACGATTTTTTTCACAATTAATTGTTACATTCTTTTCCGGGGAGACAACTCCCTTCTGCCTTTATGTAGTACTCTAGGCCAGACATGTCTGGCCACGGCTTACTCAACTGCAAATGCCGAGTCGAAGCGCCGCACTGTTTGCTGGTTCGTGTCGAGTTACACATAAGGGCGTCAGGCCGCCACGCGGCATTGTATAAATTTAGACGGCTAAATTCCCCACCGGCGTCGTTTAGTACAGGCGTTAGACGTCATTGTATAAATTTAGGCGGCTAAATTTCCAAACATATCAAAACATGTTTCTTACCTTCCCCCAATCACAAGACTAGATAGAATCAGCTGATTAGTAACAGTGACGACATTTCCGCCCAGCACTTGTGTTGTTAGCAACTGAACCTAGCTGTCTTGTCATTTGCGGGTGTGCAGTGCAGTCGTGTTTTCAGTTAGAAAGTGTTGTGTTATGTCGCAAGACAGTATCTCTTCTGAATTAGAGATAGAACTTCTTGAATCACAAACCGTTCATCAAGAATTGCTAGATTACTCAAGACAAAAATGGGAAGATTGGTTGAGACAACATATTGGAATCTCACCTTCCTATTCCCGTAAACTGAGGGTGATATCTCGATTGCTGAGACCGTTCACGCGTGAACAGTACTATTTTTAGAATCCTATCTGTCGGAGCTGGCTTGTCTGGAAGACCTACCGTTCACGCGTGAACGGTACTATTTTTAGAATCCTAGAATTCTTGAGAATTTCGGAGCTGGCTTGTTTCTGGAAACGTATGAAAAGGTTTTCTACTGTTGGACTACCTTTCATTGAAGTCTACTCCATGCTTTGTCACGTCCTATTCAACAGGCTGCCTATTCAGGCTGCCGCCGGGTGTACTTTATACAATTGTCTTGTTTGTTGAATCAAGCTTTTAACAAGTGCACTTGGTGGCTGCTTAGAATAATCTTCAACAACGTGCCACGATTCTACGCTTGTGTGAACACACATCCCACCCCTTTTCAGACACTCCCTATTCAGATAGCTTTCAATAGCCAGTCATTCCTCACAATAGAATGAAATCCCAACTTGGTTGACAAATAGCCCTCCTAAGAATAAAGGCATGGTTAACCAAGTCCCCATTGTTTTGTTTGTTTACTTCTTAACGGTCCAGTGACAGAGAACTATAAAACAGATAATCCTACACATTATGTATGTTTGTAAAGTGTTTACTATTAGAGAACTATAAAATAGGCATTCTGGGTAAGCCGGTGGAGCAACAGCGAAACCGGCTTTAGCCGGTTGGAGCTGGCGGAGGTGGGTGAGCCAGAATGCCTATTTTATAGTTCTCTAGAGAGAGAGAGAGAGAGACAGAGAGAGAGAGAGAGAGAGAGAGAGAGAAAGAGTGAGTTTGAGAGACAGAATTTGAGAGAGAGAGAGAGAGAAAGGGAGAGAAAGAGAAAGAAAGAGAGAGAGAGAGAGAGAGGAGAGAGAGAAAGAGATAGAAAGAGAGACAGAGAAAGAGAGAGAGATAAAGAATGAGAGAGAGAGGGGGGGGGGCAGAGAGGGAGAGAAAGAACGAGAAAGAGAA
Organism: Conus canariensis; assembly: GCA_033310375.1. NCBI lineage: Eukaryota > Metazoa > Mollusca > Gastropoda > Neogastropoda > Conidae > Conus > Conus canariensis. Next base: position 7,592,632 of record CM065721.1, on the reverse strand, counting down.
AGAGAGAGAAAGAGATAGACAGAGAGGGAGAGGAGAGAGAGAGAGAGAGAGAGAGAGAGAGAGAGAGAGGGGAGAGAGAGAGGTGGGAGCTGAAATAAGGGAGAAAAAGAAATAGGGTCAGTAGGTAAGAGTTACGTTCCCTTTTTCTGTAAAGTTCTGAGGATAAAAACTTTTGTCTGTCTGCAGAGAGAATTTACATTAGATTAGAACTGACAAGAGTTTCTTCCCTTTGTTTTAAACAGGAAGTGGGAGGTACTCCACGCCAACTCAATTTATCAGGAGAAAGGTCCGTGAAGTCGTCCAAAACAGGGTGAACTACACCGTCCTTGGGTGGCTCTCATCTCTCCGGTTCCAGCTGGTTCAGTGGGTTGGGTGCCATTTGTTGACAGATTGACAAGCTGCCGTATATACAGAATAAACGAGATGCAAAGCATATAAACGTACTCCCAGTTTATCTTGATTATGCGTGAGATATTCCATAAAGAGGAAAAACCGTTTTGGGCCGTTATAGCCGTTAGTAACGGCTATTTTGGTAAAACATCGGTCATCATCCGTGACCCATAATAAACATACCTACACATTTTCAGAAAGATGGGCCAAGTAATTTCTGAGATATTTCATAAAGAAGGAAAACCGTTATGGGCCGTTATAGCCGTTAGTAACGGATATAACGGTAAAATAACACATCAGGCATCATCCTTGACCCATAATGAACATACCTACAAATTTTCAGAAAGATCGGCCCAGTAGTTTTGTCTGGAGCGAGCGGAACACATTTTGACCACGGACGGACAGACAGACAGACAGACAGCATTTCTTCGTTCCCATTGTAAAGTACTCCCTGTTCTATAAGAACTGGGAGTACAACAAAAGGAAACAAAACAAAACAAAATGGCGTGAACAAGACGGTGAACTGAGCTGCTCTGGACTCTCACGGCCTATTTCTATCACTGCCTTCACACACAAAATGCTGGTCTGTCTGCTCCCCCCCCCCCCCCCCCCCCCCCCCCACACACACACACACACGCCTTCCCTTACCTTCCCATTCTTCGTTCTCCCAGTGCCATGTCCATGTAACTAAGTAACTTGACTTAGACCATAACTTAAAATTCTTTCCCCTAAATTTGCTTGCAGTACTAATTTGTCGGACGTTTCGCCACATTATTTTGCTAGTTTTGTACCGACGAGGGTAGTTGATATATGAGCAATATCGTCGGCAAACATCAACAGGAAGATCTCTCTTGAGTCTTGCAACACCTGGAATCATTGGTCTCTTTAGTCGTTGCCTCTTTTATATTGAAAATGTTTGTGGTGACAATAAACAACCTTGTGTTAAATCTGCTAGACAAGGGAGGGAACCTTTGACAGAGAACCATCCCATCTTACACATGCTTGGACCAAAACAACAACAACACTTTTTTTTTCAAATCATAGAACCATTTTGGTGAAGGTTTCTATCCTTTCTGATGTTTTCCAGAAGCAGTCTCTGCTCACTGTACTTGACGCTTTGTATAGTCTATAAAAAGGCAACATATCATATACCCCTACTTCCATCGTTTGCACCATTCATGATCAATGATGTTAAAGTAAAAATGTGATCGACTTTGGAATATGTGTGTTGTTTTGCTTTGTTTTCAACGAAATCATGCCTCTTTTTTCATCTCCTTTCCTACTCTTTTGGTCCTCTTCTAGAAGCGCTCGCTCAGAATACTTGCAAAAACCTCTGCTGTTTAACCTAAATAGCTACGTCCCACGATCACTGTCAAAGACAAATGAGTCATGTTTCTAAAAACAAATTAATTTTAAAAAAAGGTATAATGATAGACCATGACGCGTCTTATGAAAAATAACCAGAATCGCACAATTCAATTTAATAATTTGTTTTTAATGAAATGAGAAATAACACTTTCTGTGGTTTAAAAAAAGATCCGCATATATTTTGTCACAGCCTGAGGTTTTCCAGATTTTCCAGATTTCGTTTTTCAAATACTCTTTTTCAACCTCTGGCATTATAATGTGTTCATACAAGTTCAGAACGAACGTTTCTTCTTCCTCTTTTGTCTCATTGTTCAAGTGATGACCGCAGCGGTCATTTCACTGCCCTAAAATTCGTTGAGTATGTCCATTCTATTCCACGTTGTGTTTGGTCAGATTTGACACATCTTTCTCCTTATGTTACTTACATGAGACCAGAAGTTACTGCCAGTACAGTAGTGGTTCTTCCGTTTCTTGACACTTTCAAAACACACAGAGTTTTCTTAACGCTCAGTGTTCTGTTATAATGCGATCGTTTTCCTCGGCGAAATGCAAATTATGTTTTTTGTCTTGTTTTCGGTCGAAGGCTTATAGCGGGAGGGATAGCGGGAAAGAGAGAGAGAGAGAGAGAGAGAGAGAGAGAGAGAGAGAGAGAGAGAGAGAGAGAGAGAGAGAAGACAGACAGACAGACAGACAGACAGACAGAGTCAAACTTTTATTCAAAGAAAGGTCTAAGCTCCTTACTGAAGTGAAATGTACGCACAAGTAAACAAAACAATGAATGCAAAGACATCTACAAACTGAATAAAGCAATCGACCAAAGACCATTTAATAAAACATAAACCGACAGGGAAAAAAAATCTACACAGCACCAAAACAAATTAGTACTGGAATAAATGCCCGGTAGACAGATCTTTATAGTAATATCATGTCTTGTCGACATGAATTAACTTAACGTAAGCCTTCGTCAACACCTGTCTGAGGCGCATCTTCAAAATCAGATGGCCAGAGAAGATCAACAATGAAGATCTATGGAAGCAAGCAGGACAGGAACCAGTGGCCAAGCAGATTCTGCGGAGGAAATAGGGCTGGATTGGACACACTCTCAGGAAGCCAGCATCCAGCACCACACGCCAAGCCCTGACATGGAACCCACAGGGGAAAAGGAAGAGAGGCCGACCTCGCAGCAGCTGAAGGCGAGACACTGAGGCTGAGATAAAGAGGCAGGGGACCAACTGGACAGGCATTCAGCGAGCAGCCCAGAACCGAGTGCGATGGCGGAGTGTTGTCGATGGCCTATGCTCACCCTTGAGATATGGGCCTAAGTAAGTAAGTAAACCTTGTAGTCTGTCGGTTGAATCACTGTCACGCTTGACGACACTAAGCTAAAAGCAGACCTATCCTATCTGTGACTGAATCCACACCAGCAAGGGAGGGGATTGCTTTCGAAGTGGGTTAACTACAGGATGAAACTGAAACAAAAGCAAAAAAAAAAAAAATGAATTACTGGGCCGTCAACCAAAAGCACAAAAAATCGCAAAACAAACACTAAGCGTTTCGACCTGTTGGGTCCTGTTAAGACGAGACAAATAACGTTCAGACTTGTTCCATTAAGTAGGTTCAGTTGTTCACCCGAGACCACATCTGTTCACCCAGATCGAAGAGATAAGTGACTGTCCGTTCGTCCTTTGTTTTCATTGCACTGAGTGTTTGTTTGTCCTGCTCAAGAAGACCCGATAGGTCGAAACGGGTTGTGTTTGTTTTGTAATTTGTTTTCCTTGGCAGCCTAGTAATTTTTTTTCACTCTTGTTTCAGGCGGAGGGGAGCTGAATTTGACCTTATGCCTTATGAACTCGCTCCCATCTCCCCCCTCCCCTTTTTTCAACAAATATCCAGCACATGGTGTGGTGAAAAGTTTCAGACATGTTTAGAGTCTCCCCTCCAAGCATCATCTTCAGCATGTGTATCTAGCACATGGGTGGGGGATAATTTTGGACTTGATGTCGAAACTCACCTGCCACATCACAGACACTGATCAACACACACACATGACAAACAACTGGAGTAAGGGGGAGGGGTGATCTCAAACTCACAGTCACCCCCTCTGTCCAGTTCTAAGCTCACAGATCAGTGGGGTGGGGGGTGGGGGTGGGGGGTTGGGGTTGGGGTGGGGGGGGGGGTGATTTGAACGCATTCGTAAACCTAACACCTCCGCCTCCCCCCCCCCCCCAACCCCCGCTTTGAACAAATTCATCAGCAGGGAGTTCACATGTCCAATTATACCCCCCCTCCCCCCCCCTCCTCCCCCCTCCCTCCCCCTGCTTTCGGCAAGCGCTGCTGAATACGTTACCGTTGTTTTATCCATCTAACTTGCAATCGTATCAGATCAGTAATGACATTTACGGTGTAATCTTCCCAATCTCTCTCTTTATTAATTTCCTGTTCTCGTTCTTCGTTTTACCTCTATTTTCGTCTACCGTTTACGTCTATTTTCTTGTTTTAACTTTTTACTTTAGACCCATGACGAAGACCCAAGAGTTCGAAATGCATTGTGTTTTGTCCTGTAATCTGTTTGCCTGTATCGTCTGGCGGAACTAATACCATGTCTCTTTAAAATCTGCTTCATCCCCCCCCCCCCCCCCCCCCCCGAGTCACCTCGTTTGGAAACTCCCTCCATATTTGTTTTCGTTCACAAAAATCCGTCATGAGGAACTCTAGATCGACCCAGAGTTTCTTGTCACCAGATCTTCGGAATCTTCGAAACGAGTTTCTCTCTCTCTCTCTCTCTCTCTCTCTCTCTCTCTCCTCTCTCTCTCTCTCTCTCTCATCTCACTCACACACACACACACACACACACACACATACACACATACGCACACACATGGGCGCACGTACACACTAAAATCAACAGAGTTTTTTTTTGGGGGGCTAGACCACCACTTAGCTCCCAGCAAGTTCAGCAGAATCTTGGAGCTGATGAAGCTGGTTTATTGACATCAAGGAAAACAACAGCCTTGACTAGCGTTATCGGTGGATTACAGCCAGGACGCTGTCAATAGCTGGAAGAAACTCCTAGGGCCATTACACACAGCAAGCCCAGGCCACAGGGCCATTGATCTTTGTGCAGAAGGAATCCTAAAGAGAGAAAGCAGACTTACAGGAGCCCCATTAGCCTAACCGATATTGCCAACATTTGTAGAGCCCCCACAGTATTGAGTAAACCTCGATGAGGTTTATTGCTGCTGGGTCTCTCTGTTACAGTGTAATATGTGTGTTCCTTGATATGTGTGTGTGTGTGTGTGTGTGTGTGTGTGTGTGTGTGTGTGTGTGTGTGTGTGTGTGTGTGTGCGTTTGTGTGTGCGCGTTTGTGTGTGTGTGTGTGTATGAGAGAGAGAGAGAGAGAGAGAGAGAGAGAGAGAGAGAGAGAGAGAGAGAGAGGCAAGAACAGACAGGCAGAGAGACAGAGAAACAGACCCTCAGACAGACAGAGGCATGAAAGAAAAGTGTAGGGGTGTATAGTGTATTAGGCTAACCTACAAAACTAATTCACCAAATGCTCGAAACTTCAGAAAGTGGTGTAATTTTTTTCCTCTCCGTAAACCTGAATTTTGCGCTTGTTTCTCCCCACTATTAGATTGTTCGTCTTTGTATTTGTCTGACTTTTTTCAAGTTTAAAAGGCTGTGCCAGTCTTGAAGAAAAGTTTCTCAGAGTTAGGTTTTCTTACGGGTGCAAGAGTTACCCTACTATTGTTTTATTGTTTTTTTGTTTGTTTGTTTGTTTGTTTTGTAAACCCAGTTTGTTCTCTCTCAGATCGCAGTATTTTTCTATCATCGGAAATATCTTTGAAATAACTAAGGTCTCCAAAATATTAACTTAAAAATAAAAAAAATCAACATTTTAGGAGTAGGCTAAAAACAATTACCTATTAAACCAAATTCAAACGGTAGTCGTTACGCACTCTGGATTTAATGATTTTAAGGGTTTCAGAGCCAAATGGTGTACATTGACTCTCTATTCTTTCAGTAAATTTTACGTTTCTTAAAAAAGCATTTGAAAATTTGAGGAACCAGGTTTAGGGGTTATATAACGTATACAGTGGTGTGGTGGTGTGTGGTGATGTAGAGTAGTAGTAGTAGTAGCTGTGTTGTGGTGTGGTGGGTGGTGGTGGTAGTAGAAGTGATAGTAAGAGAAGTGGTAATAGCAGCAGCAGCAGCAGTAGAAGAAGTGGTAGTAGTAGCAGTAGTAACGTCGTCGCAGTAGCAGTGGTGGTGGTAGTAGTAGTAAACAGGCGGTAGCCTCTGTCCACGTGCTCTCTCTCTCTCTCTCCTCTCATACACACACACACAACACGCGCGCACTAAAATATACGGGTAAAAGAGAAGAAATATAAAAGTAAAACACCAACAGATGCCTTCAACATCAATTAAGGAGAAATGCAAATAAGGCCACTTTCCAACATTCCTGAAATCGGTGCCATATTTTGAAAACTGGATGAATGTGTCTGGCATCCTTTTTTTATATAATCATTAAAGAAAGATATGCTGTCTACTCTCTCTCTCTCTCTCTCTCCTCTCAACCAATCAATGAAACTCTTCCCCCCCTCTCTCTCAAGGGTTTTTTTGTGCGAGCTAATCTGGCGCGCGTGCACACACGCACGCACGCACGCACCCACACTTCAACAAAAATAGGATACAGGAATAGGTAAGGAGAGGATCGAAAGGATGGGGGAGGGGGGGGGGGGAGGAGGCGAAAAATAGGTTCGTGATTTGGAGCCATTTTTACGTAACCATATAACTGCTATTCGTTCCAGATCATCGTACATCACCTAGACCATTTCTATGATGACCGTGCCGACGTCAGAATGTCTGAGACACTATCGAGCTAGGCCAACAAACATCACGCTAAAAGGGAGAGGAGAACAAAAGGTAGGGAAAACAATAAGATGGGAGATAGACCTTGTGTTGGGTTTTAGCCATGACGATATTGTGCTGTCCACTAACGTATGCCATGACCTTAGGTCTGGTCATGTGTCCGTTCTCTGTGAACTTAATGTTGGAAAACCTGTTGAGCACTGCACTACCAAACTTATCCGCTCCATCCATAAGATCAATAACTCAAAAGTCAAATCTGAATTAAGACTGCATAATAACATCTGATAAGTCTCTATCCGATCTGAACTCTTCCCTGAGCAACCTGCTCGACAGACACGCCCCCCTCCATCAGCTTACAGTCAGGGAAGACAGAGCCACGCCCTGGTACAACACAGTCGCCCCACAACTATCCGGTTAAAACGTAAACGTCGCCAGGCCCAGAAAGGCGTTGGCGCTCCACTGGTCTCACTGTTCATAGCATATGTTCAACTTTATTAAACGGAACATTGCAGACTTAGTTCAAAAAGCTAAGACTAGTTTTCTTCTCGACTCAGATCTCAGCCAGCAAGACGTGTAGGGAACTCTACTGCAACATGAACCAAATTCTGTGCAAAACGAAGACTGCTGTATTTCCCACCAACGTAGATCCCTCAAAACTTCCTGATGTCTTTTTCGATTTTTTTTCCAGAGACAAAATAAGTCCACTATCCGTAATGCATTTCTTTCCTCTAGTCCTTCACGAGTAACATCCACTTACTCCGGCCCAACTTTGTCCAAGT
>CM065721.1:7566641-7569141 GCA_033310375.1 Conus canariensis | reverse complement strand
ATTTGGGGTAGACCATGTCTCAGGTTTGACCGGTCCGGTCACGTGATGACCAATGGACAACGGTCGTCTGTGCGCTGGTGAACGTCACCCTTGCCTTCAGGATAGTTACGCACAGACTGGAGCTACTAGTGGCGTCTGAAGCAGCCAGTGAATTGTCCGGGATTAGAGAGAGGGCTTACGACATCAAGGACCTCCTCAATGACCTGCAGCTCCTTTCTCCAAGGGCAGACAGACCTGGTGCTGCCTGTACCGTCGTCTCACCCAGACACGGGACTGTCTCTGACAGTCACAGGAGCCAGCAGCTCACAGAGAGTGGGGTTGCTCGGATGACTGATCACCGTCACGGAATTTTGGGTCTGAACCTTTTTCAGGTCTGCACTTCAGTGACTGGGACAGTGTCGCGACACTGGCTCTAGATCGGGCATGGGCTGCTGGCCTCGTTCTCTGGACTTGGATCTCAAGGTCGCCAGCTCGTGGTTTAAAAGGTGGACTGTTCTCAGCATATCTGTCACAGCTGGGAGGAGCACGCTGGAGAGAACATTGCAAAGAAGCATCACAGTCGCAGGCAACTGACAGAACAGAAGGTGCCAGATAAGTGTCACAGTCACAGGAACTGACTGGCAGAAGATTGCGGATAAGTGTCACAGCCACAGGAACTGGCTGACTAGAAGTCTGTGGATGAGTGTCACAGTCACAGGAACAGACTGACCGGAAGATTGAGGATGAGTGTCACAGGAACTGGATGAAGAGAAGACTGCAGATGAGTGGCACAGTCACAGGAACTGGGTGAATAGAAGACTGCAGATAAGTGCCACAGTCACAGGAACTGGGTGAATAGAAGACTGCAGATAAGTGCCACAGTCACAGGAACTATGTGACTAGAGGAGCAGAGGACATGCGGTGGGTGGCAAGAAGTAGTTGGCAAGTGGCTGGCACATCTGTGGGGTTTGATGTAGAGACCTGTTGGAAGGCGGCCGTCTTTTATGTGACGCATGAATATCCAGAAATGGTGGGTGCTCTATAGAGGACAGTATGATATGTTGGATGAAATGGGAAACGTCCTTTAGATGCTTGAAGAGGTCACATTTCAAGCTTGTCCTTGTCAAGACATTACTTTTTTTTGTTTAATTCATAATAGTAATAATCAGTCATGATGTCGTCACCATGCTTTTCTAAAGTTTTAAATATGAATTTAAAAGAAAAAGTGTACTTCTTTCAAATAAAAAATAATGATACAAATAATGACTTTCACTGAACATTTCTTTGTTACGGTAGAACAAGGTGTAATTACCTCACTGAACTTTTTTTTTTTTATCAACGTCGTGAATCAACAACTTCGTCTAAAACTTAAAAGGAAAATTTACTGTTTCGCCGAACGAAAGAGCCAAACAAATGACAAGAAAAACACGACGTGTCGTGACCTCTTTGGCCTTCTTCAGAACAACATTCAATGCCACATCCATTCTGCGCCCAATCTGAGGAGATCAGTGATTGTTCGTTCTTCGTTTCCATCGTCCTGAATGTTTGTTGGTCTTGCCTGATGAAGAAGGCCTTAAAGAAATACAGTTCCTTCTGAAAGGATTCTCCCCTGAAATCTGACTGTGTGTGGGTAAACGATGTGACTGAGGGCGGAAAATGAAGCACAAAGACATGGTGTTAGTTCCGCTGGACGATACGAACAAACAGAGTACAGGACGAAACACCATGCATTTTGACCACTTGGGTCTTCTTCAGGCATAAACAAACAACATTTAGGACAATGAAAACGAAGAACGAGCATCCACTTATCTTCTCATATTCGACACAAAATGGGTGTTGGATATTGTTTTTGCGCCGAATATGAGAAGATAAGTGGATGCTCGTTCTTGGTTTTCATTGTCCTAAATGTTTTGTTTTTTGGTGTGTCTTTTGCCTGAAGAAGACCCAAAAGGTTGAAATGCATTGTGTTTTGTCCTGTAATCTGTTTGTCCGTATCGTCTGGCGGAATCCATACCATGTCTTTTTAAAATTATGGGTGGTCTAATTATTGTTAAAGAACGTCTGAGTATGGATACTTCAGTTTTAGACATTCTGCAATACAAAATTCAAAAAGAATTAAAACTTCCATTCAATCACTCTCGGTGACGAAATACAGGAAACTTTTTTTTTTTGTCGGCTCAAGACAAGCTTTAAGCCGAAAATATCAGTTCATCCAAATATCACTTTCACAATCGCGACAATTAAAACAAAATGGGGGGGGGGGGGGGGGGGGGGGGGGGGGGGGGGGGGGGGGGGGGGGGGGGGGGGAGTTGACCCTTGAACAGTTCATCTATTTTAAAGTGGCAGATAACAAGGGGATCTGTCAGTCATTTTGTTTGCTTGACCGTCAATAAGACATGCAGGTGTTTGGTTTCCATAGCATGGCATGATTAAAACAAAGATCATCTATCATCTTCGATGTGAGAAAGATATATTACGTACTTACTTTCCAAACTATACTAGTTTCAGGGACAATACCTCA
>CM065721.1:7559141-7561641 GCA_033310375.1 Conus canariensis | reverse complement strand
AAACCAAAATGGAGTCTTTGCCGTATCCAAACAAGACTTCACAATAGTCCATCAGGTTCTCCCCCCCTTGGGAGGCGGTGTGGGCAAGGGGTTCAGGTGCGGGGGGGGGGGGGGGGGGGGGACAGGATGGGGGCGGAAGGTATACAGGAAGGGGTGGCTTCTTATAAAAAGAAAAAGCAAAGCAAAAAATAAAAATAGAAAAAGAAAAAAATATACTATCGCACGTGAATAAATAAATGAACAACATGCTTTTTTTTTCCGTACACAAGTAACAAAAATCAGTTGATGTTCACCGCATAATGTAAATAATAATAACCACATGTAAGTGTTTGCTTGTACTGTTTCATATTACAGAGCAACACATGATGACTTGGTACAGTAGATATCTACCGCCATCCAGCCATCCCGACTCATATTCCCATCTTCCCGACAAAAGATTGTTTCCCTCTGACCCCCCCCCCCCCACCCCCTCCTCCTCTTCAAGATACTGATACAATTATGAAACGGCAGGATGACCGCGTTCTTTCTCTTCTCTATTGAAACGTACACCACGCCTTTTCAGACTGCTGATGTCACAGACGATACAACCCCCAGACAGAACAACGACACATCCAGACACAATCCTTGACACAGACAGTACAACCCCCAGACAGAACAATGACACATCCAGACACAGTCCTCGACACAGACAGTACAACCCCCAGACAGAACAATGACACATCCAGACACAGTCCTTGACACTGACAGTACAACCCCCGGACAGAACAATGACACTTCCAGATACAGTCACTGACACAGACGATACAACCCTCGGACAGAACAATGACACATCCAGACACAGTCACTGACACAGACATACAACCCTCGGACAGAACAGCGACACATCCAGACAAAGTCACTGACACAGACGATACAACCCTCAGGCCGAACAATGACACACCCAGTCACTAGCACAGACCAAACAACCCTCAGACAGAACAATGACACATCCACAGACAGTCACTGTCACAGACCAAACAACCCTCAGACAGAACAATGACACATCCACAGACAGTCACTGTCACAGACCAGACAACCCTCAGACAGAACAATGACACATCCACAGACAGTCACTGCACAGACCAACAACCCTCAGACAGAACAATGACACATCCACAGACAGTCACTGACACAGACCAACAACCTCAGACAGAACAATGACACATCCACAGACAGTCACTGACACAGACCAACAACCCTCAGACAGAACATGACACATCCACAGACAGTCACTGACACAGACCAACAACCCTCAGACAGAACAATGACACATCCACAGACAGTCACTGCACAGACCAGACAACCCTCAGACAGAACAATGACACATCCACAGACAGTCACTGTCACAGACCAGACAACCCTCAGACAGAACAATGACACATCCACAGACAGTCACTGCACAGACCAACAACCCTCAGACAGAACAATGACACATCCACAGACAGTCACTGACACAGACCAGACAACCCTCAGACAGAACAATGACACATCCACAGACAGTCACTGACACAGACCAGACAACCCTCAGACAGAACAATGACACATCCACAGACAGTCACTGCACAGACCAAACAACCCTCAGACAGAACAATGACACATCCACAGACAGTCACTGCACAGACCAACAACCCTCAGACAGAACAATGACACATCACAACAGTCACTGCACAGACCAGACAACCCTCAGACAGAACAATGACACACCCAGACAGTCACTGCACAGACCAGACAACCTCGACAGACAATGACACATCCACAGACAGTCACTGCACAGACCAGACAACCCTCAGACAGAACAATGACACATCCACAGACAGTCACTGACACAGACCAGACAACCCTCAGACAGAACAATGACACATCCACAGACAGTCACTGACACAGACCAGACAACCCTCAGACAGAACAATGACACATCCACAGACAGTCACTGACACAGACCAGACAACCCTCAGACAGAACAATGACACATCCACAGACAGTCACTGACACAACCAGACAACCCTCAGACAGAACAATGACACATCCACAGACAGTCACTGACACAGACCAGACAACCCTCAGACAGAACAATGACACATCCACAGACAGTCACTGACACAGACCAGACAACCCTCAGACAAACAATGACACATCCACAGACAGTCACTGCACAGACCAGACAACCCTCAGACAGAACAATGACACATCCACAGACAGTCACTGCACAGACCAGACAACCCTCAGACAGAACAATGACACATCCACAGACAGTCACTGACACAGACCAGACAACCCTCAGACAGAACAATGACACATCCACAGACAGTCACTGACACAGACCAACAACCCTCAGACAGAACAATGACACATCCACAGACAGTCACTGACACAGACCAGACAACCCTCAGACAGAACAATGACACATCCACAGACAGTCACTGACACAGACCAGACAACCCTCAGACAGAACAATGACACA
>CM065721.1:7529141-7549141 GCA_033310375.1 Conus canariensis | reverse complement strand
TTGTTTTGTTTTTCAGTGTCATGGCTCCCTTTTTCACGGAGAAATGGCACAGTTGAGTTAGATTAGTCTGAATCGTCGTTGTTCTTGCTCCATATTGACGGAGGGGGCATGCCCAGCTGTGGAGAAATAGTTTGGATTTTTCCGTGTTTGTCACCGCTCTGTCTGGACAGGAATGCGCTACGACCGCACAATGCTACATTGTTTGTGGTGTACGTCTTAGTATGGCAGCTCTGTCTTGGTGAGCATGGTTAAAAAACGAAGACACGGTTGTGTGTGTGTGTGTGTGTGTGTGTGTGTGTGTGTGTGTGTGTGTGTGTGTGTGTGTGTGTGTGTGTGTGTGTGTGTGTGTGAGTGGGTGGGTGGTGTGTATGATGGGAGGGGGAAGGGGGGGGGGGAGGGTACGTGCCCTGTCTCACCCGCCGGGGAGTAATTTCAGCCGTAACATAATTACAGAACTTTGCAGCGCGACATAATTCAGTCACCACCATCAAGCTAAAAACGCCCAGTTGCCGTTTATGGCACATGGTGTCACGTCATAGACACATTCTGGGCGTCTGTGAAGAAGGCCAACTCCTGTTCATCATCCAGCCATTTGCCATTTCCGGCGGAGGAAAGTGAGTTCTCTGCCCTGAGCGGTCAATGTCATTTTGATAGCGGAAGTCGCTGTGTCGCCTACACACCGAACTCGCCCGAAATCTATGGGGTAGGTGGCGCTGTTCTCCCTCCTGCTTTGTGGTTTTTTTCATCTGGTTTCTTCTTCTTCCTTTTTTCCTTCTTTAGTTCGTCGTCTTCTTGTTGCAGTGTCTCTTCATTTTGAATCAAGTTTCCACATGAAAAAGACACCTTCGCCCTCTATTCAAACGGCAGTTTCTGGGTTACTTGTCGAGTGGTGAACTGATATTGCCATCTTTTGTCGCCTCCTGCTGTCACGTTGTTGCTTTGTTCTGGCTTCGTTTTGCAGTTAATTTTCCTTTGATGTCTGGACTATGTGATATTTCTCCATTTTTTTCTTCTTCTTCTTCTTCAGTTTTTGTTGTTGTTGTCGTTGCTGTTGCTGTTCTTGTTCTTGTTCTTTTCTTGTTGTTGCTGTTGTTGTTGTTCTTCTTCTTCTTCTTCCTGCTGTTGCTGTTCTGGTTCTTGTTCTTGTTGTTGCTGTTGTGTTGTTGTTGTTGTTGTTGTTCTCCTTGTATATTTTTTTTGTCTTTCGAATATGACATTTGTTTGAAGAAAACATATGTATCACTGTTCTTTTGCACAACGTGCCATGTATTGTTACGACGTTTACCCTGCGCGCGCTAAATGCACATTGTTATGAGGTGCATGTTCTACACGCTGTAATGTATACTGTTATGAAGTGCATGTGGTCCAGTCCTTTATAGTGGTGGGAAGAAAGGTGGGTTGTTTTCAGCACTGGTTCTGTCGCAGCTTGTGGGGGTGGCTTCTACGGCTGCCGATTTGGAGTAATGGTGGTGGCAGACTTGCTCACCGCTGCCTCGTCGTTTATGGTCCTGCAAGCCATGGCCAGCCTTGCAACCTTTCATCAGTACTGGAGGAAGGGCTACTGCAGTTTCTCAGCCTTACATGTAGTAGCGATTGACTACAAATCTTGCAGCTCTCTCCTTTGGCCTCAATCCTGTCGGTGTCACTCTGAGTGTTGGGTTCCTTTACTGCATATGTTTCTTCAAGAATAGGGCCGAGAAGCGTGAAGTAGGTGACCTACTTTCAGGCTCTGATCTCCAGACTGTGCCTTCAAAAAGCCCAGAGTCTTACTGGCTATTAGAGAGCGTATGATGTTGATCTGCTTGTTCCAGCTGATACTTCAGGTGATGGTAGTAACACTGGCAGACGTGATAGAGGGGGCATTTTTTTAAGGTTTAGTTGTGAAGCTGGCACTGGAAACCGATAGCAGTCTTCTTGCTAGTGACAGGGTAGGTGGTGGTACATTGTCCACGGTGGGAGGACGCCATATTCCATTCCTCCCCTCTGTCCCATTTCTCCTCCCATTGTCAAGGCGTTAGAGTTCTGCAGATGGTCTGCCCTCTGTGCATTTCGTCCATTCTCAAGGCGTTAGAGTCTTGCTGCAGTGTCTTGCCCTCTGTGCCATTTCTGCTCCCATTCTTCAAGGCGTTAGAGGTCTTGCTGCAGATGGTCTTGCCCTCTGTGCCATTTCTGCTCCCATTCTTCAAGGCGTTAGAGGTCTTGCTGCAGATGGTCTTGCCCTCTGTGCCATTTCTGCTCCCATTCTTCAAGGCGTTAGAGGTCTTGCTGCAGATGGTCTTGCCCTCTGTGCCATTTCTGCTCCCATTCTTCAAGGCGTTAGAGGTCTTGCTGCAGATGGTCTTGCCCTCTGTGCCATTTCTGCTCCCATTCTTCAAGGCGTTAGAGGTCTTGCTGCAGATGGTCTTGATCGTAGTGTGTGGCAAGGAAGCGACAGACAGCAGTGTCATGGGCAAACAAACAGCCATGCTGGTGAAGAGAGGTTTCCTGGGAGATCGTTGATATAGACCAGGATTGTTGTTCGTCCGTCGAGACGACGAAGACCATCTAGTCATCCTGGGATCGGGGGTGAGTGCGTAGATGGCTGGTCAGGCCGATCTGCGCCCGGAAAGATTATCACAGTATGGACAGGGGATGGTGGCGGCAGCTGGAGATCTGTTGACACTGGTCTTCCTGATCATCCTGCGCTGCTCAGCTGCAGCAATTCTGTTACTTTCACAGGTTTCTGCACCTTTGCGGACAACTGATCGCCACCCGTCTCTGTCCTGGGCAGTCTGCTCCCATGTTGTGTAGCTGATGTTGAAGGCCTTCAGGGGAGATTTGAGGTCGTCTTTGAAACGTTTCTTCTGGCCTCCATGAGAGCGTTTTCCTTGTTGTAGTTCGCCAAACAATAGTTTCAGGATGATCACTTGGTCAAAGAACTGATCCTTGTGGAACTCCGGGGTACACGCTGACTACACATCTTCTCACGCAACTGACCACTACTGTCCGTGGTCTGTCCTGAGGGACTGCGTTGATCCAACTGTTGACCTAGCTGTCCCGCAGTCTGTTGTGCACATTATCATGCACACGTACACAGTTATCCATTTGGTGCACGCTATGGTAAACGTCCTTGTCATGGATACTGGTCCACGTTATGACGCATAGGTTATCAAGTGTGTGTGTGCGTGTGTACGTGCGTGTGTACGTGTGTGTATGTATGTGTGTGTGTGTGTGTGTGTGTGTGTGTGTGTGTGTGTGTGTGTGTGTGTGCGCGCGCGCGTGCGTGTGTACGTGCGTGCGTGCGTGTGTGTATGTGTGTGTGTGTGTGTACGTGTGTGTGTGTGTGTGTGTGTGTGTGTGTGTGTGTGTGTGTGTGTGTACGTGTGTGTGTGTGTGTGTGTGTGTGTGTGTGTGTGTGTGCTGCCGCGCGCGCGCGCGCGCGCGCGCGCGCCTGTGTGTGTGTGTGTGTGTGTGTGTGTGTGTGTGTGTGTGCGGATATGCATGTATGTATGTGTGTGTACATTTGTGTGTATGTGTATGATGTGCTATAATGAATACCCTAATAATGAATACTGGTGCATTTACTTTGCAGAGCGTATCTAATGTTCTTTGGGCACATTATCTTGATCATGTTTTACAGCTATGATCATTACTGTCATCTAATGCTCTTTGTGCACATTATCATGATTATTCTTACAGCTATAATCATTACTGTCATCAAATGGTCTCTGTGTACATTATCATGATTATTCTTACAGCTATGATCATTACTGTCATCAAATGGTCTTTGTGCACATTATCATGATTATTCTTACAGCTATGATCATTACTGTCATCAAATGTTCTTTGTGCAAATTATCATGATTATTTTTACAGCTATGATCATTACTGTCATCAAATGTTCTTTGTGCACTTTCTCGTGATTATTCTTACAGCTATGATCATTACTGTCATCAAATGTTCTTTGTGCACTTCATGATGCACACAGTTCTCAAGCACAGCAGTATGCCTTGTTCCACGCTTCCCCACGCTTCTCTCTCTCCTCTCTCTCTCTCTCTCTCTCTCTCTCTCTCTCTCTCTCTCCTCCTCCTCTCTTTCTCCCTCTCTCTGTCTGTCTGTCTGTCTGTCTCTCTCTCTCTCTCTCTCTCTCTCTCTCTCTCTCTCTCTCTCTCTCTCTCTCTCTCTCTCCGCCACATACTATGACTTGAATCAGGTACCATTTACTGCTGGGTGGACAGAGAAGGGTTTCAACACATACAGTATCTACCCTACCCTACCCGTGGGTTCGAACTCACCACCTTCAGCTCTACAGGGAAGCGCCGTGACCATACGACTACAGGCCCCTCTCTACAAAAGGGGAGACTCCATACTGTAACATGTCTCACTGCTTATAAGTCTCTGTCAGTCTGCCCCCCGTACTCGCAAAGCTGTCCAGACCTCTATGGGGACCTGAACCGATGCAGCTGATCGGCCACATCCTCCCTGAGGGAGAGCAGCTGCTGCGCTTTTTCTAATCACTTCGCTGAGGGACAGTTTTGAGGAGAGCTTGACTTACTATAGTTATCTGGACACACCTGCACTTGTCACTGACCAGCTGCCGAGGCTTTCCCCGTCTGGGCTACCGCCGCCGTGTTCTGGACTTTGGCTGCCTGTACCTCTTTCACTTCGCCGGATACATTTCTTTGATGGGGGGAGGGGGGGGGGACATTTTCACTTTGCGCCGAAGATCTTGTAGTATTTAGACGGAGGAATTTGGTGACGACTCGTCAGCAGATATTCCTGTGGTATGAGAACATGTACGCTGAATTTCATTTCGTCATGGATTCTTCAGTGAGCACTCGACGTTGATGCCAATATCCAAGGGAGATAACCCCCGGAATTCCATTACCAAGGGACACAACCCCTGAATTTCGTTAAGCACCACAATAAGTGAGCAGATGTTTCTTTCGTTTCAAAGCATGTACGATGAATTGAATTCCGTCATGTACTTTTCGGTGTGCGCGCTGTGACGCGTATGCCCATATCCAATGGAGACAACTCCTGAATTTCCTTATAAAGGGAGGCAACCCCTGAATTTCCTTCACCACTGCGTAAACAAATCAAAAACTATCAAGCACGAAATGACCATCGCTATGGTCGACGCGCGCACTGTCATTTTCTGTTGTGTGATTTTCATGCAGCCCCGAGGAGGTATTTCACAATCTCAGTTTTAAAACTGAGTCATAGCTTGCTTGCTTATCGTTTACTAAGATCTGCATTGCTTGTGAAATGTGCTACAAGGTTTGAAGTACATTTGTCAATGGACATACAGCACACAACTATGTCTTTTTCTTTACTTTATTTCCGACTTTAATTAGTTCATGAAACTAGTATTTATTTACTGTGTGTTGTGTGATAAAATTATAATCTAAGGCAATGTTTTGGGTTTTAAATCTTATTGATGATTATCATTGAAAATAAAGAACATGAATTACCTCCACTGAAAAGCCTCTTTCCTCTCTGCGTTTAATTTTTTAAACCAGCTGCCAAGGAGATCCTTTGTCGTGCGAGATGCTTTCACCTCCCTCAAACCTCTTCCTTTGTGTTCTTTTCACGTACCGAGAATGCCTTTTTTCACGAAGTTTGACCACAAAACCAAATTGTACATGTAATGCCCCCAAAATCCTGGTAAACCACGATCGAGACAAATACAAATGGGGAATCTGCCTCCCAGGATTCGTTGCGGTTTCAAGCCTCCCAGAATTCCCTGCGGTTTCAAGTTTCTTGGTGAAACCAGTTGAGTTTGCTCAACGTCACGTGACCTGTTCAAAATGCAAAGAACCGCAACTTTCCGACAGCGTGTGTGGATAAGAATACAGTGGGCTGCTTGCTTGTATTGTTTTGTATGTTTGTGAACACACTCGTCTCGTCTGCTTCGGCCTCCCTCTGCTCGTCTGAAAACTTCAGGCCAACGATGTTTCTCTTACCTGGCACCTGCTCTGTGGAATGGTCTCCCTTCTTCTCTGCGTAACACGGACTCTTTAGAGACTTTCAAAACCTCCCTAAAGACACATCTTTTCCCCGGACTGATTAACATATCCACTTACCTCTGTGCGCGAGTCTGCTTATTTTGACGCGCTCGTGTGTCTTTCTGCATGCGGTGTGTGTGTGTGTGTGTATGTATGTGTGTGTGCGTGCATGCGTGCGTGCGTGCGTGCGTGCGTGCGTGGTGTGTGTGGGTGTGCGTGTGTGTGTGTGTGTGTGTGTGGTGTGTGTGTGTGTGTGTGTGTGTGTGTGTGTGTGTGTGTGTGTGTGTGTGTGTGGCGTGTGTGCGTGTGTGCTTTGAGTTAAAATGTTTCTGTAATATGCGCTTTGGGCTCTCGCGAGGTAAAGCGCTCTATAAATATCCTTTTACATTACATTACATTACTTTATGTATTGATAAAGGAAAACAAAACGCGTCCCACTGGAAGTGTAAAACCAGGGCTGCTGACGTATCGCCGTTTTAGTAAAAAAAAATAAAAATAAAAAAAAATAAATAAACAAGCGAGTGCCAGAGAAAACTGTTTCAGCCAGCAAATACCTCACCTCTTAACAGCCTCAGTCGTTTTCCAGAGAAACTGAAACGTAGACAGGAAATGGCACAACTCTTTTGAAAATCAACAATTATCATTTCGCGCGCACGCACGCACGCACGCACGCACGCACGCACACACACACACACACACACACACACACACACACACACACACACACACACACACACACACACATACTCACGCACGCACGCCTGGAGACATGCACATACGCAGAGAGAGAGAGAGAGAGAGAGAGAGAGAGAGAGAGGAGAGAGAGAGAGAGAGAGAGAGAGAGAGAGAGAGAGAGAGAGAGGCCTAATTCAAGTTATTAAACTCTTGACATTTCCGGTAAATAGGATATTAAGCAATCCAAATACGCAGTTTGCATGGATTCCCACAATAACACAAATTCCCTTTTTTCAAGAAGCTAACACACGTACTAGGCCGGCATGAATGTCGCCGAACTCCAGAGATACAGACTGAGTTTTCTCTCCTCCTCCCCCCCCCCCCCACTTACACACACTGTTTGCCACCCTCCCCCTTCTCCCGACTTCATATCCTCGGAGCCACTTGTGCACACGACTCATGCCCTCGCCTCCTTACCTTCACCCTCTCCTTTCTTCCTCCCTTCCACCATCCCTTCCCCATACACTATAATGATTTCGGCCAGCGGTTCACGACCAACATTGCAAAACGTTTCAAAAACAGGCTTGACCATACAAATTCAATTTATAATTTTAGTCAGTATTTCTCCCTCTTTAAAGAGAGAGAGAGAGAGAGAGAAAGAGTGAGAGAGAGAGAGAGAGAGAGAGAGAGAGAAAGAGAGAAGCAGACAGACAGACAGACAGACAGACAGACAGACAGACAGACGGACAGACAGAGACGGGAAGTGATGAAGAGAGAAAGGGGAAGAAAGGAGACAGTAAGGACAGTACAGAGAGAGAGAGAGAGAGAGAGAGAGAGAGAGAGAGAGAGAGAGAGAGAGAGAGAGAGAGAGAGTTTAGACGAGGAATACAAATCGTAATTAAACGCAATAAGTTAAGTATTGGTGTGTCAATGTTTAATGATATAAAGCGTCATAACAGTATTTGAAATAAGCGTGTAGGAGATTTTTTTTGGAAAAAAAATTGACTGTCAGGTTGAAAGAATCATAGAACTATTCGATGACCATCAAGTTTCGTATGATGCAGGGCCAGAGAGGGACATATTCCTTTTAAGAGCATTGACAAATACTATCAACCTTTCAACGACTAAAGATATTTGATGAAAGAGTTAAAAGAAAACCAATGGAAAGAACAAAGCAAGACGGTTTAGAGGCACATCAGCAACGATCTCATTAATCAGCTCTAGATTTCTGGGAAGAAGAGCTGAACAGAGCATTAAAGGCAATGGTAGAGGCAGCTTTATTAATGGCAATGGCAGAGGCAGCTTTATTAAAGGCAATGGTAGAGGCAGCTTTATTAAAGGCAATGGTAGAGGCAGCTTTATTAAAGGCAATGATAGAGGCAGCTTTATTAATGGCAATGGTAGAGGCAGCTTTATTAAAGGCAATGATAGAGGCAGCTTTATTAATGAGGCAATAGGATGGAGAGCAGCTTTATTAAAGGCAATGGTAGAGGCAGCTTTATTAAAGGCAATGGTAGAGGCAGCTTTATTAAAGGCAATGGTAGAGGCAGCTTTATTAAAGGCAATGGTAGAGGCAGCTTTATTAATGGCAATGGTAAAGGCAGCTTTATTAAAGGCAATGGTAGAGGCAGCTTTATTAAAGGCAATGGTAGAGGCAGCTTTATTAATGGCAATGGTAGAGGCAGCTTTATTAAAGGCAATGGTAGAGGCAGCTTTATTAAAGGCAATGGTAGAGGCAGCTTTAAAGTGTAATGGTGAGGTGGGGTCGAGGAGGAACAAAAATAAACTGTATCAGTCTTTTTCGTGCCTTCTACTGAAGAAAGCTGGACAAACCCAAAACTTTTTTTGTATACACCGCACCACTTTATGAAGAAATAATGAAGAAAAGTTTTGTTTTTCTCAAGTCTTGAGTTTCAGATCGCCCCGGTAACTGTCCTTTATAAACAACTGGCATTAAGCGTTAGTCTGGAAGAGAAATACTTCTCTGACAGTGTGGTGAGCGTTCCTTTGGTTATGCCGCCCCAGCCGTCTGGAATCACTGCCTCAAATTTTACAGTACCCTTCCACCTTGTCAACTTTGAAAATACAACAGAACAACTTATCTTTAATTCAAGAAAGTATCTGAAATGTTCCTCATTATCTATGCATGGTTTTGAACAGTGAGTTGCTTGCATCGTAGCTTGAGAACAATAAAAGAATAAGTTGTATATGAACGAACAATAAGTGGCTTACCAATAGAGTAGCAACGTACAAATATCGCCAGCAATTTACCATAGTAAAGGCCACAGTCTATCAATCATAAAATCGTTCATGAAAATTATCTTTGATGATGACGTGAATTAGGACAATTTCTGTCACGCCCATTCTAACAACGTTTGCTATTGGGCGCTTTACAAATTCTAGCGACTTTGAGTGTTCAGCCAAAAAAAAAGCTGACTATCTATCTAGTTATCTATACATTACTGACATGGCGGATGTTAACGATCAACTAAAGTAGCTACATTGTTGTGGAGATCAAAACCGTGAAATTTGGTTCGGTGAGGTGGGTTGAGCGAGTGCATGTAAGAATTATTCTGTCAAGATGGCTGTGCACACTGTTCGTCTGATAGCCTCTATGATAGAGAAACATCAGAATACAGTGTTTGATAGCCTCTATGATAGAGAAACATCAGAATAAAGCTATTGAACAGAACAGAACTGACGGCACCAGCCTTTCGAAATTGATCAGGAATACTTGTCAGAAAAAACAAGCATCTCTGTCTCTCTCTGTCTTTCTCTCTCTCTCAAACACACACACACACACACACACACACACACACACACACACACACACACACACACACACACACACACACACATACTGATGTATCGTGCACTGATACTTTCATACTATTATACCAATTATACATGTATACTTAACGAAGTGAAAAACATATATCCTGACCTACCCACCTCACCTGGCCCTCCCATTCGATATCCTTGCACCTCCCCCCCCCTCTCTCTCTCTCTCCCCTTCCCATCTCTCCTCCCGTCTCTTCGCAGTGTGTGATATATAAAGATTACGCATCTTTACCGCACATCCATCAAAATTTTCAACATAATCTGAAATTGTACGAAAATGACCATCTACAGACAAAAAACAAACAAACAAAAAACCGGATGAATAAACGAACACAATAACAAATGAGAGAATGAATGAGTAAATGAGTGAATGAATTAATATGTCTGTGTGTGTGTGTGTGTGTGTGTGTGTGTGTGTGTGTGTGTGTGTGTGTGTGCGTGCGCGCGCGTGTGTGTGTGTGTGCGTGTGTGTGTGTGTGTGTGTGTGTGTGTGTGTGTGTGTGTGTGTGTGTGTGTATGTGTGTGTAAGTGTGTGTGTGTGTGTGTGTGTGTGTGTGGTGGTGTGCGGTGCGTGCGTGTGTGTGTGTGTGTGTGTGTGTGTGTGTGTGTGTGTGTGTGTGTGCGTGTGTGCGTGTGTGTGTGTGCACGCGCGCGCATAAAGAATCTTACAGTTGAGTGAAATTGTTTAGAAAACATAAAGACGGTTTGCAGATTATCCCAGGGCAATCCAAATATTCTCTTTTTGCAGATACAGTCATCCTTGTGTCCAATACGGAGCTACAGGTTTGCAAAACCAAATACAGGCTTTCAAAGTAGAACCTGATTGTTTACGGTCAACAGCAAACTTGGATGAGTATGAACAAACGAACGAACGAACGAATTTTATTTTATGAGATGAAAATCGTCATATTTAGAATGGGTGGGTTTCTACCAAAACACGAAAAAGGTTTCACGGAGTATAAAAGCTTAACATGGTAAATCCGAGTGAGTGCTTAGGAATGATCTTTTCAACGAAACTAGCATCAAAATTATACATGAAAAAAAAACTTTTACAAAATAAAGAAAAGGCGTAACATTTAGAACTGAGGTTGGGGATTATACAAGACCATTCGTTAGATACATAATGGTTAAACTATTTAAACTTTTACAATTACAAAATTTAGATGACCTACACTGTTGTATTTGCATGAATCAATTTAAAGCGAACAAACAGACATTTGGAACTGAAAAAAATATATTAGTAGGCGTACGTGGTTTTGAACTCGTTTGAATGTTCCATGGCAAAAGAAATGATGACACTTTATTGCTGAGTTTAGAAACTGAATCGTAAAGCTCAGAGATTAAATTGTTCCATTACAAAGAACTGGCATGCAAGTATGGAGAATAAAGAAAACTATTGTTTTTTTGTTTTGTTTCGGTTTTTGTTTTGTTTTGTTTTTTGGTCATTCAAAAACGCGTTTCAGTGTGCACATTTCTGAAAGCTGCACCCTATAAACGGGCAGAAAACAAATTATGCAAAACTCAGATTACTTACATTGGGTTTCAATGTAAAAAAATCAAACAAACCACGTTCCCAGCTTAGAATGACTATTTATTTCCATAGTCGTTATGTAGAAGTTGATTCTGGTGAAATGATACCTTTTTTCAAAGCACTGCATTTCATGAACTGCTGAAAAAAAACTTTTGACTAGAAGCTGCAAAGAACGACCTGTTTCTGTGGTTTCATTGTCTGATGCCAGAATTGTCATGGAATTAACTGCAACTGCAAAGCACAAGAAAATGTGAGAAACAGTAACCAGCTGACAGACAAATAAGGCTAATATCCGACTGCTTATGCTTTGTGACAAATCGGGGTAGGGTGAGTTAATAAGGTGTCGAGAGTTTCTTTAACATTTCACAAAACGCGTTTTTTCTTTTCTTTAATAATCATTGTTGTTATGTTCAGCAGAATATGAGACTGCTGACAGTAACTCTTTTCTTTTTGCAATTCTATTCTTCATTCGATTTTCATGAACATGAATTCTTGTGTGTCTTTCTTGTTGTTACCCTATTTGTCCACAGATATTTTGAGGTACATGACAATAAAATGGCAAACTCTCTCTCTCTCTCTCTCTCTCTCTCTCTCTCTCTCTCTCTCTCTCTCCCTCTCTCTGATTATTGTTATTATGTGTATTCATATAGCGCCCATCCTCGGTTAGAAATCAAACTCTAAGCGCTTTGCAACCCACGCTCTCTACACAATGGGCTGCCTACCTTGGTAGAGCGATTAAAAAACTGCTTGTTGACGCTACATTTAGCCGTTTCCCATGTGATTGAATGCCTATCAGTCACTTAGTTCTTATCTTCATCCTTTAGATACTTCACGCAGGGTACATGCTATGTGTAACGTATCATCCCTACTGTCATGCGACCCGGAGAGAAAAAAAAACAACGAAGAAAGAAAGAAAACATTGTTTGTGCACTTTGAACTCGCCTTGAAAACTCGCCTTTACGGGGTGCTTGCTTCTCATTGGTCAGTTTCTTTTTGCTTTTCTTCTGATTAGTGATTTTGCTCTTGGAAAAACAAATTGCCCGTCACTTTGGAGGAAGCAGCGGACAAGAGAGCACAGGCTTGTAAGAGGAAGGAAGAGATTGGTCAGGAAGAGAAGAAGAGGAAGGAGAAATGTAACAGAGTAGACAGAGAGCTGAACTCTCTTCGTTCGTAGGTGAGATCACCGTCCTATTGGCTTGAGGCTCTCAAGGACAAGGTTCACTCGCAGACATAGGTCTGCATATTCTGTGGCAACTGTTGTCGTTGGCAGTAGTGGGCGAGTTCCGTGTGGGGGCCGTCGTATGTTTCTCATCGAGCTCTGGTTCCTTTTGAACTTCAGTTCAGATTCGGCTGTTGGTCTGCCGACGATGGGTGTCGGTGTATTTCGCCTCTTTTCAAAAGGCTGTCTTCAAGACCATCAGACGGCCTTCTTCGTGCTCGGATGACGATGGTCCTGTGCCGCGTGAGGTCACCTCAAAGAGAGTCGAGAGTCGCTGGAGAGCTGCACGAGTCCCTAAAGGGCAAATTTTCAGCCCAACCCCATAGGAGTGCCCCCATGCCTGCCTGGCACAGAACCCAGTATCCTGGGCCATGCTAATCGTAGACATGCAGCGCTCCATCGTTGAACTCTCTAAAATTAGTATGCTCAGATGTTGATTCTAGGGGCAAGCACCCTGTACGTGGGAGGTGGTGCTGAAACCCTGGCAGCCCCTGACAACTCTTGAAATGATGAAAGATGTCCGCTGCTAAACGGACTTTGATTTTTTTTTTTTTAATTTGATGGGAGGAATACAGGGGTTGGATAAATAAGAATTGGGGTCTGTGAACCCAGAATACTTTATTTACGTAGGGCAAATTGGACGTTTGTGTAACCTGCAGAAAGGAAAACAAGTGCAGATAATGAATGAAGGGATTTGGATATGGTTATTTTCCGAAGTATTATTGAATGATACACTGGCCACAGACAATGAGGAAATATCTATAAAAAAAAAAAAAGAAATAAAATAAAATAAAATAAACCTCTCGCGTCAAAAGAAGAGACGCGCATAAAAAAAGGGGAAAAAAATACCAGGGGAGAAATTTAGGACTGTGTTTCTGGTTTTTCAGTTGAAAAGGAGTCAGATGTGTGGGGCGCATAATTGCCTCTGTATGCCTGTGAGTGTGTATGTGGAGACCGTCGTGTGACACATACCAACGGCCAAACTGGCCTTCTCTTCCAGAACTTGGTGAGATGTTATGCGATCGTTCACACACGGAATCTCGGTTTAGTCTCATTTGAAGGACCCTTCGGGCAACGGAGTCAGAATCATGGCTAACTCCGAGGGAAAAATCCTCCTGCACCAACACGGTCGGCGGAGATACGAAACCGCAACTGGAGGATTACCAGCATTACCAGTCCGGTGCTTCACCTACTGAGATATTCCAGACCGTATAGTTCAACCGACAAATAATGGTAACTGTGTGCCTGGTCCTTTTCTTCTTGAAGACACAACCATTGCTAGTGCCACGCTGGAAACCCAGTGACAAACAAATGTCAGCTTTTTTCGACTTCTTTTTTTTTTATTTTAGAAAATTATAAAAAGAAAAAACAAAACAAAACAAAACAAAAGCCCAAAACAAGCAAACAAAAAAACCGAACACATAAGCAAACGAAAGAAGAAAAATAAAGGGGAGAAAACCAAAAATTGGAAGAAACCTGATCTCCAGCTTGGTGAGACAGAACAGTGCGTTGTCGTGGCAATGAAACAAGCTGGTGAAACAGAAACAGCTGGCGTGCTGTCGGTGGGGTCTAATGAAACGAAATGGACAATCTGCTCGTTTCACGCTGCTTTGATCTACCTTGTTTACAGCCCAGCCGATCGCGAGGAGAAAGGGGAGAGATGCGGGATGCTGGTGCGTGTTACACGTTGCTATTATGTCAAACATGATTTCAAATGTGCAATGACAGAAGAAATCAGGCCCTACAGTATTTTTGTTAATGTTTAGAAATGGCTTGAAACCCGATTTTTGTTTGTTTGTTTGTTTTAATCAAAATCCTACATCAGCTGAAAACAATGTGTTAGCTCTGTTTCTGGTTCCGATTCTAGTTTTCTGATTCTGAGTCCTCTTGAGTTCTTTAAATTCATTCCTTGCTGGCTTGTCTTCTCACGAAATTGCTCGTCTTCAACGTAATCGAAGCAATGCCTTTCGCCTGATGTTCAGAAAGTCAAAAAGAGGTCATGTCACTCCCTCACTGAATAAACCTCACTGGCTGCTCATCAACTTTCGAATCAAAATCAAGATTGCTGTGCTAGCTTTCTGCTGTTCTGATGGATCTTTACCATCACAGCTCCCCACTCTCCTTCAGATCTATCATCAATCCCGCTCTGTCAGATCCACTTCAGAAAAGAAAAAAAACTTACGGTAGGTCCCCTAAACTACTCTTAGATCATTCGGTCAAAGATCATTCCATATCAGCTTCCTGTTATCTGGAACTCTCTTCCATCCTCTCTCGGAAACATTCAAACCCTAAACACCTTCAAAACTGATCTGAAGATTTACCTTTTTCGTCAAACTTACATGTTAACTCACCAAGCCTAGAACAGAACACACGGGACTTTTAGCCAGGATTTGTTTGTTTGTTTCTTTTTGTAAGATTGTCTTGTATTTGCATGCATGTGTGCTTGATGTGTTTTGAGCCTATGCTATGGGGTATTCCGCAATATAAGAGTTGTTGTTGCGGTTGTTGCTATCATCATCATAATTATTATTATTATTATTATTATTATATCATCATCATCATCATCATTATATTATTATTATCATTTTTATTATTGTTATAATCATCATTATATTATTATCATTATTATTGTATTATTATTATCATAATTATTATTATTATTATGGAATATTTTGAAGAAGATTTTCATGGAATTTGCTGTAAATTGTTTATGACTGCATATCTCACCACTCGCTACGAACACGTTTCACGGAATCTGATTCATTACTTGGTGTGGCTATGGAGCCTCTCCATACTATGTAGTTACCAGTGGGAGTGCAAGGCGAGTTCTTCAGATCAGCCGTACAAAACACTGTCTTCTTTGCGACCGTCACTGGCAGATGGTGAAAAAAAAACTCTTTAGATTTTGGACTGGTCTGGAAAAAAAACAACCTTTTATCATGTTTTTATGTTCCAGTACTCTTGCAGACGTCTTTGACATAACTGTGAACTTTGGATTTCAGCTCTATGTTGGGTAGAGATCCTCTGGACCTTTTCAATTGTGGCATTCTGGGCAGGATGACCGGCTGCTGCGTCAATACATGGACTACCCAAGCGAGACCAGTGCTGTGACCGTCATATTTCACACAGAGGTAGAGTTCTGAAAGATTCGGGATTTCACGGGGGCGGCTGAGGTTACGGTTAGAACGCGTAGATAGGGAGTCAGAGGACGAGAAAGTCCTCATGCCCCAACAGACACACTATCTCCACTGGAAGGACCAAAGCTGTGAGTTCAGCAGTGCAGATGGAGTTGTCAGATCCCATGTCAGGACCAGATCTGTGAGTTCAGCAGTGCAGATGGAGTTGTCAGATCCCATGTCAGGACCAGATCTGTGAGTTCAGCAGTGCAGATGATCTGTCAGATCCCTATGTCAGGACCAGATCTGTGAGTTCAGCAGTGTAGATGGAGTTGTCAGATCCCATGTCAGGACCAGATCTGTGAGTTCAGCAGTGCAGATGATCTGTCAGATCCCTATGTCAGGGCCAGATCTGTGAGTTCAGCAGTGCAGATGATCTGTCAGATCCCTATGTCAGGACCAGATCTGTGAGTTCTGCAGTGCAGATGGAGTTGTCAGATCCCATGTCAAGGCCAGATCATGTGAGTTCAGCAGTGCAGATGATCTGTCAGATCCCTATGTCAGGGCCAGATCTGTGAGTTCAGCAGTGCAGATGGAGCTGTCAGATCCCAAGTCAGGACCAGATCTGTGAGTTAAGCAGTGCAGATGATCTGTCAGATCCCTATGTCAGGGCCAGATCTGTGAGTTCAGCAGTGCAGATGGAGCTGTCAGATCCCAAGTCAGGACCAGATCTGTGATTTCAGCAGTGCAGATGGAGTTGTCAGACCCTATGTCAGGACTAGGACTGTGAGTTCAGCAGTGCAGATGATCTGTCAGATCCCTATGTCAGGGCCAGATCTGTGAGTTCAGCAGTGTAGATGGAGCTGTCACAGAGAATGTTTTGCACATTCTTGAACAGGAGCAGCGGTGGTGGAACAAGCGGCAGAGGTAACTATTTTCAGACTTGAACTTTAAATGATATATTATTGGTAAGACTGTGAATTATTTTTGTAACTTATTTGACTCAGTTTACATGAAGTGACCGCGGAAGGAAAGGAGCGAAGAGAGGATGATAATTGTCAGGGCAAACTAAACTCGCGAAAAAGATCTTGCACGCCAGAAAGATCGATGTTAGAATTTTGCAAATGCGGAAGAATGCGTATTTCTAAGGACAGCAAAAACATGAGATGTTCTTCACATTCTTTTTTATTTTGACTGAAAAACACAGCCATACGTAGCGCTGCCAGGATGAGCGAACAGGTGTAAACAAAATTATATGTTCATAGCGAGTTTTAGCCTATGGTTGGAGAGGGACGACTCCCCGCCTCTTTGTGATGCGGAACGCATCAAGGGAGAGTCGAAACCCTGACTGGTTCTCAGGATCGAGAGTTTCGAGAAATCAAGAATGAAAAGTCATCACAAATGACACAGCCGTGGCTAACTTAAAGCAGATTAAATCCCCGTGAAAATGGGGAAGAGCTTTCTAATCAGCTCCCAAACTGTGCATTACTATTCGAAGAATATCTTCCTTGCTTCCTGATAGACTATTTTCAAGATGTGACTTTTAAGATTGAATTTTTTTTTTCGATTTTTAAAAATCCCGGAAATGTTGGCCTCTTCACCAGCTACAATGATGAATTTTACAAAACCAGTTTTGTGTCAGCAAAGTGTTGTTGAAAATTGAAAAAGTGGATGCTATGAGTTATGAAAGCAAAGTAAAACAATTTTGTTCACGCCACTTCAAGATTTTTGCAGTGCAAAGCTGAAGTCAGTGTTGCACGCCCGCGTAGGTGGCCCATATTCCAAAAAGATCAAAAATATAAACGAACAAAGACAACTAGGAGGCCTGGTTCACTGCCTCAATTCTTTTTCGTTGGTTTTAATATTGAAAAGGATAGGGCAAAAAAGGTTTCTTCGAGAAGCACTCAGCTCATGCACATTGCTTCGTGGTGCAAACACAAACTTGAATCATTCGATCTGCCTGAAAATTTGATATGAAGAAAGCGAGATGGCCTCAATAACCCATACCACAAGAGTTCACGACAACACCAGATTTTCAGGTGGTGCCATAAGCTTTCTCTAAATAAAATACGTTGACGACAACATGCTGTGTATTGATAAAAGCGTTGCAGATAGTACTTTCTAGACTGACTGGAATATACAGTGGAAGTATTTCAAAGGCAGTCAGTGGGGTGAAATAGATCATATTATTTTGTGCTGTGACCTAGGTCCTTTTTGTTTGATGGTTGTGAAATACGTTTTGTTTGTGGTGTCAAATAGATCATTTCGTATTGTAATATGAAAAAGATCATATTGCCTTGAGCGGTGAAATAGGTCATATTATGTGGTGCTGTGAAACTGATTGCTTTGCTTTGTACTGTGAAACAGGTCCATTTGTCGTGTGCTGTAGAATACGTTATGTTTGTTTCGTGGCTAAAATTTGGTCATTTCATTCGTGTTTTGAAACAAGTAATATCATCTGTAAAATAGATCATACTGTTTAGAGCTTGGAAATAGGTTAATTTCTTTTCGTGTGGAGGAAAGGTCAGTTGTTTTGTGTTGTCAAACAAGTCACATTGTGCCGTGCTATCAAATAGGTCATTTTGTTTCGGGGTCTGCAACATGTCATATTCTGTTCACTGATTCGCCACTGTTCAGCCGGAAAGTAAGTGGTGAAGGAAAGAACAGTGGAAACAAATGACACTAAGCCCACTCTTTCCAGCCAGCCGCCCTCCCGCCCACCCCCATCCTCTTCTTCCCCTCCTGGCCTTCTACCTCCCCCCACTCCTCATCCCACCCCATCTTCTCCAGTTACAATATAACTTGTAGTTCTTTCTTCCGGCTGACAGGCCTCCCCCCACCACCCCTACCCCATACCCACCCCACCTACTTCTCTCTTAGTTAAGTTGAAATAAATTCATAACTAAGTAACAAACTAACTAGCTAGCTAGCTAACTAACTAACTAGCTAGCTAGCTAACTAACTAAGTTAACTAACTAACTAAATACAGATAACTAATACATAAGTACAGAAATGAATGAAAATGATGATTGCAAATAAAGATGGATTCAAAAATAGTATAGTTTTATTTCAGCATTATCAGGAGGTTCGGTTCAATTCAACATACATAACTCTGGAAGCGAAGCTTGCTTGCATTTCCAGAATCCCACCCTGCTCCAGTCCCCTTACCACTGCTCCCCCTTACTCCCCCTCCGCGCCGTCCATCCTTAGCCTTCTACACATTTTACCCATCAATAAAACAGCTTGCATGACCTGTTTGGGGTTTCTTCCTTTAAAACATTCTATCTATGCATCTATTTTTAAAGATTTATTTATCTATTTATTTATTTTACCTACAGCTCTTTTTAACCCCTGAGGAAATCGGAATTTGTGTGGGTTTTTTTTTTCCTTTTTTTTTCACATGATTCTGATTTGATTTGTTTGTTTGCTTTCCCTCATGAAACATCCGGCTGAGCGTTTCAAGACAGCAATTGATTTTGAGCATGTAGGCAAACCATACAGGAACTGCACACGTTGAGCAGGAACACAACACCAGTCCTGCAGTGGATTCCCTCCCACTGTGGTATTGCAGGAAATGAAGAGGCAGACAGACTCTCCAAGGCGGGCGGCCAACAAGATCAAATAGCCCATACTGTATCCTACAGAGAGGCGAAGACCATCATCCGCAGCCAGTTCAGGACAGCATGGAGAGAAAGGCTACAGGTGGAGGTAGAGAAGGATGACATTCACCATCTTGAGCGTGCCCAACAAGTCGCCATCTTCAGACTAAGAACTGGACACTGTCAGTTGCTCTCCCACCTCTATCGACTGAATATATCGCACACAGATGAGTGCCCATGTGGCGCTGGCCCACAAAACCCAGCCCACGTACTTCAGTCCTGTCCCACTTTCGACAGCCTGCGGCGTGAGTTTTGGCCCGGTGCTGTGAAACTCCAAGAAAAGCTGTGGGGAACAGCAGACTCACTCCGACGGACCGCTGACTTGGCCCAAGCTACCGGACTTTGTATCTGACCAGCATGACCAGGGAACGCGGAAGAAGAAAGAAGAAGAGTATGTAGGCGAGGAACACAATTTCATTACCACACGCATACGAATGTATGATAGTATGTCTGCATCCTTGGTGGTCCTTCCACCATGGTGTGTGTGTGTGTGGCGCGCGGTGTGTGTGTGGTGTGTGTGTGTGTGTGTGTGTGTGTGTTGTGTGTGTGTGTGTGTGTGTGTGTGTGTGTGTGTGTGTGTGTGTGTGTGTGTGTGTGTGTGTGTGTGTGTGGTGTGTGTTGCGCGCAAAAAAGAAATTGCGTTCTTTTCGTACACTACGAAGTTCTTAAATATACATTAAAAATTCGATGACCCATTTTGGGTGTTGTGAACATCTCTCTCTCTCTCTCTTCTCTCTCCTCTCTCTCTCTCTCTCTCTCTCTCTCTCTCTCTCTCTCTCTCTCTCTCTCTCTGGAATAGTCATATTAAAAACAGTGAGAGATTTTCTTTGTTTGGGTATCTAAAGTCAGATCAGGTAATGGAAGCGGAACCTTATCTATCGATGAATATTAATAGTTTTGTCAGATCTGCATTAACTAAGTTTAGATTCGGTGTATCTGATATTGCTGTACACAGGCAACGTTATCAATGTT
>CM065721.1:7511641-7526641 GCA_033310375.1 Conus canariensis | reverse complement strand
AGACAGGCTTGAAAAATCTGACAGAAAAATCTGAAATATGTGCGCGTGCTCTCTCTCTACCCCCCCCCCCTCTCTCTCTCTCTCTCTCTCTCTCTCTCTCTCTCTCTCTCTCTCTCTCGGTGATATTGAACAGCTGTCAAGTGAAAACTAATAGTGCTGCGCACGAAGGTCCTTTTTCTTCCATGTTGCGTAAGATGTCTGTATCATTCCCTGCGTCGTTTGCTACGTGTTTATTGTTTCTTTACTTTCTTGACAGCCCAGAAGCCTTGGATCTTCTGTGCAAATGATTGAGGTAATAGAATAAGCTGGCTGTGCAAGACCTAGAACAGATTTGGGGGAACGAAGTAATATTTACGTACACGTTTATTTTCCTTCATTGAGTTGTTTACTGCCATAATTTCTCTGTTCCATTAAAATGGACACGATCTCCGTAATGTCTCAGAATTGTCAGGGCGTGAGAAACGCACACAAGAAGCGTTTCCCCCCCAATATTTATAAAAGAACATTTTCGTCTATTATTTACAAGTACGTTTTGATAAAGGGAAAGAAACATATTTTGTATCTGAGGAAATATATACGTGTTATTTAGCATCAAAAGAACAAAAAGATAAACGATTTAGATCCTTCTAAATAACAATTTTGAGTTGAAAGGATTCAAACGGAAAAGGACAGAATCATTGTGGTGATTTGGTAAATGCTATGGAGCGTGACTAATTGTTGATATGCATGGTCTAAACAGGGCAATCCAGAATTTTCTGAATTCTTACAAAATCAGATTTAAAATATGAAAAAAAAAATCTTTAAATTATAGCAGTATACGACAGAAATCTTGCTTTGGACACCGTATGGGCTATGGCAGTTAAATTACAACCCCCAAAACTCAAGACTTTCAAATATGATAAATGAGTTACGTTTGGCAGATACTTCGACAATACTGTATTTGGACTGCAGAAGACATTCCTGGCGAAAATCAATCCTCTTGTAAAACAAGACCAACCCTCTTTTAAAACAAGAGCAACCCTCTTTTAAGACAAAGTGCGCATATTATATATACGCTAAAATCTAAACGGTAGCCCGATATCCGAAGCTGCATAGACTTTGAAAAAGCGTTAGTTTGGCTG
This sequence comes from Conus canariensis, assembly GCA_033310375.1. Classification (NCBI taxonomy): domain Eukaryota; kingdom Metazoa; phylum Mollusca; class Gastropoda; order Neogastropoda; family Conidae; genus Conus; species Conus canariensis. The sequence goes on along the minus strand of CM065721.1, from coordinate 7,525,520 downwards.
GACCGGAAGATTACGCACAAGGTCATAGTTTTGCTTGGTTTTGGTAAAGACAACTGTCGTTAGACAAAGGCATTTCAATACATACCAGACAGCGAAAATGGAAATGGCCCGTGGTCTGATAGGTTCGGTATGTTAAGAGGTTTTAGGCCTACCACAAAGTCTGGGAGTATGGATAAGAGAAAAAAAACAAACAAACCTTGGTAATACTCAGCATTAGATATCCAAAACTGCAGATGACACACATTTGGCACTTGAAAGGTATTTGAGATATTTCTGTCCACTTATGAACGTTAAAAAAAATAACAAAAGCAACATGAGAAGGATGTATATCATCATCGTGCGTTCTATATACGTACCGTTTGAAATAGGGCCTAACCCAAAGGATGTTTAATGCTCCTTTGTTGTTGTTATAATCATTATGATTATTATTGTTATTATCATTATTATTATTATTGTTATCTTTTATCGTTACTATTATTATTATTATCATCATAATCATCATCATCATCATCGTTAATAATCGTTATTATTATTATCACCATTATTATTATCATTATTTTATTGTTATCAGTATCATTATTAATGTTAATATTGTTAGTATTATTATCATTATCATTATTATTATTACTTTCATCATCATCATCATTATTATCATCATCTTCAACATCATAAATAGTAGATAGTAAGTAGTAGTAGTAGCAGCAGCAGCAGCAGCAAGTAGTAGTAGTAGCAGCAGCAGCATATTAACATTATTGTCATTTTTTCTGTTGTTGCTGTTATCATCATCCTCATCGTCATCATCATCCTGATCCTCCTCCTCTCATCATCATCCTCATTATTATTATCATTATCGTTACTATTATTATTACTATTACTGTTATTGAAAAACACAGATCAACCCTTTCTGTCCACAAGTTAATAAACTCCCTGGGACGGTATATGGAAAGCACACAATGAATACGTATAAGGTTAACATTAGGGATAATGCTGACCTGATGGCAGAAAGCATCCTCTTTCGAAATAATTTTAAAAGGGACCAAAACAAAACAAACATCAAACAAACAAACAAACAAAAAACCACTCGGTCATTCAAACAGTCAAAATTGGCTGCAAATACAGTTAGTCCAGATGTTTACAAGTTTACATGCGTACAGTTTAAAGATTAATATGATATTCTGGCAAATGTTTTAGAACTCTAACAGTACATAGCGCAATACAAGAATACTTTCAGAAAGGTGAAATCAAGCTACATGGCAGAAAATAAGAATTCAGTCAAGACCTCTTGACGCCGTGTTTGATGTTCAAGAAAAAAGCGAGACGATCTATTTTGGCATCTTTTTAACTTGTAAACATCAGTCAATCCGTTTAAATAGATTTTTTTAACCCACATCAAATGGAATATTATATTTCTCAAGATTCAGAAAATAAAAGAAACAAGATTGGAATGATTTCAAACTACCTAATTCATAAGGTCCTGACAACAAATATTATCTAACAAAAGGTGCATATCACCAACGATGACGTATGCACATTCTGTAAGGAAGCAGGGGAATCAATAAAACATTCGCTCAGGTCATGCGATGTGACATTAGATTCATGGCATGTACTACAATCTGTTCTAGACAACTGCAATCATAATCTGACTAAAGATAGAGTTGGTGGTGTTTAGGAACGAAGATGCCAAACAGACAGATGAATCACTCTGGTTTGTTTCATTTTGTACAGTTTTCCTCTTAATAATCAAAATGTGAAGGAAACTTTATATCTGAATTTAGACGTTTAAGACGGCAAGTTAAACTCAAGCATGCTGCTGAATAATACATAGGTAAGCGGTATGAATTGTAACCGGATGTGGAAATGAGTTTCGCATCATCCTGATCATGGAATAGACACCACTCAGGCAAGAATCAATTCATAATTTCCATGCAGTCATTCTCTTTTAGTCAAGACATACTTCAGTGGAAATCTGGAAAAAAAAAAGGTTCAGAATGAAATTTACGTAAGAATGGAAGAATGTGAGTTTCAGTTTCAGTTTCATCAAGGAGGTGTCACTGCGCGCAGACTAGTCCATATACGCTACACCACATCTACTATGTTTTGAAACCATACCGCACACAATTTATAGCTGATGAATATAATATGTTAATGGCTAAGATGAGAGAATATAAGAAGAGGGTCTCATGACTACGGCTTAGCAGATGTGTGACCTACGTATTAGCCCAACGCGCTGGTCAGACCTTTGGTACCTACCTAACATTGGCTGTGCCGTTATCATCAAAGTATGTGGGTGTGGTCAGTGTACACATGTGTGTGTATGGGTGTGCGCATAGGTGGGTGGGCACGGGCCCATTATGTATGTGTGCCATTGTATCCGCGCACGTGTGTGTTGTGTGTGTGTGTGTGGTGTGTGTGTGTGTGTGTGTGTGTGTGTGTGTGGCGCGCGCCTTCGATTATTTGTGGGAAAGGAATGTTCAGAAGGTGACATAGATATCATATATTAGTGACAACAACCACCACCACGACAACAACATCATCATCATCATCACAACAACAACAACAACAACACAACAACAACAACAACAACAACAACAACAACAACAACAACAACACACACACACACACACACACACACACACACACACACACACACACGTGTAAAAAAGAAAAAAAAAACATGTTAAAAAAAAGTGTACAGACTGGCAGCTGCCGTCGTAGAACAGAACAAACGACGAATGTGAACAAGTGTTCAATCAGACAACAGCGGTCAGAACTGACGTGGAATGATACTGGACGATACGGAATCCATGAGGAGAAACCAATGAGGCTATCGTGCCTTCACAGCTGTTTGACACAGGCGATATTAATGTCAATGGTAATAACAAGCACATGCTGTCCTGTTTGTTGCTGCATTCAGTCAAGTTCGCATTACCATGGTCAATGAATGCACATATGCCCGGCCAATATTCGAACAAGGCCAGTTCCGATGGTGTTGTCGTTGTTGTTCGTTGTACTACGGTGTCCAAAAGAATGGATAACATCACTACGTTATGATTCCTTTGAATACACATTCCTGCATAAGCCAACTAGAACATTTGCAGCAGCATCGCTTATGGCTTGGTGGTGACACGCCTTTAAAAGTTTCCGTGTCAGTTTCAGTTTCATCAAAGAGGCGGTACTGCGCGCGGATAGGTCTATATACGCTATATACAACATCTGCAAAGTTTGGGGACCACATGGCGCACCATTTGAAATTGATGGATAAATGAATTAATGACTGAGATATGAGAATTTAAGGAGTGGGTTTCATGGACACGACTTACCAGATGTCTGACCTGCGCATTAGTCCAACACGCTGGTCAGACCTTGGGTACCTGCCTAACATTGGCTGTGCCATTATCGTCATTGTGTGTGCTTGTGGTGAGATTACACACGTGTGTGTGTGTGTGTGTGTGTGTGTGTGTGTGTGTGTGTGTGTGTGTGTGTGTGTGTGTGTGTGTGTGTGTGTGATATTACCTGGTGCATTCCCAGACCTCTTGCACTGGAATCAATTGTTCATGATCCAGACGGGAACGTGTTCTACAACATAATGTTCCATCGCAACTTTCAGGCTGCGAGGATTGATTCCTTCCCCCACACTGATCCCGCCTGTCGCTGTCTACTGCCTGGGTCTATTCCTCATCCAACCAGGAAGCTCTACAGCTACCTACCGTTTGTCTATGTGTAACCGTTGAAGGATTTCTTTTTTTTTTTTTTAATTTTTACCTCATTCGGTGGAATATTCGAGATGGGTATTTAACTCCATATCCTCCATTTTCATGGCGATTGCTCCCATTTGAGTCAGTTGTACGTTCTTGTTTTGATCCCATTTTTTTTTTCTTTTCTTCTTCTTTCATCATCATCATCATCATCATCATCATCATCATCATCATCATCACCATCATCATCATCATCATCATTATCACCATCATCATCACCATCATCATCATCACTATCATCGTCATCGTCACCATCATCATCATCATATGAACGTCATCGTCACCATCGTCGTCATCTTTATTTTCTTCATCAAGATTGAGACCGAGACATCACATGTCCACAATATTCCACCTTGGCGAGTCTTCAAATTAAGAAGATGGCTTAAGCAGCACCAAGATTTCAACAAGAGGGATCTACACTGGTGGATGCCCAGATCAGACCAAGTGATCATTGTGATACTGAGCACAGGGCACTCCAGACTGAGACATCACATGTCCACAGTATTCCACACTGGCGAGTCTTCAAATTATCCATGCAGTACAGCCCCAATGACAGCGGAATATTTCCAGCAAAACTTAGAGCAGAAACCTAGCCTGCCAACACACCGATGAGGGGAAAGCCTTATGGACCATTGGAGGGCCTCCGCCATACAGCAGCCTTCACCCAATCCCTCCAGGGTTCCTGCCTGAGTGAACGAAGAAGAAGACCACCCTATAGTACTGTTGATCTCAAATGATCATCACCCATCAGTCACTGATTTTTTTTCTCCCCCCCCCCCCCCCCCAACCGGCATCATTATACTAATGCCACCACATCATTTTACCTATGACAATGATCAGCATCCCACAGTACCTTTAATCTCAGTTATGACAATGATCATCATCCATCAGTCATTGACCATGTCCTTTATACAGGCATTATTGTACCAATGCCACTGCATTATTCCAGTTACAACAATGATTCTCATCCTATAGCACTGTTGTTATCAAATGATCATCACCCATCATGTTTTTTTTATGTGTGTGTATATATATATATATATATATATATATATATATATATATATATATATATATATATATGTGTGTGTGTGTGTGTGTGTGTGTGTGTGTGTGTGTGTGTGTGTGTGTGTGTGTGTGTGTGTGATGATGTGTGTGTACATGTGTGTGATGTTGTTGTTATTGACATGTCAACACTTTTCCCATTGATCATTTACTTTCATTTCCTTTCCAACCAGTCTCCCCCCCCCTCCCTTGTGTGTGTGTGTGTGTGTGTGTGTGTGTGTGTGGTCTTTTCTTTTCTTTTTTTAACACATGATACCCCGTTTCACATTGATCATTTCTGTCTCTTCTCAACCAACACGGTCATATTAATGCCAGCACATTATTTCACCTGCTACAGTGAACACCATCCCACAGTACTGTTTACTTTTTCAACAACACTATTTGCATGAACACCCCCACCCCCCACCCCACCCCCCCCCCCCTACACATACGTACGTGTGGGTGGAGAGATATGAGTTCTCCCTCTCTCTCACTCTCTCTCTCTCTCTCTCTTCCCCTCCCCCATTGCTCTCTCAACCCCCCCTTTTTTTTTGCCCCCCCCCCCCATTTCCCCCCGCCCAACAATACCTTATCACCCATTGATCATTTCCATTCTCTTCCAATCACTATTAGCATTACCCACACCCCCGTATACAACTACCCACACATAACTACTATCATCACCATCACCACCCATTAAAATTGTTCTGGGATGTGTGAAGACTCATCTGAATGAGCAGCAGCGCACTGCATCAGCAGATAAGACGTCGGAAGACCAAGGCCAGGATTTAAACCACAGTGCCAAGGACATCCACGCTGTTGGTTCGGATGAGGAATTTGCACAGGCCCTCGATGCCAGGCGCCTGAAACTCAACCTGCCACGAGCAAACGAAACTGAAGATTGGGAGAAACTGGATGCAAAAATCGTCCAAAGACTCGATGCACTGATAGGGAAAAGCACCCTGGAACACAAACTAGCCACATATGGGGACATTGTGTATGCCACATGTAGAGACGCCTATGGAGCAAAACTACCAAAAGAGAAAACACCTCCAAAGAAATCCAGACGCCAAGAAAAGATGGACAAGATCAGGGTCCAAAAGAAAAACCTCAAGATGCAAATGAAGACCGCACTGCCAGCTGAAAAACAAGGCTTGGAAAAACTGTGGAAAGACCTGAAAGAAAAACACAGTGCCCTCAGCAAAGCGGAATCTGCGAGGAAGAGGAAGAGCAAAAAGAAGAAGACACAAGAGCGCTTCTTCAGAGACCCCTTCCAGTTTGCCAGAACACTGTTTGAGCAGCCAAAATCTGGGACCCTAAGTGTGGACAAAGGAGTTCTTGAGCAGCATCTGAGGAAAACATACTCTGACCCACAGAGCAAAGCACCACTCGACATTCAAGGTCTGGTGTGGCCAACCAACCCTGAGGAACAGTTCAATGGCAAGCCTCCAACGTTGGCGGAAATCAAGAAGGTGGTCGACAAAGCCAGAGCCAAATCATCACCAGGGCCAAACGGAATACCTTACCAGCTTTACAAGAAATGTCCCAAGGTGCTGGAGTGGCTCCACAGGCTGCTGCGATCGGCTTGGAGAAACCAGAAGATCAGCGGCCAGTGGATGACGGCAGATGGTGTGTACATCCCCAAAGAGCAAAACTCAAGTGACATTAGCCAGTTCAGGCCAATATCACTACTGAACGTCGAAGGGAAAATCTTCTTCTCTGTCATGGCAGCAAGGCTGACCAAGTACCTGATGGAAAACAAGTACTTGGATGTGTCAGTCCAGAAAGGTGGCATCCCAGGCGTGGCGGGCTGTGTAGAACACGCCACAATGATCTGGGACGCAATCCAAAAAGCAAAAACAGAAAAGAGAGACCTGGACGTAGTGTGGCTTGATCTGGCAAACGCATATGGATCTGTGCCCCATGAGATGATACAGTTGGCTCTTGAGATGTACCATGTGCCAAAGAACATCCGCGACATGCTCAAGAAGTACTTCAATGGCTTCTCAATGCGGTTCTCTACCAAGGAGTACACAACAGACTGGATCAACTTGGAAGTGGGTATTGCAATGGGCTGTGCAATTTCCCCAATACTGTTCGTGCTGGCAATGGAACTCATCTTGAAAGCAGCAACAAACAACGCGAGACAAACAGACCTTGGCGATGGATACAAGATGCCTCCTCTCAAGGCCTTCATGGATGACACTACAGTGATTTCATCCAGAGAAGACGAGACACGTCATGTGCTGGAGAGGCTGGACGACATAGTTGCCTCATCCAGAATGAAGTTCAAGCCAAAGAAATCACGGAGTCTCTCACTGAGGAAAGGAAAAGTGGCCGGATCTGTGGTCTTCAGTGTTGCCAACCAGGCCATTCCAACAGTCACAGAAGAACCAGTCAAGAGCCTTGGAAGATGGTATGATGATACGCTGAAAGACACACAAAGAGCAAAAGAAACCAAGCAGATGGCGGAGGAAGGCTTGGAGACCATTGACCAGTGTGGGCTCCCTGGCAAATACAAGGTCTGGTGTCTGCAGTTCATGCTGATACCAAAGCTGCTATGGCCTCTGATGATATACGACATCTGCACCAGCATAGTGGAGGCAATGGAAGCCAAAATCAACAAGTTCACAAGGAAATGGCTTGGTGTCCCACCCTGTCTGACTGACATAGCGCTGTACTGTCGCCAAGCAAAGCTGAAACTACCCCTGAAATCCATCCTGGAGGAATACAAAGCAGGGAAGATCAGACTTCAAAGCATGCTGGAGGACTCAGGAGACAAGGTGGTAGAAGCAATTAAGCCCCAGCTGAAGACAGGCAGAAAATGGAAAGTTCAAGAGGCGATGGATTCTGCAAAAGAAAGTCTCAAGATCAGAGAAATAACAGGACACACACAGACCAACAGACAGGGACTGGGGGTGACCAAAACTGAATGGTGGTCAAAGGCCAAAGGAAAAGCCAAAAGAGACATGATGATTCAGGAGATGAGAAAAGAAGAAGACCAAAAAAGACTCCAAAAAGCAGTCCAGCAGAGCCAGCAAGGGCAATGGACAACGTGGGAGAATGCACTCCAAAGAAGTCTCACTTGGAATGACATTTGGCACATGGCCCCTCTCAGGATCAGCTTCATTCTCAGATCTGCATATGACCTTCTGCCCTCAAATGCAAACCTGGTGAAGTGGGGGAAAACAGACGATCCTGCATGCCCCCTCTGCCATGAAAAACAAACAGTGGAGCATGTCCTAAGCTCATGTAAAGTAGCCCTGGCTCAAGGAAGGTACACATGGAGGCACAACCAAGTGCTCAAAGAAATTGTACAAGTAGTCTGGGCTAGTACCAACACCACAAAAGGGAAAATCAGGACTCCAAAAGCACCCGCAACATTCTTCACGGCAGGAGGCAGCAAATCATGGCCAAGAACAACAGTGCCACTCGAAACATGCAGGCAGAGTCTGCTGGACGGGGCAGATGACTGGGAGTGCACTGCAGACCTCCCAGAATGGAAGAGTCACCCAGAGATCATCAGCAAGAGTGGCATGAGACCAGACATAGTAGTCCACTCTAAGTCAACCAAGCAGCTGATCATGATCGAGCTCACGGTGCCATATGAGAACAGAATGGAGGCAGCTCAAATCTACAAGACTGAAAAGTATGCTGATCTGGCAAACAGCCTGAGGAGAGAAGGCTATCAGGTCAAAGTCCTCACTGCAGAAATTGGAGCTAGGGGGTTTGTAGGAACGTCTGCATACAGCCTCATGAAACAGCTCTCAGTTGCAGGGAAGGAAAAAACCAGAGCCCTGAAAGCAATGGCAGAAGCGGCAGAGAGGTGTTCAAGCTGGATCTGGTCAAGGAGGAACAAAAGTGAACTTCATAAGGCTTAATTTCCCTACAAATATCAGGTGTCCCTGTGGCTCAGTGGTTAAAGCGCGAGTCATTAAGTGGAAAATGAGCATGTCCAGAGGGTCATGGGTTCGAATCCCAGCCATGGCTCGTCCCAAGATGGGAAAAAAAAGGGGCAGCAGAGGGACATCCGGAGTCATGAACCGGGTGTGGCCCAACCCCCCTAGAGTGTCAGGAGATAAAGGGCCGAAACACTTGCTTGAAGGGGGCTTCTCTTCTGAGGACTCTCTGCTGCCACGCTCTCCACGAGTTTCTTTCTACTTATTTATTACTTTTTTTATTCTTTATTTTTTCCCTTTATTGCCCCACTAAGCACTATTATCAATCCACCATAATCACTACCGTCACTAATATGTCATATTATTCTACAAAACAAGCTACAAACCCCATTGTTTCACACCCCCTCCCTTCCCCCCTCCCCCCCCCCCCCCCCCCCCCCCTCTTACTATTTCCTCTTCCATGATCCCCTCCTGGGTGGCCTCGTTTCCGTCCGGCGGCCATTTTGGTCGTGCGCCGAACATGAGAAGATAAGTGGTTTCTCGTTCTTCATTTTCACTGTCCTAAATGTTATTTGTTTTTTGCCTGAAGAAGACCCAAGAGGTCGAAATGCATTGTGTCTTGTCTTCTACTTTGTTCGTCTGTGTCCTTGGCGGTAACTAGCCCCCTCTCTTTCTAAATTTTGCTTCATTTTCCGCCCTCAGTCACTCCGTTTTGAAACTTCATCAGGATGATAATCAGCTTCACCATCATCATGACAGTTACCATCACCATTGTAATCCTACTCTTCTTCTTCTGCTTCCTCTCCTCCTCCTCCTCCTCCTCCTTTTTCCTTTCCACCTTCTCTTTTTCCTCCTCCTCCTCCTCTTCTTTCTCATACTTCTCCTCCTTTTTTTCTTCTTCTTCGTCCTGCTTCTCCTCGTACTCTTCCTCTTTCTCTTCTTGCTCGTTTACCTCTTCTCCTTTTTCGTCTTCTTTGTCTCCTCCTCCTCCTTCTCCTTCTCCTCCCCCTCCCCTTCCTCCGCCTTCTTCTGCTTCTTCTTTTACTTCTCCTCCTCCTTGTCCTCCTCCTCCTCCTCCTCCAACTTCTTTTTCATCTTCCTCCTTTTCTTCTTTCTTTTCTTCTTTCTTTTTCTTCCTCTCTTCTTCTTCTTTTCCTTCTTCTTTCTTTTTTTCCTTCCTCTTCTTCTTCTCTTTCCTTCTTCTTTTTCTTTTTTCCTCCTTTTCTTCTTCTTTCCTTCTTCTTTCTTTCTTTTTTTCCTTCCTCTTCTTCTTCTTCTTTTCCTTCTTCTTTCTTTCTTTTTTCCTTCCTCTTCTTCTTCTTCTTTCCCTTCTTCTTTCTTTCTTTTTTTCCTTCCTCTTCTTCTTCTTCTTTCCCTTCTTCTTTCTTTCTTTTTTTCCTTCCTCTTCTTCTTCTTCTTTTCCTTCTGTCGAGCTATCCAACGCGAACGTTCCAAAAAATAGGTACTGATTCATTCTGGGCATCTGTCAACACCTCCCCGCCTTTTGTGGCAAGCCTGCCTGCGTCACAACAAAGGAGACTACTGACAGTGCATCCATTCAGTCCACGGAACGTCTTCGGTGAAAATCCTTTATTCCCCCGTCGATTTGTTGTTGTTGTTGTTGTTGTTGTTTGTTTGTTTGTTTTTCTTTCTTTTTTTAAACAACATTTTACAACCAAAATCAAAACATACACAAATACATATATAACGCTTTGCGATCGCACGTAAGTCAGCCGTACTTGAATACATACCCTAATATACCTATATACAAAACACGTGCATACACGCATATGCATTTACATTTACTGTAGTCAACCACACATGTACATACATACAGAAAATACACTAACATACATATACACGCAAACACGTGTGAACATAGATACATATCTACACTCACCCTTATATACACAAACGTAAAACACACACAAAAAATAAACATAACTTATACAATGTGTTTGAGACACGAACATCGGCGCACACATATGAAAAGCATACAGAAAATACACTAACATACATATACACCCAAACACGTGTAAACATATAGATACATATCTACACTCACCCTTATAGACTCAGACGTCTAAACAAAAAGTTTATGGGGATAACACAGTTTCGGATGTCCGTGTCTGTGCGGTGTGCAATTGTGCGTGTGTGGGTCTGTGCGGTGTGTAATTGTGCGTGTGTGGGTCTGTGCGGTGTGTAATTGTGCGTGTGTGGGTCTGTGTGGTGTGTAATTGTGCGTGTGTGGGTCTGTGCCAAACTCTAACGTTGGCATTTTCTGAGCGAGTGTAAGCATTAGACATAAAAAACTGGAAGACTGACAAATGGTGCCACGACCGTTCACCATTCACATATGTTCGACTATCTCCGAACTCTAATAGCCTGAAATATGGATTCATCTTCCTCACTTCACCCAATAGACAACGTTTCAAACTTAGATTTATGCGGCCTCAACACAGTTTCGGATTGGTCCTGTGCGTGTGCAATTGTGCGTTGGTTGACTTAGAGTGGAACTATGCGTGTGGTCTTGCCTGTGTGATTGTCTGTGTGGCGTCTTGTTGGTGGGAGTTGTGCGTGTGGGTCTGTGCCAAACTCTCACACGTGGGCAATTTCTCGGCGCATGTAAGCATTAGAGTCATTATAACTGGAAAGACTGACAAATGGTGCCACGACCGTTCTACCATTCCACTATGTTGACGATATCGCCGAATCGTAATAGCCTGAAATATGGAGATTAACATTTGGAGATACAGTTTTAATGTAACGAAATTGCCCTTTTCTTTGATATTTTGGACGTTCACAATGACTACTTAGCACAAAGACAAAAGATGTGTTGGATGATAATTATCATATCGGAATACAGCGACAAATGTTAAATTACAGTCTGTGCTGACCGGACCATTTAACGCCATTTCTCTTTTGGTAGATGTGTAGATACAAATAAATATGTTACTAAGTATACGACCAGCATAGGCCACTTACAGATGCCAAATATAGCTAATTAAGATGAGACGAGTTTATGATTTATGGTAAATCAAGCAAGCGGAGCCACGTTAAACTGACAGTTCAAACCTATCCTTTTTCAACAATCACAAATCTTAACAGCAAACTGTTTGAATGCAAGGTGAATTTTACGATGTTTCCAAAATAGTACGAAGTTAACTCTATCCCTGTGAAGATCTAAAATAGATGTGTCACTCTGACATGACAAGGCTGCATAAGATGACTCAGACAGACAGAGAGAGAGAGAGAGAGAGAGAGAGAGAGAGAGAGAGAGAGAGAGAGAGAGAGAGAATGCGAATGCTTTAATATGTCAGGGTTTGTGTCCATTCACATGGGACAACGAGGGAAGGGGGATTTCAAAGAAGATATCAACATCAACAGGGTCGTCATGACGTGGAAGCCATATCAAGGTAATAGTGTCCATTCTGTAACTTAATCTGCTGAGCACAGCGGAACAACTCTGCAGTCATTGGTTCAAACAGGCTTCTGCACGGTGATCAAAACATGTTTACCGCCAACAACAAACTTGAAAGCTTCTTATCACTTCTACATCGAGATTCCCTTTAAAAACCAGAACTGCGGCTGTACGTTTGAATGATAACAAACTTCTACGCTTTAAGGACACATCTTAGGCAAGATTTCCTTTTACAACCAGATCTGACGTCAGAACAATCGTAGATGAAAAGGAAATTGATGGTTCTAATGCATCTTCTAAATTAACATTTCCACCATAACCAGCTCTACTGCCACATCTGTCTTTTCCATCCGGTCGTAAACTACTGACGAGGCTGTCGATTCGCTTTGATGTATCTTCGAAATGCTAATTGTAGATGAAAAGGAAATTGATGGTTCTAATGCATCTTCTAAATTAACATTTCCACCATAACCAGCTCTACTGCCACATCTGTCTTTTCCATCCGGTCGTAAACTACTGACGAGGCTGTCGATTCGCTTTGATGTATCTTCGAAATGTTTCGTTATTGCTTTATAACAAGATGCAAAGCATATAAACGTACTCCCAGTTTATCTTGAATACAAGTACTTTCCGAGATATTCCATAAAGATGAAAACCCGTTTTGGGCCGCTATAGCCGTTAGTAACCACTATTCTGGTAAAACAAAACATCGGGCATCATCCGTGACCAATAATGAACATACGTACACATTTTCAGAAAGATCGGCCCAGAAGTTTTGTCTGGGGCGAGTGGTACGCATTTTGACCACGGACAGACACACACACAGACACACACACAGACAGACAAACAGACAGCATTTCTTCGTTCCCATTGTAAAGAACTGGGAGTACAAAAATCAGATACATTAACTCCTGTCGTTTCTACCGATGCGCAGATGTCCGCGCCGCGATTACATGTGTGTCTGCTTTCTACCTCCGTCCCCTGTGGTTGTAAGGACTGGTTGGTGTTGTATTCCCTTAAACTAACCGACCATGGTTCTTTGTCGAGGATCTCAGCGTTAGCGTTTGTGTGTTGATTTGAGTCAGTACAAAATCACTGTTGTCATTCATCAACACAGACTGCGGGCTTATGTCATTCGCCGCAGCAGAAGGCGATGGACAGTACTGTTGGATTATACTTGTCCCACGTGCACATTTCTCTACACAGGCGAGGCTGTCGTCGTGCAATCCGTCCGACTCGTGTCACTTCCAATGTTCTCAAACAAACTTGGAGGAGTCGGGAGAAACAAGCCAGAAGGAGACGAAGTAGGACTTGCCTTCTGTTTTGTCACTGCTCCGTGCACCCTGAACGTCTCCTATCCCTTGAAATCTGCGAAGGGCATTTCCTGCGGTAGACGACGAAGGACACTGACGGCTGAAACTGAAAGGAAGATCCAGGCTTTCGAGAGCAAATGCCTGAGGAAGCTCCTTCAAATCTCCTGGATTGAGCACAGGACCAATGAATATGTACGGAGCAGAACTGAGAACCTTGCTGGGCCGCAGGAACCTCTCCTTTCAACTGTGAAGAGACGCAAGCTGATATGGTTTGGGCACAACACTCGACACACCAGTCTGTCCAAAACAATCATGCCAGGCACCATCGAGGGCGGAAGAAGAAGAGGAAGACAGCGGAAGAACTGGCATGAGAACATCAAAGAATGGACCGGACTCCATACACGTGAGCTGCTGCCGGCGGCTGCTGACAGAGACAGATGGAGAAGG
>CM065721.1:7499141-7504141 GCA_033310375.1 Conus canariensis | reverse complement strand
ACGGTGACTGCAGTTTCAACGGTTCCCAAACCCCTGTCATCGTGGGAACAGAAGGAGAAAGATATCCGAGTGTACAAGCCAGATACCATCTTCCAACGACCCACCCCAGACACACGGCGCTGTGAGTCGATATCCCCACAAAACGACCATACGTCACCTGTTGAGGACTGTCTTTGTACGGTTTGTTGTTGTTTGTTGTTGTTGTTGTTGTTTTTAACCCTGTTTCTCTCCTTAACATGATCGACCGTTAAAGACCAGTACCCGCGAAATGGCCGTCCTGAAATATCATGCTCTCCCTCCCTCTCTCTCTCTCTCTCTCTCTCTCTCTCTGTAATGCCCATTGGCATAGACATTATAATCGACAGTCATTTTTTTTTTCGTTCACTAAACACAATTCAGCTGTCATGAAAAATAGATGCTTTTTCTTTTCTTTTCTTTTTTTTTTTAGGGGGGGGGGGGGGGGGGGGGGTCCGAATTTCATGTAAATCTGTTAAAAATGAAAATGTTAAAGCTATAGCTTAACAGCCCTAGAGCCAGTAAACTGTCAGCGATTCACAGTGTTCAGGGTTTGGCATTATGGAAGATATAGCCAACCCTTCACCTTCCCTGGACTGAATCAGGACCCTATTTATTACTGTGTGAAAAGAGACAAGTTTTTCAGCCGTAAAGATTCGGTCCTACGAGTGGTTCCAAGTCAACACAACCGTTGGTTGAAGTCTGTTAAAATTTAGGATCAAACATTACAAGATGACGTTTTGGACAAACTGCTGACCATAAAAATCACACCACAATAAGAGATCTCTTCTTTATGATGAATTATCAGTGAGCTACGTCTGGAATATGGGAACCTTCTGTCTCTTCCTGCTGTTCATGTAGATTGTCTTTCTTCTTCTCTTGTCCCTTCTTACCTGGCGAGTTGACACGCTTCAGCGTTTTTGTACTCTCAGTTCTTATAGAACAGGGGGTACTTTACAATGGAACGAAGATATGTTGTCTGTGTGTCTGTGTGTCTGTCTGTCTGTCGGTGTGTCTGTCTGTGTGTCTGTCCGTGGTCAAAATGTGTTCCACTCGCTCCAGACAAAACTTCTGGGCCGATCTATCTGAAAATGTGTACGCATGTTCATTATGGGTCACGAATGATGCCCGATGTTTTAGTTTACCAGAACAGCCGTTACCAACGGCTATAACGGCCCAAAACGGTTTTTCCTCTTTATGGAATATCTCCGAAAGTACTTGTATTCAAGATAAACTGGGAGTACATTTATAGGCTTTGCATCTTGGTTTATTTGCGCACTCTAACTGGTCATGACACTCCTCCCAAGAAAAAGGACTCACTCAGTCCCCACAACTGATTGTTTCAGTTTCAATCATTCCAGCTCTTTGCCCACTCCTTCGTTCCACAACCTCCTCCCATACCCCTCCTCTACCTCTCTCTCTATCCCCACTCTCTCCAATTTCCCCATGCCACCATGTTTATATCCACACCCCATCTATATAGGTAACATAATTATAACGTGACATAGAGTATCTCACAAACACACACACACACACACACACACACACACACACACACACACACACACACACACAACACACACACACACAACTCCCGCGGTTTCATTCTTCCTTTTTTCCCCCTCATACACATCCTCAAGCGCCCCCTTCCAAGCGTAAGACTCCTCCTCTACCATTCTCTCCCTTTGTTTTTCTCTGTCTGTTGCTCTTTGCCTTTTCCCTCTATCTGCCTCCCATTTTTCTCTTCCCCATTTTACAGACACACACACACACACACACACACACACACACACACACACACAACACACACACACACACACACACACACACCACACAACCACACACACACACACACACACACACACACACACACACACACACACACACACTGACCAAACCAATTTATCATCACATTAACTCTTAGTTGTACTCACGCACAGACACACACACACACACACACACACACACACACACACACACACACACACACACACACACACACCAAACACACGCACGCACGCACGCACACACACACACAAACATCAAACACACACACACACACACAACAACACACACACACATCAAACACACACACACACACCACACACACACACACACACACACACACACACACACACACACACACACACACACACACACACACACACTTTTAAACACGTATTCGTCCATTCACGTATATGTTTTAATACGTTATTATCTATACATATTAATTTGTCTTTCATTTGATGTCATCAGTTCCGAAGATTGCCTGCGATCGAAACGTTGACGATTTCTTTTTTTTTTTTTAATTGCAAATCCTCACAATATCCGCAAAGATGGTTTCATTTGAAAAAAAAAAATGAAAAAAAAAGATCAGCAGTCAAGAATCATTTTCAACATTTACACACAGACGGTTTTTACTTCTGTTAGCACCTTTTCAAGAGCAATTGTACTCCCAATGATTGTTTTCCAGACAGCTAATGCAACGTTGTTATTCATCGTTAAATGTCTAGGATTTCCATCGTCACGACAGTGTTTCAATATCCGTCCAGGAAAAACTCATCTGCTATAGGGTGTGGGCCTCAAAACAGTTCTCAGGCAGCTGAGCGTTGGTGAGGTCTTTGGAGACAAGTTGGATTGCAGTTAGTTGTGTATTTGAAAGGCGTTAATTAAGGGATGTCTGTAGTCCCTTTCAGCCCGATCTCCGACGGCTCGCTCTTACAGGCGCCAGACCACTTCGCAGAAATGAAACGTCCGGCGCCCAATCACAGCCGTAATGATGGAGTTCAGAGGGACCCGTGAATTTAAGGGACCAGTAAGCAGATGGTCAGAGCGTTTGCATGCGACGTTGATGGCCGTTGAGGTCTTCGTGAAATCGATTTTTTTTCCCCAGCTTGAAAACCTTCTCTGGCCACCAAGCAGTAAAAGTAAGGGATTGTTGTATTTCTATTTCTCTCTTTTTTATCTACTCCCCACCCCAGTTATCTCTTCCTCCTCCCCCCCCTCCCCCAACCCCTTCCTTTCCCACACCTGCATCACATCCCCTCCTTCTATGATTGTGTTAATTAACTTTTTTTTTTTCTTTTTTTTTTCTCTTCTGTCCCACCTTCTATGCCACCTCCGTGGAATTGCACTTACGCCGCTCATTCCGACCCCCCCCCCCCCCCCCCCCCCCCCATCCATGGCAACAGCCCGACCCGGGGTCGCCGCAGCTCAGCTCCGACAATCAGCGAGGAGCAGTTATCGTCAAGTCGTAGTGGTGCCTGTTCTGATCCAGCATACACAAGACACCACCCACAAACCACCCCCCTACTGACGACAGTCACTGCTTAGTCGCAGAGCTGGCGTGGGTGCGCCTTCCCTCCGGAGGACACCACCACGTCCGTCTCATGACAAAACCCCGTCAACTTGCCACAAGCGGTGATCCCGATGCGACAGAACCAAACCAAGGCCACAGACGTGGAGAGGACATCGACACTGAGATCACCATGACAGCAGGCACGAAGGGCCACAGAATGGAGACTTTTTAAAATATATTATTAAAGCTCATCGATGAAGATGAGATGATTAAAATAATGCGACGGATTTCCATTCCGGTCTGAGACTGCGCGACAGGGATGTACTGCAACATATCCCGGCGTCAGCCAGGCCCGAGAGATACAGAAACCTGCAGTTTGGTCAGGAACTTCGAGCAACACTCCCAGAGACGCATCCGTCAAGTGGATCAAACTCGACTGTGTGGTCCCAGTCTTCCCAACTGAGCCCGTAGCAAACTGAACTATGGACAAGAGCCAGTCAGGGATGAAAAATCCCACAAACAAATGGCTCTGATGGGACACACGACCTCCCAGCCGGGAGTCCGCGAACGCGAACCACTTCGCCAAGGCAGCTGGTTTTTCCCCTCATTGTTTATGATCTCCAATATCTTGTGTAAATTAGACTTGTGAGCCCAGTTTGTATACCTAACGCGATGTGTAATGCTATCTGTGCAACCACTTGCACCGTACTTTATGATGGAATGAATGACTTGGTATTTGTTATACAGATTAGATAATGTATTGATTTCTGACACTGTTCACGTTATAACTTTTTCTTTATTCTTTTTCTTCTCTTTATTGAGTGCAAGATGCACAAATCTCGTTTTTGTGCTTATTATCTGGCCTGAATAATCCACGCTGATGACTGAAGCAAGGAAATTATACAGGCTGTCAATGCCAAACGCCCACAGTCAACTTGTCATGCTTAAGCGCACAAGGGCCGTTTCGGTACCGGGGATTTTTCCCTCAGAGTTAACATTCGTTCTGACCCATTTTCCCATTCGAAATGAAACTATAAACCGAGGTTCCGCGTGTGAACGCACGCATAACATCTTTCACACACGTAAAATCCCATCACCAACTTTCGGAAGAGAAGGCCAGTTTGGCCGTTGGTGTGGATGACACGTTACACGTAGCATGCACCCTGCGTGAGAAATGGAAAGAATGAAGGAAGTAAGGAAATTGAGTGAACGAATATTGACTGGATGACACGGGAAACGACTGAATGAAGCGCCAACTGGAGGCAGCCCGTTGTGTAAACAGTGTGGATTGTAAAGCGCTTAGAGCTTGGTCTCCAGCCGAGGATAGGCGCTATATAGGTATTCATAATAATAAATAATAAATAATGATGATGATGATGATGATGATGATATGATAAGAGGAATGGGCGAAACTAGGTGAAAATAGTACACACATTGGATACTCAGACAGGAAGAATACACTGGAGCGTAATCAAATTAAACTCGGAGACACAATATATACAAAAGAAATTAAGAATACCTACGGAGCGAAACAACCAAAATTGAAGACCCCAAATAAATAAAGACGCTAGAAAAACATAAATGACATCTGGACAAGAAAGAGAAATTCCTGTTTTTTTTTTTTGTTTTTTTTTTTTAAATTAATCAACAAATCAGAGCTTACAAATGCGCTGAAAGAGGACAGTGT
>CM065721.1:7494650-7499041 GCA_033310375.1 Conus canariensis | reverse complement strand
TGCTTCAACTGAAAAACAAAAAAAAAAACATTTTTTTTTTTGTTTTTTTTTTTTGGGGCTTTGTTTATTTTTTTTCTTTGGTGCCTTTTTTTTGAGTTACTTCACCGGGAAGGGAAAAATAAAAAATACTTCTATGTTTTTTATGGAGTCACGTCACTAAAGCTTTGTGGGTTAGCGTCCCCCTTTTTGCCCCCAGGGTCGGGCGGGGGTTTTTCGTACATTTAAAAGGGGGGAAAAATTCCCCCAGCTGGCGAGCCGTGTTTTGGGTAGGTAAAAAGGGTTTTTTTTTCCCCCTGAGTGGGGGGGTGGGGGGGCACACATGGAAGTCTCCCCCCTGGGGAACTGTACGTGCGGGGCCCACACGGGCCACTGAGAAGAAAAGATTTTTCTGTACGAATACAAATTTTTAAATAATAAAAAAAATTTAGATAAGCTGAAACTTCTATACATTATTCCCCCAAAAGAAAAAAAGCAAGGATTCAGTTTTAAAAACACTTACAAAATTTCAATCATCACAGGTAAAAACAAAAAACCCAAAAACAAAAAAAAACAAAAAAGGGCAAAGCATAAAAATTATGAAAACACATATTCCCCCCCTCTACAACACCACACGGACGCACGCCCCAAACCCCAAGAAAAGCACCACACAAAAAAGGCCCAACAAAACACACCACACACAAAACACACACAAAACCCCCAGCACACACAACACCACACACACACACAAAACACACACACTCTTTTCTCTCCCCCCTTTTCTCTCTTTCCCCTCTCTCTCTCAGAAAGAGAGAGAGACAAAAGAAAAATTAAACCCGGTGATAAAGCGTAGAAAGGGAAAAATAAAAACCCCCAGAAAAAAAAAAAAAAAAAACCCCAAAAAAACACAAAAACTACATCAAAAAACATAAAATCGAACTAATAGAAGAATATATCAAAAAGACATTGTCATTTAAAAGCATTCAACTGAAAGGGTTTTAAAACATTTGGAAAAAAAAATAAAAAGGGGGGGAAGAGAGAGAGAGGAGAGAGAGAGAGAGAGAGAGAGAGAGAGAGGAGAGAAGAGAGAGAGAGAGAAGAACAATGGAAAAACTTTATTTTCGTCAGGACCCCAGCCCCTAGAAATGAGGTCAGGTTAACATAAACTAAAAGACACATACATCACAACCAACCAGCTTTCTAGGGGGGGGGACTGTAAAAAAAAAGGGTTTTTGCCTTAACTTCAGGGGGATTAAACAGAAATACCCAAGCTTCCCAATATTAAAAATTTTTCCCCCCTTTCTTAAAAAACACTGCATATGGATTGACACCAAAGTTAAGATATTTTTGCCTTTTTTTATTGTACAGAACCCCCTTCATTTCAACACATGGTCCTCATCTTCTAAGACATTCGGACACAGAGAGAGAGAGAAAAGAGAGAGAGAGAGAAGAGAGAAAAAAGAGAGAGAGAGAGAGAAAAGAAAAAAGAAAAGAGAACGAAAGATTTTAATCGGGAAAAGGCCCCGACCACTCCCCATGGGGTACAATACAACAATAACAATTCATACAGTAAGGGGGCATGAAATAGTTTTTTAAAAAAAAAAGCTGACAGATTTTTCAAAAATAACTATACACAATGAAAATACAGTTGGGGGGTTAAAAATTTAAAAAAACCATAGTTGTGCGTCCCCTTTAAAAAAGGCCCCTTTTTTTAAAAATTTTTTCTCTCTTCCCCCCTTCTCTTTTTTCTCTCTCTCTCTCTATATAATATAAATAAAAATATAATAATTTTTTAAAATATGGAAGCGTTTAAAAAAGCACGCGGTATCATCGACTTTCAACGCACAAAGCGAAGAGAGAGAGGAGAGAGGGAAGAGAGAGAGAGAGAGAGAGAAAAGAGGAGAGAGGCAGACAGACGAAAAGGAAAAAGGGGGGGGGTTTTAATTTTTTAAATTGGGGGGGACAGGAAGAGAGAGAGGAAAAGAGAGGGGAAAAGAGAGAGAGAGACAACAGACAGACAGACAAAAAAACAGACAGACAGACAGGAGACAGAAAAACAGCAAAAAAAAAACCCGACAGACAGAGGTTTTAAAGGGGGGGGGGGAAGTTGAAAGTTTTGGGGGGGGGAGAAAAAAGAGGGGAAAAAAGAGAAAAGAGAGAGAGAGAGAGAGAGAGAGAGAGAGAGAGACAAAAAGAGTAGGAAAAAAAAATCTTTTGGGAAAAGGGGTTTTTTCAAAGAAAAAAGCAAGAGAACAAAGCAACGAAACAAAAAAACTAACACCTACATGAAGAGAAGACAACTGTAAACCATGGGTTTAATGTTTTAAGTTCTTTTCTAAAACTTTTTACATTTTAAAAAAACAGGAAAAGTGGGGTGTGTGGTGGTGTGTGTGGGGTGTGTGTGGTGTGGTGGTGTGTGTGTGTGGGGTGTGGGGTGTGTGTGTATGAGTGTGTGTGGTTTTTGTGGTGTGTGGTGTGGTGTGTGGTTGTGTGTGTGTGTGTGTGTATGTGTTTGTGGGTGTGTGTGTGTGGTGGGGGTTTTTGGGGGGTGGGGGTTTTGGTGTGTGAAAGGGGGTCGGGGCGAAAAAACGGGGGGGGGGGTGGAAAGGGGGTAAAGGGAAAAGGGGCAAAGGGGTTTTGAGATTCAATCCCCTTTTTTTCCCCCCCTAAAAAAAAACAACAGAAAAACAAAACAACAAAAAATTTTAAAAAAACTAATTAAAAACCCCATCGGAAAAAAATTTTACGGATCCCCCAAAACCCCTAATTAATGGCCCCCAAAAGAAAGTCTACTAACTTCAGTAGCAGGGGGCGTTTTGCTGTTTGTAACTTTTTTTTTTGGCCTAGGTGAAAAAATTTTAAAAGATTCAGGGGTTTCTTTAGAATCTAAGTGTAAACGGGCCCCAAATAAAAAAAATATAACAATCACTATGAAAATGGATGGACATACAAAAAAACCTACATTTGGAGAGAAAATTTTGTTTTTTTTGTGAACACTAACGATTTTTTTTTTTTAAAAAAACCCGAAATGCAACCTAAAGGGGGGGGGGGATAAAATTTTAGATTTGATTTTCATTGGGTTTTTTTTCCCTTTTAAATACCTTTTTTTTTTTTCCCCTTACCAAATTTTTAAGATGCTTGTCTCATTTTTTTTTCTCATTTCAAAACTTCTTTTGCAAATCGGGGCAGCTTTTTTCCCATACTTTTTAAACAATGGGGCCCCGAACCGAGAAAAAATCCCCCCCTTTTTTCCCCTAATTTAAAAAAAATTTTAAAAAAAAAAAAAAAAAACCCCTTCCCCCCCCCTTAACCCCCCCCCACTTGGGGAAACACTTTTTTTTGAAGTTGGAAAGAAGGGTTTTTTTCTCAAAAAAAAAAAAAAAATTTTTAAACAGTGAAAAAACCCCGTTTTAAAAACAGCAGATCAGTCCCCCAAAATATGGCATAAAAACGGAAGTAAATACAGAGAAACCCGTCTCAAAACAATTTTTTTTTTTTTTTCCCCTTTAAAATTGGGGGGAAAAAAAAATGCCCCCCCTGCACATACATCTATTGGGGGAAAAAAAAGTGTTAGAAAACCCCCTTCCCCCTACATGCATTTTAAAGGGGTAAAAAAGTCAGCACCATGTGTGTTTCGTACGTGGGGGGGGGCGTGCGTGCGTTTTTTGTGTACGGGGGGGTTGGGGTGTGTGTGTTTTGTGTGGGGTTGTGTGTGTGTGTGTTGGGGGGGGGTGGTGTGTGTGTGTGGGGGGTGTTTGGGAAGAGGAAAGGAGACGACAGACAGACAGACAGGACAGAAAAAACAGGGCAAACAGAGAGACGGGAAAGACAAGAGTCAGAGAGAGGGGGGTGAGGGGGGTGTGACGACGGACAGAAGACAAACAAAAGACGTGTAAGGGGAGATGGTTTCTCGTGTTCTTTTTTTAAAAAAAAAACGCCATCGCCTATCTTTTTGATCCTGTGCTGGGGCCGGAAAAAACCAGTAAAAACATAATCTTTTTTTAACGTTTTGGGTCGGTAACGTTTTTTTTAAAGGTTAAACTTGTGAAACTAAGAAAAAATTTACAAAACCCCCAACTTTCTTTTAAAAAATTTGGGGCCCCCCCCCCCCCCCCCCCCCCCCTCTCTCTCTCTCTCTCTCTCTCTCTCCTCTCTCTCTCCTCTCTCTCTCTTTTCTCTCCCCCCTCTCTCTCTCTCCTCTCCCCTCTCTCCCCTCTCTCTCCAGGCGCAGTTTTTTCCCAATCCGTAGAGATGATGAACAGCGTACACCACAAAAGTTGATTTCTAAAGGGGGTCAAAAAAAATATCAAAGGAGATGAGCAGGCGTGAAAAACGGGCCCCCCCCCCCCCCCCCCCCCCCCCCGCCCCCGGGGTGGGGGGGGGAGGATGGGGGGATGGGGGGGGGGAGTGAGGGG
>CM065721.1:7484650-7489650 GCA_033310375.1 Conus canariensis | reverse complement strand
GACAGCTAATGCAACGTTGTTATTCATCGTTAAATGTCTAGGATTTCCATCGTCACGACAGTGTTTCCATATCCGTCCAGGGAAAAACTCATCTGCTATAGGGTGTGGGCCTCAAAACAGTTTCAGGCAGCTGAGCGTTGGTGAGGTCTTTGGAGACAAGTTGGATTGCAGTTAGTTGTGTATTTGAAAGGCGTTAATTAAGGGATGTCTGTAGTCCCTTTCAGCCCGATCTCCGACGGCTCGCTCTTACAGGCGCCAGACCACTTCGCAGAAATGAAACGTCGGCGCCCAATCACAGCCGTAATGATGGAGTTCAGAGGGACCCGTGAATGTAATGGACCAGTAAGCAGATGGTCAGAGCGTTTGCATGCGACGTTGATGGCCGTTGAGGTCTTCGTGAAATCGATTTTTTTTCCCCAGCTTGAAAACCTTCTCTGGCTACCAAGCAGTAAAAGTAAGGGATTGTTGTATTTCTATTTCTCTCTTTTTTATCTACTCCCCACCCCGGTTATCTCTTCCTCTTCTCCCCCCCCTCCCCCAACCCCTTCCTTTCCCACACCTGCATCACATCCCCTCCTTTCCATGATTGTGTTAATTAACTTTTTTTCTTCTTTTTTTTTTCTCTTCTGTCCCACCTTCTATGCCACCTCCGTGGAATTGCACTTACGTTCCGCTCATTCCGACCCCCCCCCCCCCCCCCCCCCCCCCCCCCATCCATGGCAACAGCCCGACCCGGGGTCGCCGCAGCTCAGCTCCGACAATCAGCGAGGAGCAGTTATCGTCAAGTCGTAGTGGTGCCTGTTCTGATCCAGCATACACAAGACACCACCCACAAACCACCCCCCTACTGACGACAGTCACTGCTTAGTCGCAGAGCTGGCGTGGGTGCGCCTTCCCTCCGGAGGACACCACCACGTCCGTCTCATGACAAACCCCGTCAACTTGCCACAAGCGGTGATCCCGATGCGACAGAACCAAACCAAGGCCACAGACGTGGAGAGGACATCGACACTGAGATCACCATGACAGCAGGGCACGAAGGGCCACAGAATTGGAGACTTTTTAAAATTATTATTAAAGCTCATCGATGAAGATGAGGATGATTAAAATAATGCGACGGATTTCCATTCCGGTCTGAGACTGCGCGACAGGGATGTACTGCAACATATCCCGGCGTCAGCCAGGCCCGAGAGATACAGAAACCTGCAGTGTTGGTCAGGAACTTCGAGCAACACTCCCAGAGACGCATCCGTCAAGTGGATCAAACTCGACTGTGTGGTCCCAGTCTTCCCAACTGAGCCCGTAGCAAACTGAACTATGGACAAGAGCCAGTCAGGGATGAAAAATCCCACAAACAAATGGCTCTGATGGGACACACGACCTCCCAGCCGGGAGTCCGCGACGCTGACCACTTCGCCAAGGCAGCTGGTTTTCCCCTCATTGTTTATGATTCCAATATCTTGTGTTAATTAGACTTGTGAGCCCAGTTTGTATACCTAACGCGATGTGTAATGCTATCTGTGCAACCACTTGCACCGTACTTTATGATGGAATGATGACTTGGTATTTGTTATACAGATTAGATAATGTATTGATTTCTGACACTGTTCACGTTATAACTTTTTCTTTATTCTTTTTCTTCTCTTTATTGAGTGCAAGATGCACAAATCTCGTTTTTGTGCTTATTATCTGGCCTGAATAATCCACGCTGATGACTGAAGCAAGGAAATTATACAGGCTGTCAATGCCAAACGCCACAGTCAACTTGTCATGCTTAAGCGCACAAGGGCCGTTTCGGTACCGGGGATTTTTCCCTCAGAGTTAACATTCGTTCTGACTCCATTTCCCATTCGAATGAAACTATAAACCGAGGTTCCGCGTGTGAACGCACGCATAACATCTTTCACACACGTAAAATCCCATCACCAACTTTCGGAAGAGAAGGCCAGTTTGGCCGTTGGTGTGGATGACACGTTACACGTAGCATGCACCCTGCGTGAGAAATGGAAAGAATGAAGGAAGTAAGGAAATTGAGTGAACGATATTGACTGGATGACACGGGAAACGACTGAATGAAGCGCCAACTGGTAGGCAGCCCGTTGTGTAAACGAGTGTGGATTGTAAAGCGCTTAGAGCTTGGTCTCCAGCCGAGGATAGGCGCTATATAGGTATTCATAATAATAATAATAATAATGATGATGATGATGATGATGATGATGATGATAAGAGGAATGGGCGAAACTAGGTGAAAATAGTACACACATTGGATACTCAGACAGGAAAGAATACACTGGAGCGTAATCAAATTAAACTCGGAGACACAATATATACAAAAGAAATTAAGAATACCTACGGAGCGAAACAACCAAAATTGAAGACACCCAAATAAATAAAGACGCTAGAAAAACATAAATGACATCTGGACAAGAAAGAGAAATTCCTGTTTTTTTTTTGTTTTTTTTTTTTTAATTAATCAACAAATCAGAGCTTACAAATGCGCTGAAAGAGGACAGTGTGCTGGAGATTTCGAAACTGCATTGGCATATTTGTCAGTCATACACATAATACGTATACAATTTTAACTTGACAACAAGGGAAATAGGAATATCAATAATAATAACAATACCACTACTATTACTACTATCACCACCACCACCACCACCACCCAACAAGTTTTGCACAGAAGAAAAAAAAAACAACCTCTGTATTCATTCAAATAGAAACCATCGAATGAAATGTAAGGCAATGCATATATAACAAGCCAGTTAAATGTAAATGTCTTATTGTGCCCAGTTAGATATGAATGTCTGTACTATCAATATTTCTTTCAACAAAAATTGCATACGCATCCCATCCCATTCTCCAGGCTCTCACATTTCAGCTCAGGGAAAGTACAATCATTCCACAAAGGGAAAAAGACTCGAATGAAATAGGGGGGGGGGGGGGGGGGGGGGGGGGGGGGGCAACGAAACGCACGAATAGCGAAGTAAAGGGCAGAGAAAGTTTAACTTCGTATTCAGCAACTACCTAGCTATCCGCTTCACCTCCCCCACAACTCCCTTTCCCACCCTCCCTCCTCCCCATGCCCTAACCCCCACCCAAGCCACCCCGACTTCGCCACATACATTTCACAGTGCATCGAGAAGAAAGAGAAATTTCAGGAAACAGTTAAGAGCTGCCTCAGAAGTCGATAACAAAGAGCTAGAGAGGCACTGGGAAGCCCTAAAAGCACAAAATAGTGCCCTCAACAACAACAATAAAACGCCAACACAACAACAAGATGCATAGCATATAAACGTACTCCCAGTTTATCTTGAATACGCGTGAGATACTCCATAATGAGGAAAAACCGTTTTGGGCCGTTATAGCCGTTAGTAACGGCTATTCGGGTAAACATCGGCCATCATCTGTGATCCATAATGAACATACCTACAAATTTTCAGAAAGATCGGCCAAGTACTTTCTGAGATTTTCCAGAAGAAAAAACCGTTATGGGCCGTTATAACCGATAGTGACGGCTATAACGGTAAAATAACACATCGTACATCATTCCTGGCCCTTACTGAACATGCCTACACGTTTTCAGAAAGATCGGCCAAGTACTTTCCGAGATATTCTATAAAGAAGAAAAACCGTTATGGGCCGTTATGGCCGTTAGTGACGGCTATAACGGTAAAATAACACATCGGGCATCATCCGTGACCCATAATGAACATACCTACAAATTTTCAGAGAGATCGGCCAAGTACTTTCTGAGATATTCCAAAAAGAGCGAAGACCGTTATTGGCCGCTATGGCCGTTAGTATTGGCCGTTATGGCCGTTAGTAACGGCCATAACGGTAAAATAACACATCGGGCATCATCCGTAACCCATAATGAACATACCTACAAATTTTCAGAAAGATTGGCCCAGTAGTTTTGTCTGGAGCGAGTGGAACACATTTTGACCATGGACGGACGGACGGACACACACACCACACACACACCACCACACACACACACACACACACACACACACACACACAAACAGCATTTTCTTCGTTCCCATTGGAAAATACTCCCTGTTCTATAAGAACTAGGAGTACAATAAAAGCAGAACAGGTAAAGAAGAGGAAAAAAGAAAACCCAGGATTACTTGTTCAGAGACTCCTGCCAACTTGCCAAGAAACCATTCCAGCAGCCAAAAGAAGTAAGATTTACAGCGTGGACAAAGACTTGTTTAATCAGTATCTTAGAAAAATACATTACGACTCACAGAGCCAAGCATCACTTAAGACCTGGTGCGGTCTGCAACGCCAGAAAACGTTTATTGACAATAATTAAAGAACACGTAAGGTTTGTTCACTAACAATAATTAAAGAACACAGAGGGTTTGTTCACTGACAATAATAAGAGAACAAGTAGGGTAGCTCTTGTTCCCTTGACAAAATAAACAAATAGACGCTCGTAACTCTAAACGAATGCTGCTTACGACACCCAATTGCACTGCAGAAATGTATGCTCTCTCTTGGCATTTCTGCTAGGCGATTGAGTTTAGTAAGTAGCATTCGTTTGGAGTTATGGGCGTCTATCTCTTTATTTTCATGTAAAGTAGCCCTGGCTCAAGGAAGGTACACATGGAGGCACAACCAAGTGCTCAAAGAAATTGTACAAGTAGTCTGGGCTAGTACCAACACCACAAAAGGGAAAATCAGGACTCCAAAAGCACCCGCAACATTCTTCACGGCAGGAGGCAGCAAATCATGGCCAAGAACAACAGTGCCACTCGAAACATGCAGGCAGAGTCTGCTGGACGGGGCAGATGACTGGGAGTGCACTGCAGACCTCCCAGAATGGAAGAGTCACCCAGAGATCATCAGCAAGAGTGGCATGAGACCAGACATAGTAGTCCACTCTAAGTCAACCAAGCAGCTGATCATGATCGAGCTCACGGTGCCATATGAGAACAGAATGGAGGCAGCTCAAATCTACAAGACTGAAAAGTATGCTGATCTGGCAA
>CM065721.1:7474650-7479650 GCA_033310375.1 Conus canariensis | reverse complement strand
TTTTTTGCATGTTTTACGTCTGTTTTTGTAGTGCGGAAGGAGACATCTTTGTCAGTCTACTTGTTTGTTTTGTATTGTTTATTGAGCCGGCGTTAATTTGCGCATTGTGCATGTGCGTTTATTCTTATGTTAGCTCGTCCCCATCTATTGGATCCGACGAACAGGGAATGACTACAAAGTGATCTCATTTTCCGAGGAAGAGCGAATTTTGTTTGATACTGGTAATATTGCTGAAAACGTTTATCAAAGGTGACAGCTGTTCACCGTTCAGTGACATCTTTGTCTGGGAATGGCTGGAAAAGACTCGTCAATGTCATCCATTGGGACAGTTCAGTTGCGCTAGCGCTTGTAATTTCCGATGCACATACCCCATCTCGAAAGGCACACGCACGCACGTGCACAGAGGAGAGAGAGAGAGAGAGAGAGAGAGAGAGAGAGAGAGAGAGAGAGAGAGAGAGAGAGAGAGAGAGAATTACATACACACACATACACACACGCGCGCGCTCGCGCAGAGACTTGACAGGAAGAGGAAAGGAACAGTGCGTGGAGCCGTTCTACAGCAGGAAGCAGACCCACCAGGGGTTGGTTCCAGACCATGCTGTACAATCAGAACAGACACGTGGAATGACGCTGTTTCCATCGCTTTGAGAGGAAGAGCGATAATGAAGGCCAGGTCACATGATGCAGCCGGAAAAATACTTATTTCTGTCTCCTCCTCCTCCTTTTTTCTTCTTCTTCTTCTCTTCTGTTTCTTCTTCATATCTCTCTCTCTCTCTCTCTCTCTCTCTCTCTCTCTCTCTCAGGGGGAGTGAACTGCGACGTGAAGAGTACGGGTCAGTGTTCGCACTGTCTCGTTGTTTTTGTCAATTGTAAGAGACTGACGTCGAGTTGCGACTTGTACTTTTGCAAGCGAGTCGTTTTGGTGCCATGCCTTCAGCCCCTCTTGTCTTTAGGGCGTCTTGTGGCTCGTTTTTGCCACAGTTTATCGCTTTCATGTTGAAGAGGGCCTCGAAAAAGACTGCCATGAGGTTCGCCACTCTGACACTGCGAAACAAGGTTGCCGGTGTCACAGTAGGCTTGCTCCTCTCGCTGCTGTTCTGGGGCAGTCTGCTTTTACGTTGCGGAGATATTGAACAGAACCCTGGACCCAACAGCCTCCGGCAGCTGAGAGTGAACAGTCAGACTGCCACTGCAGGACGCAGGACCAGCACGGACCGGACTGGCGCTTCCCCGGACAACAGGCACGCGACTTCGCCCCCTCTTCAGCAGCCAACGATCGCTGACGTCATGAACAAGTTGGACTGTAAGTTTGATGGATTGGACAAAAGCTTAAAGGACCTTCGGGACCAATTTGATGCACTGCACAGTGGTTTCAATGATCTGCGTGAGGAGGTGGGATATTTGAGAAAGGAAAATATGGAACTCTCAAAGAAAAATTCTGATCTCTTAGCTAAGGTGGAGCAACTTGAAAGAAAGGCTGGTGATCTGGAATGTCGCTCAAAGCGTAATAACCTAATTTTTCATGGTATTGCCAGGCCAAAAGGTGAGTCCAATGAACAGGCTGAGGGAAAAGTGCATGATTTGCTAACTGACAAACTGGACATTACTCGTGATGTGGAATTTGACCGTGTTCACAGGTTGAATTCGAAACCTGACTCCCCCATCATTGCTTGCTGCTCTTTCTATAAAGACAAAGTAAGCATTCTTAAGGCCAAAGGTAAACTGAAAGGCAGCAATGTCTTTGTGGGGGAGGATTTCTCCTTTACAGTCAGAGAAGTCAGGCGTGGTCTCTCTCCCTATCTTAAAAAGGCAAGAGCTGAAGGAAAGAAAGCTTCGATGATTTTTGATCATCTACTAATTGATGGCTGTAAGTATTTCCTTAATGAAGATGGCAGCTTGAGGTAATCAATTTAGGGAGACGGCCGGCCACCTGATCAAATTTGTCTGACGGCGGGGAATAATGAAAACGGGAACCCCAGTGACTTAACACTGTTTGACGCTCCGGTCTCCGATGACAGTGTCGCGTGTGAGCGGTGTTCTGTTTGTCAGTCATGCCGCGCGGAGCTGGCAACGCTTTGCGCGTGTAAGCATACGACGAATTTTTCGTGTTCAATTGTACACAAATCTGTTTCCTTTCTGACTTGGAACGTTAATGGTTTGATGTCTAAATTTGGAGATCCCAGTTTTGTTTCATTTCTGTGTGAGTTTGAATTTATCTGTTTAATTGAAACATTCATTGAAGATTGCCGTGATGATCTACTTACTGGTTATAAAGTATTTAGTAGACCTGCTATCAAATTTTCAAAAAAGGGAAGAAGATCGGGAGGCGTGGTTTGTCTATTAAAGAATGAGCTTACTCCATATGTGAAATCAGTTGAAGTGAATTGTCCTAATTTGTTTGTGTTCTTGATTGATAAAATGTTGTTTGAATCTGAAAAGGATATCTTGTATGTTTGTTCGTATATTCCACCAGAAGGTTCCCCGTTTTATGTCCATTTTGACTTAGATAATGGTGTTAGTTTACTTGAAGAATGTTTGACTGACCTTTTGTTAACAAATGATGTATATGTCATTCTAAATGGTGATCTGAACTGTAGAACTTCTGATGTTTCGCAGAACTTTGCTGGGTGTGGTTTTTTGAAGCGCAATATGATAGCCATTCCGTCAACATTAACCGATGTTCTCAAGATAAGACTGTAAATAATTATGGGAAGTTATTATTAAACATGTGCACTGCTTTGAACTTGTCAATTTTAAATGGCGTATGTAAAGGCGACCAAAATGGTTGCTATACGTACGTTTCTGAATCTGGTTGCAGTGTAAACGATTATTTTATTTTGTCGAATGAACTTTTTGCTCTTTGGTATGATAGATGTGAACTGAATGTTTTGGAACGTATAGATTCTGACCATTTTCCGCTGTCTTTTCAAATTGCTGCCCCATTGGGAAACTTGGTAGAAATTGGTGAAGAGATGCAAGATTATACCTTAGAAAAAATTGTTTGGAATGATGAACGCTCCTCGTTGTTTAGTGATACATTAGATAATGAAAATTCGAGTAGAAAACTTGATACTGCCATAAGTTTAATTGATTCTGATATAAACAATGCTCTAAATATGTTTAACGAATGTTTAATTGAAAGCGCTGAATGTATGAAAAAACGTGTGCACGTTATGAAAGAAAGAGCGTCAAAAGACTGGTATGACCAAGAATGTCTTGTTGAGAAAAGAAAAACCAGGAGGCTGTTGAGAATTAGTCGCCGTTCGCTGGAAGACACAGACAGGACTGCATATGTGATAGCTAGGCGTGAATATAAGCATTTATTAAAGAGAAAAGAGAAAGAGTTCAATAAATCAATAATAGATAAGCTTGTTACATCTATAAAGTCTCAGAAAGAGTTTTGGGATGTTGTCCACAGGATATCACCACAAAGAAAACAGCCTAGAAATAACATTACAATAGATGTGTGGTTTCAACATTTTCAAGCATTGTTACAATCCAACGATGATATTCAATTAGATCAAGATGTGTTTGAAGATAACTCTGATGGTTATATGAATCGCTCCATTAGTAAAGAGGAAGTATTACTAGCAATTCAAAAATTAAAAAATCGCAAGGCAGCCGGTCCTGATGGAATCATTGGAGAGCTATTTAAAAATTCTTCTACCCATGTTGTGCAGTTCTGTCTGAAATTATTCAACAAATTATTTAATGATGGTGTGTTCCCAGACAGTTGGACAGAATCTATAATTGTGCCAATTTTTAAAAAAGGTGATGCGAATGATCCAAACAATTACAGGGGTATTTCTCTTAGTAACATTAGTAGTAAAATGTTTGGGATGATAATTAATAACAGACTGCAAGAATGGATTGAGGATAAAAAATATTACGGGTGATTATCAAGCTGGGTTTAAAAAGGGTTATTCGACTGTTGACCACATGTTCACCTTGTTGGCTTTAGTTCAAAAACAGTTCTCTTTTAATCGAAAATTATATGTAGCTTTCATCGATTTTGAAAAAGCTTTCGATTCCATTAATAGAAATCTCCTTTGGCCAGTTATGAGTAAAAACGGTATTAAGGGTAAACTTTACAGATGTATTAGAAGTATGTAC
Organism: Conus canariensis; assembly: GCA_033310375.1. Taxonomy (NCBI): domain Eukaryota; kingdom Metazoa; phylum Mollusca; class Gastropoda; order Neogastropoda; family Conidae; genus Conus; species Conus canariensis. The sequence continues at coordinate 7,475,537 of CM065721.1, read as the reverse complement.
AATAAGGTGAAAGCTAAAGTTCGTTGTGGGGCTAAATTCACAGATTATATCAATTGTTCAGCCGGGGTTAAACAGGGCGATGCCTGTAGTCCAGTTTTATTTTCACTGTTCATCAACGAGCTAGCAATTGAGGTAATTAATAACGGGAGACACGGGGGGTTGTTGACATCTGATGCGTTTGAATTGTTTATTCTGTTACTGGCTGATGACGTGATTTTGATATAAGAGACAATCATTGGTTTACAGACACAACTGAATAGCTTACACCGCTCAGCTGCATCTCTCCAGCTGAAAGTTAATTTGTCTAAAAGTAACATTATTGTGTTTCGTAAGGGTGGTTATTTGAGTGCAAGAGAACGATGGCTATATAATAATGCTCCCATGCCTGTTGTGAATGCCTATAGATATTTGGGTATACTTTTCTCTACTCGTCTGAGTTTTGTTAGTGCTTGCAAGGATCTTGCTAGCAAGGCCAAAAATGTTTCGTTGTGTATTATGAAAAAGTTACATGTTTTCAACAATACGTCCTTTCATGTGTTTTGCAAGCTGTTCGATAGTCAAGTGCAGCCAATTGCACAGTATGGATCGGAATTATGGGGATTAGATAACGCTGCAATCCATTGTGAATCTGTGCATCTTTTCGCGTTAAAAAATTTCTAGGTGTAGATAGGCGGACGCCTAATGATCTTGTGTATGGTGAGACGAATAGGTTTCCTATATATATTGTTTCTACCGTTAAATGCATCCGATACTGGCTTAATTTACTCCATATGGAAGAGTACAGAATACCTCGTAAAGCTTATAATATGCTTTATGATCTTGATTCTAGAGGAAAAAACAACTGGGCTAGTAAAGTTCGTATGTGTCTTTTTGAATACGGTTTTGGT
>CM065721.1:7469650-7472150 GCA_033310375.1 Conus canariensis | reverse complement strand
ATGTGACAGTGAACTATCCCCGCCAAAAGCCCTGACATATGTGACAGTGAACTATCCCCGCCAAAAGCCCTGAACTATGTGACAGTGAACTATCCCCGCCAAAAGCCCTGAACTATGTGACAGTGAACTATCCCCGCCAACAGCCCTGACAGTGAACTATCCCCGCCAACAGCCCTGACAGTGAACTATCCCCGCCAACAGCCCTGACAGTAAACTATCCCCGCCAACAGCCCTGACAGTGAACTATCCCCGCCAACAGCCCTGAAATATGTGACAGTGAACTGTCCCCGCCAAAAGCCCTGAACTATGTGAGAGTGCAGTATCTGGATCAATGCACAAGATAGACAATTTGCCTATGTGACTCATATGTAATGCATGCCTGCAACAGCAAGCAGGAGGGCGCAGGGTGGGGGGGGGGGAGGAGAGGGGCATGTCAATAACACCTCTAACAACACTTGACAACAACAAAAAGAAAAAAAAAACAGAACGCGCACGAGGCAGCCAACAGCGGGAGGGGCAGACAAACTAGCAGTCAAACTAGCAAGTTTTCACTTTTGAGAATGTGGCGGTTTCTTGTTTCTTCGTGCAATGTGAAGCTATCAACCCCCCCCACCCCCCCCCCCCACCCCCATCCCTCCACCTCCACCCCTTCCCTCTACCTTCACTCCCCCTTTCCTCCGAGTCCGGTTTTTGTTTTTCATTCTCCAGTCCCTTCCTTGCCCTGTGTCCTTTCCTTCCTTGCCCTGTGTCCTTTCCTTCCTTGCCCTGTCTCCTTTCCTTCCTTGCCCTATCTCCTTTCCTTCCTTGCCCTGTGTCCTTTCCTTCCTTGCCCTGTGTCCTTTCCTTCCTTGCCCTGTCTCCTTTCCTTCCTTGCCCTGTGTCCTTTCCTTCCTTGCCCTGTGTCCTTTCCTTCCTTGCCTTGTCTCCTTTCCTTCCTTGCCCTGTCTCCTTTCCTTCCTTGCCCTGTCTCCTTCCCTTCCTTGCCCTGTGTCCTTTCCTTCCTTGCCCTGTCTCCTTTCCTTCCTTGCCCTGTCTCCTTTCCTTCCTTGCCCTGTCTCCTTTCCTTCCTTGCCCTGTGTCCTTTCCTTCCTTGCCCTGTGTCCTTTCCTTCCTTGCCCTGTCTCCTTTCCTTCCTTGCCCTGTCTCCTTTCCTTCCTTGCCCTGTCTCCTTTCCTTCCTTGCCTGTGTCCTTTCCTTCTTGCCCTGTCTCCTTTCCTTCCTTGCCCTGTGTCCTTCCCTTCCTTGCCCTGTGTCCTTTCCCTCCTTTTGCCCCATGTTTTTGCAGCAGTCTCAAATGTCCACTGCGCTTCTGAGAGTGTACTGCAGATCTGAATGATGTCGATTCTTCATCATAGCCACCACATTGCTTCAAAAAGTCTTTTGGACAGCGTGCCACCTGTAATTCTCTCGTGTGAACCATGGTGGTTTGGGAATGTGTTTTACTCTTACTGTTTTCAATGAAGCATGTTTCTTACAGATGTTTGTAAAAGCTTGAATCCAAATCAAATTCAGTCGCCAAATGTGGATCCGTAATATTATTGTAAAATCAAGTCAAACAGAAACTTCTGCTCAATACAGTTCAAAACGATAGGTTATGGTTTTTTGTGGCCTGGTACAGGGATTTGTTTTTCTCTCCGTGTTTTGGACTATGTGTAACATATATAAGAAAGTAATCACTTGAGCTGAAGATTGGTACATAAGCTGCTACGACGTTATTTTCATTTGAGATATACAAGTGGTCATTGACTTCGTTTGAAGTTGGTATAACACTGGTGGGTATTTTGATGAGCTGGTGTAAATTGAACAGGTTTATTGTTTGGATCCATTGGCTGTTTGATCCTATATCATCTATATCACAATCGCTTAGTAAAAGAATTTCTTCATATTCTAATGAAGCTGCATCCATCATAGAAACAAACTGATCGGCCCAGCTGACTCTTTCTGTCGGATTTTGATAGTCAAACCCCATCAAAATCAACATTGATTTGTTCAGCGCAATTTCTATCCACACTCCTCTCTCTCTCTCTCTCTCTCTCTCTCTCTCTCTCTCTCTCTCTCTCTCTCTGATGCCGTTGTAGGAGGGAAAGTCGCTTGAAGTTGAAAGATTCATTGACATAACGCAGAAGACTTGCCTCTTTGTCTTTAGTAGGATCTTTTCGAACACTATTACGACCTGGGGTTAATAGACCATCACCACTGAAGGTATTTAGTCTTGATTCAGAGAGACCCGTAACGTGGAATAGCTTTTGGTGGTTCGATATTACGGTCGAAATATCAGATATCTTATAAAGGGTCCTTTTGATGTTTGAGAGAGAGAGAGAGAGAGAGAGAGAGAGAGAGAGAGAGAGAGAGAGAGAGAGAGAGAGAGAGACGGGTTTCATGGATTAGACCCTGTAGGCGCCTGTTTTTACTCTTATACCTCTCTACTATAGTTGTACATGTGCGTGTTTGAGCGCGTGCATGCGCGCGCATGCGTGTGTATGTAAGTGTGCGTGCGTAA
>CM065721.1:7444650-7462150 GCA_033310375.1 Conus canariensis | reverse complement strand
GACTATATGAAACAGAATATTTTCCAGCTCATTCATTCTACTCATTTTAGAGTCTTTGTGTGTGTGTGTGTGTGTGTGTGTGTGTGTGTGTGTGTGTGTGTGTGTGTGTGTGTGTGTGTGTGTGTGTGTGTGTGTGTGTGTGTGTGTGGTGGTGTGCGTGCGCGTGCGTGCGTGCGTGCGTGCGTGTGTGTAACTTAAGACCAAAAAAATCTTTCGAAAGTAGTCAGTATGTCTGACACTTTTTGTACATCTTTTTCCTTTTCTTTCAAGAAATAAAGCTATGCCATCAGCCATTTGCTTTATTTTCAAATATGACGGGACCCTTTACAAACGAGGAAGGTGTTTTAATAGCTTTATAGCACTGTTACTGATTCTGATTGCTAGAAGTTGTACAGCAATTTCAAATGTGAGGGCCGAAAATGAAGATCCTTGGCTAATGCCCTACGACAAATGAAAACGTTCGGAGAGACATCCCCCATGGTTAATACAGCTTGAGCTACCTTTATTTAGAACCCGAATCTCAGTTCCGAAAATCAACGCAAAAGATGTAAATATCAAAACCACTCCATAAGCATTTTCCTAATATGAAATCAAACGCTTATAGTAGTCCATTGCACTTGTTCATATGATTTATCACATCTTCTATTGCTCTTAAAATTGTTGCAATATTTTTTTTGTTTTATGTAACCAATTATTTAACCAACTGATCATTGTGCATTATTTTATCTAAAACTTCCACCAGCCCTTCAGTAAAGACTTCAGCAAATATTTCATAGTCACAAATAGTCTAGCTTAGAGGTCTCAAGATAGTTTATTAATCTCTCTATAAATCCTTTCTTTTGTGCAACAACGCGATTATTAGCCTTGGGTGTAAGATAACCACCTTTGTGACAAGACTCCACAAAAGAGTGTGATAGTGCTTAGGTTGTCTTAACCCCGAAAGAGTGTTTAAAATCCTACTGTGAATCCATCGCACCCTGGAGCTGAACCATTTTCTCAACTCTCTTAACGCGTTTGTTGTTTCTTCTACAATTGGTAGCCCTTCACAACAAGCAGGTTCATTGTCGTCTAAGCGTGGAAGGTTTTGTATCTTTGAGAATCTATCAGTCTCTTCTTGTACATTGACTGCGGCAGGTGTTTGACTGTAAAGTCTTGGGTAAAATCAGACCTGCTCTTCTAAAAAAATTACATTTTGGATCCACTTGTTAACTTCTACTGATTCTTCACACAATCTTGTCATAACTTTTCTTTCCCCTCTATCTTTCATGTGTAAATTGTAGGAGTATATAGTATTACGTTCACCATCCTCAATCCATTTTATTCCAGATAGTGCCACAGTTTGACATGTTTGTATCATGGAAACATGCAATCTGTATTTCATTCTTGTCTGGCCTGGTTCTTCATGTATTTATTGTAGGCTGTCCAACAGAGTATATGCCCCCAACACTCCCTCCTCACTTTCTCTCCTATAGTACAACCTCACCTAGTTTTGTTACACGTTTACATCAACACATCGCCAGGGGAGGAAACCGAGGACTGACTTTTCCACCTGTCACTATTGCTAGGATTGTTCTTTCAATCTCAACTTCCTTAACTTTCAATTTCAGTACAACCATGAGTTAATCTGCCAATAAATTGGTTTCAGGCAGTCAGTTCTTTCAATTTGTTTCCAAACCACTGGACTTTGTTCAAACCTTGCGAACGATGACTCTTTTCCCACGACACCTCGTCATGCTGACCGTTACCACCATTCATAAAATCGAGTGGGCAGAACAAGGCGGCCTGGGCGGATGCGTTGTGAGGATTACACCAAGGTCACACCGTGCGGCACATCCAGAGTCAGCTCCTTTGTGGCTTCCCCCAGCAAGTCGACAACAGCATCCCCACAGCTGACAGATGGGGTCAGCCAGGCACAGCTTATGCTACATAATTCAGCAAGAAGAATCTCTAGGGACAGCTTACCAGCGGAGGAAGAAAACCTCCTCAGACAAGAGTTTTGACCTTGAACTCTTCACGCTGTCAGGGAGCCTGGCGGAATCCAGGTTATGCTTGATCCCTCTATGTGCCTTTCCGCAGTAAAATAGTTTTAGTTTTGTTTTGATTTTCTCTACGGTAAACAATAAACAAGTAGGGTAACTCTTGCTCCCATAAGAAAGCCTAACTCAGAGTAACTTTTATTCAAGACTGGCACAGCCTTTCAAACTTGAATAAAGTCAGACAAATACAAAGACGAACAATCTAATAGTGGGGGGAAAACAAGCGCAGGCCAACAACCCCTCCATCATCACAGTATGACTTGGCAAAGATTTGAACTTAAGGGGGGGGGGGGGGGGGGGGTTGAAGATGAAGAAAATGGGAACATAAAATTAAGAAAATACATTGTAAATATGAAAACTCTTCACTAGCTGCATGAGAGAACCCTCGTAATCCCTCTCGAAGGCAGATCTATTTGCAGTGCCTGCTTTTCTACGAGTCAAAGGGCAGTGCGACAATAGAATCTGCATACTGGTGTTGTCAGGTCTTTGCTATTGTAAGATCGTGTGACAGCCTATCAGCGGGAAAAGGTCCTTCTAACAAGTGTTTTGGCTTGGAGCTCTTTGCACCCAAAGGGCACCGGGCCGCATCAAGGTCATGACTCCTTATTGCCTTGTTGCCGTCAAACAGATGATTTCTTCTTTGCGCTACCAGCCGAAGGACAGTCCTAACAATATCTAATTGTTTGCTTTCGTTAGATTGTGTGTAAACGTCAGCTTCTCTCTCTCTCTCTCTCTCTCTCTCTCTCTCTCTCTCTCTCTCTCTCTCTCTCTCTCTCCTATTTGTACGTACTAAACAAATCTCTCTGTGTGTGTGTGTGTGTGTGTGTGTGTGTGTGTGTGTGTGTGTGTGTGTGTGTGTGTTCTTGTGTGTGTATGGGTGTGGGTAACGAGAGGGGAGGGGGGGGGGGGTTACGGTGCATTATTGTGTGAATAACATTTTCATTTATTAGCATATGTATGCTTCGTTTCGCGTTCTTTATTTTGGATATTCATTATGTTCTCAATACAAATTGCAAACATGTGTAATCCGTACAAATGGAATATAAAAGGTTAGTTTTTAACAAGCATATTAAAAATGTCACCGTATAACATTATATGATAAACACTTTTAACATAATCTGCATCCACTGTCTATTGAAATGGAGTCTGTACGAAAAAGATCGGTGACGTAAAACACAGCGATCGTAAGTCAGACTAGCAGCTTTGAGTTCCTCTTTGGTACAGCTGGTTAAGACTGCAGTATACTGCTGTACGGCTGGTTAAGACTGCAGTATTCTGCTGTACAGCTGGTTAAGACTGCAGTATACTGCTGTACGGCTGGTTAAGACTGCAGTATACTGCTGTACAGCTAGTTAAGACTGCAGTATACTGCTGTACGGCTGGTTAAGACTGCGGTATACTGCTGTACAGCTGGTTAAGACTGCAGTATACTGCTGTACAGCTAGTTTGTCTTGTGTGCATTGCTCTGCACATCTAGCGTGTCTTGTGTGCGTTGCTTTGCACATAAAGCTTGTCTTGTGTGCATTGCTCTGCACATCTAGCTTTGTCTTGTGTGCATTGCTCTGCACATAAAGCTTTGTCTTGTGTGCATTGCTTCGCACATTTCACTTGTCTTGCGTGCATTGCTCTGCACATCTAGCTTTGTCTTGTGTGCATTGCTCTGCACATAAAGCTTTGTCTTGTGTGCATTGCTCTGCACATAAAGTTTGTCTTGTGTGCATTGCTTTGCACATAAAGCTTTGTCTTGTGTGCATTGCTCTGCACATAAAGCTTTGTCTTGTGTGTATTGCTCTGCACATAAAGTTTGTCTTGTGTGCATTGCTTTGCACATAAAGCTTTGTCTTGTGTGCATTGCTCTGCACATAAAGATTTGTCTTGTGTGCATTGCTCTGCACATCTAACTTTGTCTTGTGTGCATTGCTCTGCACATAAAGATTTGTCTTGTGTGCATTGCTCTGCACATAAAGATTTGTCTTGTGTGCATTGCTTTGCACATAAAGCTTGTCTTGTGTGCATTGCTCTGCACATCTAGCTTGTCTTGTGTGCATTGCTCTGCACATCTAGCTTGTCTTGTGTGCATTGCTCTGCACATAAAGCTTTGTCTTGTGTGCATTGCTCTGCACATCTAGCTTTGTCTTGTGTGCATTGCTCTGCACATTTAACTTGTCTTGTGTGCATTGCTCTGCACGTGTAGCGGTTCGGGCGTGATTTTGTTCAGAAAAGCGAGAAATGCTGGCTCAGTTTTAGCTAAAGGTCAACTGGTCATAGCTTTCTCTGGGGTGGACATGCTGTGTACGGCCATGATGACCGGTTTGAGAAATAATGCCAAGTAAGTTTTCATAGCCTCTGGTTAGCGTCACACTGATGTGACGTCGTGGGTGGGGGGGGGGGGGGGACCAGTCACGCTCGCGTCCCACTCCACTGACCATGGGAGACAAAAATGTGACAAAGAGGATGGGGTGTGAGGTATGGGGCAGAGACAAATACACACACTGTAGAGGCAGACATACAGACACAGACAGACACAGACAGACAGACAGACAGACAGACAAAACAGAGCGGCAGACACAGACACGCTGGCTGAGATCCTTGGAGACCAGAATAAACTAAGCAAGAAATTGGAAGTTTCTCTTCCTTTCATTTGGAAAACAAAATCAGTTCACTTACATAATTCAGTTTGGTATTGGAATGGGGGCTGTTCTTATGATATTTTGATGGAACGGTCTCTCAAGAGCCACTTGTGTCATACATTCCTGAAGACCTGGGTTAGGGATGTGTGCGTGCGTGCGTGCGTGCGTGCGTGCGTGTGTGTATGTGTGTGTGTGTAAGAGAGAGAGAGAGAGAGAGAGAGAGAGAGAGAGTGAGAGAGAGAGAACGAAAAGAGAGGGAAGATCAGAGGACATGTGAGAGGCTTCATGTGAGAGATCGGCTTGACTGTCTGCCTTTTGATAGAGGATTTACTTCGATTGTGGAAAAAAACATAATAAAACACATTTTTTGTCCCCCCAAAATGCTTCTTTTTTTTTTTTTTCAAACCCTCCTTTCATAAAATCTCAGATCAGATGTAAAATATTTATCTCTTTCAGGCATTAAACACACACACACACACACACACACACACACACACACACACACACACACACACACACACACACACACACCACACACACACACACACACATCCGGTGAGACATTTCTGAAGAAGATTTTTTACAGTCTGATGTAAATTCTTTATGTCAGACATCATGAAAGTCCAAACACTTCATAAAGAGCACATATAAAGTTTTATATTCAGTGGTATAGCTAAAGGAAAGTACCACGGAGCTTCCTCGCCTTTCAAAAGATATGAGTGGTATAGATAGAGTGGTATCTGTGTAATCGGCGCAGACCGTTTCTTCTTCATAGCCACTGGTAAGGTTTGGACCAATATGATAGTTTGTTAAACGTATGTGTTTTCCAGTCCTGTGTCCAAAGACGCTTGACAAAAGAGTGCACAATGTATAGACCAAATATGATAGTCTGTTAAACGTATGTGTTTTTCAGTCCTCTGTCCAAATACGCTTGTCAAAAGAGTGTACAATGTTTGTACCAATACGATAGTCTGTTAAACGTATGTGTTTTCCAACCCTCTGTCCAAATACGCTTGTCAAAAGAGTGTACTTTGGGTTGGAGATCAGTATGAAAGAAACGGAATGGGCACCACTGTGTGGCATTGTTTGAGAAGGTGATCAGCTAGCTCATCGCTTGAAGCGCCGACATAGTCTACGTGTCCAGCAATGTGGACGATGCTTTTCTTTCCCACAGTTCTAGAGTTCCAGAATCCACATTTTCAATGCCAAGTTCTGCTTCCGTCACTCCCTTCTTGGATACGGAAGACTAATTAAAAAAAACAATTTCACGACATAGTTGAATAACTATCTATCTACCTATCTATCTATTTATCTATCTATCAGTTTATCTATCTATCCATCTATCCATCTCTCTATCCATCTATCTATCTCTCTGTCTACATACCTCTCTCTCTCTCTCTCTCTCTCTCTCTCTCTCTCTCTCTCTCTCTTACCTGACACACAGTGTGAAACGTCAAGCATATATGAGTTCGTCTTGACAACACGGCCAAACGAAGAGCCGTCTGGTGTGTTTCACGTGCACAAACCCAGCGAAACTTCAGGCATGACTGACTGTGACAGTGCCACCATTCCGCAACTTGACACGTACATCCATCCAGCCGATGATAGCCAGTTCTTGATGGTAGTTTCAGTACCAGTGTAGTAAAAAGCTACGTCGCTACCCTCACAGACAGGTCTGTGCAAAGACGTCACTGAGGGAGAAGAACAGAAATAAATCTTTCAAGGATAACTGACAGTCCAGCGATCTGCTGAGACTGATGTGCTGATAATATGTGGATCAGGAATTTTCTTGTGTGGCTGTCTCTGGTGACAGCACATGTAAGTTCTGGTATATGAAGCATGACGACAAAAAACATGCGTGCAAAACTTGCCAGTCTCCGTAGAGGGACACGTGTTGACAATAAGCAACACGCCGAGACTCAAGCACGTGCAGCACGAGGGATGGAGACTGCACGGCCTGACCCAGTTCTACCTGGGGTGACAGACTGTGTTCACGAGACTCGCATGACGGATGGGTTCCTACGGGACATACGCCAGCCTAGTGAGGAACAAGAAAATAATATGTTTGCCATGGTTTCCATGGCGGATTTACCGAGCGCGCTGCATGAATTGTTTCGTTGTGTTATTGTTCATTCATCGCGCCGTCTTGCTTATGAAGCGGTTGCCGCTTTATAGCAATGAATAACGATCTCTCTCTCTCTCTCTCTCTCTCTCTCTCTCTCTCTCTCTCTCTCTCTCTGTCTGTTTTTTTGTTCTAGCCAGCCAGCCGGCCAGCCAGCCATTCATCTATGTATTAGTATGTATGTATGTATGTATGTATGTATGTATGTATGTATCTATCTATCTATCTATCTATCTATCTATCTGTCTGTCTGTCTGTCTCTCTGTGTGTCTCTGTGTCTGCCTGTCTGTCTATCAATTTGTTTATCTATCAATCTATCTGTCCATCAATCAATCTATCTATCTATCAATCTGTCTGTCTATCTATTTATCTATCTATCTCTGTCTGTCTCTCTGATGGTTTTTCTGCCTGTCTGTCTGTCTGTCTGACTGCGATGATAAAATTATAGCTAGTATCTCAAAAGAATTAAAATCATAACTGAAGAGATCGCATCCACCCCTCCCCCCATACACACACACACACACACACACACACACACACACACACACACACACACACACAGAGAGAGAGAGAGAGAAGAGAGAGACAGAGACAGAGGACAGACAGACAGACAGACAGACGAGACAGAGACAGAGACAGAGAGACAGAGAGACAGATTTACAATTTTGTACAGACATCAAGTATTTAGAAAAAGTTTGCGGACGTGAAACTTTTGTTGAAGATTTGGGTGCGAAGATAACTTCACTCCTTTGGGCAGGGTGGCAATTTTGAAATTACTTTTTTTTAATCAAAACTCATTCCCTTATGGCTCTTACTGCCTAACCCACCAGAAACTTTTTCTAAGACTATACGAATCTGTACGAAATTTTAAAAAGACATAATAAATAAAAAAACTACATGTAAAAGTATTTGAAATGGTGGTCTTGGAGTACCGGTATTAAAGATGTTTGCTTCTTGATTAAGATCAATCTCGCTGCAGAAAATTCAGACCACACATCACGAGTGGAAAAAAAAAAATCACAATATTTAACTTCCCACGTCTAAACGGTATTGAAATATATGGCCCAGAAAGACCTTCTTCTTTTCGTAAATCAAATATATTTTGGCTACAGATTTTAGTGCGTGCAAGCACTTTTCTCTAAAGTGACCTGTAAGAATGAAGATGAAATCATTGCGGAACTAGTCTCGTATAAGAACAGAATACAAATCGGAAAAATGGTTGTTTGGGGGAAAACTTTATTTGCTAAACATTATCTGTATCAGTGTAGAATAATACAAAAATCTCCTAGATCACAAGTATTCATCAAAAAGCTGAAATATTGATATAAAACTGAAGAGTATATAGCTCGAAAAAATATATAAATGAAAATGTATATGAAGATGGCTCCCATGTAAGCCGTTGTCTGCAGACCCAGACTGAATTATGAATGACTGAATTATGAATGCGTGCTGACTTTGTAGAGTATGTTACTATGGGTATGATCGTAGTCCTCTTGAATTAGTGCTATGTCATCTAATCCACCCCAGTGAAAATTGTACATAACCTTTAAAAACCAAAATATATCAACTTTCATAATAGTCTCGGCTTGCCTCACCTGCTCTCTCTCTCTCTCTCTCTCTCTCCTCTCTCTCTCTCTCTCTCTCTCTCTCTCTCCTCTCTAAGCTTGACATTCATGTACTTTTTAATCTGCTGTCCTCAGAATGTAAATAGGTATTATGATTGTGACCAACGTATTTTTGTTTCTTCTTCTTCTTCTTTGCTTCTTCTTTTTCTTCGTCCTTGTTTTCCTTACGTGTTATTGTGTGAACTAAGCTACACACAAAAAGTTAAGGATCACTTTCACAAACATTCATAACTGTCAAAATAAGAAGTCAATGCGTTGAAGTTTGGCCAACATTTAATTCCATTCTTTAGTGATAACGATACACAATTGCCTTCAATCTCGAGCAATCGTTTGGTGTGTACATTTGATTAAAGTGGGTACGTATCCAAATTTGATTTCCCAAAGTCATTGAAATCACAAGACAGGGCATACTGATGCTCCCAAAAGCTCAGTAATGCGTGTAACCACCATGGCTGTTCTGGCACTCGACGCAGCGAGTCCTCATCGAGTTGACCAGGTTGGTGAAGATCCTCTGTGGAAGCACCTGCCACTCAGCCTGCAGCATCTGGTAGAGGTGTTGGGCATCCCTGGGAGGGGGGTGGCTCCTCACTTTGCGATCCAGCTCATCCCAGAGGTTCTCAATCAGGTTGAGATCGGGACTGCATGCTGGCCACTCCATTCTGTTTACTCCAGACTGCTGCAGGAAGTCGTTGACCACCCTTGCCCTGTGGGGGCGAGCATGTCATCCTGGTAGACAGCCCTCGGTCCCATCTGCTGCAGTGTAGGCACAGCCAGTGGTCGAAGGATCTCATCCTGGTATTGGATGCCAGTCAGGTTACCCTGTACATGATACAAGGGTATTCTGTGGTGAAGGCTGAAGGCCCCCCAGATCATTACAGAACCTCCACCAAAGGCCACCTTTTCTTGGACAGTGGCGTCAGTAAAGCGTTGCCCTGGGCGCCTCCAGACCCTCAGTCGGCCGTCGTTGTGGTGCAGGGTGAAGCGTGATTCATCACTGAACAGGACCTGGGACCATTGCTGACGTGTCCACCTCACGTGACGTGCGCAGAAGGCGCGGCGTGCTGCCCTATGGGCTGGAGTTAAGCGTGGCCGTACTGCTGGGCGACGAGAACGGAGATTAAACCCATGTAGGCGGTTCCCTATGGTCTGCTGGCTGATGTTGATGTTAGTAGCCACCCTGAACTGCCTTTGAATTATGCTGGAAGAGGCTGTTCTTGTCCGCAGGGCTTGTCGTTCAATGAGACGATCGTCACGTGGGGTTGTCTTCTTCGGTCGACCAGATCTGCGTCTTTCATGGACAATCCCAGTGGCTGTGAAGCGTTGAATCAGTCGGACAATGACCGAGATGGACACATGAAGTCGCCTGGCCACTTCTCGCTTGGGAACACCATCTTGGAACCATGCAACAGCTCGTCCCCTATCCAACTCGCTTAATTTTCGTCGTGGAGGCATTGTCAGATCAGGCCTACTACTGGTGGAATGTCTTCTTATATAGCCAAGCGAGCGACAGCATCTCACACATAAACAGCAGTGCTTGCACGTGCATAATGGTTTTTCCATCTGGCAAGTGCAATGTGTTCAGGCAGAACGGTCCAAAACAAGGTCATTTTTCGCAAGTTTCCGCTTTTCCGTTTGCGGCCCAGCTCAGTAGTAGAGAATCCCGTGCAATTTTCGCACTAACACAACATCGCCCACTTACAGCTGAACAAGAATTCATGACAATTTGGCTGGACTAAGAAATAAATAACAGTAGCGAACTGAGTTTATTACGCACCTGTTTTCACATACCGATCCTTAACTTTTTGTGCGTAGTGTATCTTGAAGGAAGATGCCATGTTGGAGGGCAAAAGGGGTCAGACGAAGTGAAACGTCCTCTTTGTAGAACATGTCAGTGGGGTTGACGGGGCGGGGGAAGGGGGGGGGAGGGCTGGGGGGGCTGGGGGGGGGGGAACAAAAAATGTAGGGAAGGAGTTTAGTACAGGACCGATCTATCAAAGACTTCGCGCCGTCGGCAGGAGAAAAAGGCGTAGACGACAAGTAGTTCCTGGTCTGGAATGGGAAACGCTTCAAAGCGGCGGAGACTGGCAGCAACAACGTGACTGTGCCTCAGGAAGAAAAAGACTGCAAGACCTGGCGTCTGCAACATCTTTGATGCCATCAAGGGGCAGGCCTGCCCCCCCCCCCGCCCCCCCCCCTCTCTCTCTCTCTCTCTCTCTCTCTCTCTCTCTGTCTCTGTCTCTCTCTGTCTCTCTGTCTCTCTGTCTCTCTCTCTCTCTCTCTCTCTCTCTCTCTTCTTTGATGTTGGTCGCTGTCGTTCAATCACTTTCACCCTGTTTCTCTCTTTCCCTCTATCTCTCAATCCTTTTCACGTTTGCCTCTCAATCATTTTTGCTCGTTTTCTGTCTGTTCCTCTGTCCCTCAATCCTTTTCGTTCTCTTTCTCTATGTCCCTCTGCCTCGCAATCTTTTTCTCTTTGTTTCTGTCTGTTCCTCTGTCTCTCAATCATTTTCGCTCTCTTTCTGTCTTTCTGTCTGTCTGTCTCTTGTTCACTTGCACTCTGTTTCTGTTTGTCCCTCTGCTCTGTCTGTGACTTCTGTCTCTCAATCATTGTCACTTTCTTTCCGTCTGTCCTTCAATCTCGCATTCACTTCCGTTCAGTTTTCCTCTGTCGCTTTGTCTCAATATTTTTTCTCTTTGTTTCTCGTTTATTTCCATTCTCTCTCCTCTCTCTCTCTCTCTCTCTCTCTCTCTCCTCTCTCTCTCTCTCTCTCTCTCTCTCATTCAAATCTACTCGCTTTCGTCCGTCGCTCTGTTTCTTATTTTCACTCTGATTCTCTCTCGCTGTTTCTTTCTCCCTGTTTCATTCCTTTTTCACCCTGTTTCTGTGTGTCCCTCTTATTTAGTTTTTTTTGCTCCGTTCCTCTTTCAAACTGTCTCGTCATCATCATGGTTACTCTGTTCCTCTCTTTCTTTCTGTCTTTCCATCATTTGTTCTTGTCTTAATTCCCTCTGTCCCTCCCTCATATTCAGGCTGTTACTGTTTGACTTTGTCCCTCTTTCTCTCACTCAATTTCGCTCCGTCCGTACTTCTATCATTCGCAGTCTTCCTTCTTTCTTCCTTTCCATCCGTCTTCCTCTTTTTTTCATCTGTTGCCCGTAGTTTTAAAAACGTTTCTCCTTTTGCTAAAAAAAAAAAAATAAATAAAAAACAAAGAAAAAAAAAAAAGAAGAAAATATAGAAAAAAAAAAGAAAATATGATTTTCTGCCAAAGAGTAATATCGACGATTCGGATCTCTCTCTCTCTCTCTCTCTCTCTCTCTCTCTCTCTCTCTCTCTCTCTCTCTCTCTCTCTCTCTCTCTCTCTCTCTCTCTCTCTCTGAGCATGTGTGTGTTGGTGGGTGAATGTGTGTGGAGAGGGATGGGGATGGGCGCGCGCGCGCGCGCGCGTGTGTGTGTGTGTGTGTGTGTGTGTGTGTGTGTGTGTGTGTGTGCTTTGCTGTGTGTGTGATTCTTCGTTTGAGTGTGCATGTGTGGTGAGTGGTGTGTGTGTTGTGTGTGTGTGTGTGTGTGTGTGTGTGTTGTGTGTGTGTGTGTGTGTGTTGTGTGTGGTGTGTGTGTCGCGCGCGTGTGTGTGTGTGTAAGGGAGAGGATTTATGAGCATTGACTCGCTGGCTGACCAGGTCATCCACTGTGAAACAGACGTCCACGACCTCTTCCAATACAAAAACGCAGAAAAGAAAAAGAAAAGTCGATCCACACCACAAAAGGAGATCTTCCATGTCCTCACATGGTGTCAACTGAGCGACTTCTTTTTCTCGGCGTTGACTTGTACACTCACCACACTCACATACATAATAATGATAATAATAAGAGCACAGACAATTTTAGATAGGTACCCAAGGTCTGACCAACGCGTTGGGCAAAGTCTTAGCCTTGTCTTCTTAACTTCTTCCATCTCCGTCAATGAGTCATCATCCACCGGCTTCAAATCGTGTTGCTGTGTGGTCTCGGAACTTTAGTAGCAGAGGTGTAGCGTATATGGGATGTTCCGCACGCAAGGACAGCTTCTGGCTGAAACTGAAGCTGACACTGTCGGCAGGCACTCACTGTCGGTAGCATCAGGCCAGGTCAGCAAGAAACAGAGTGGTCTGTTCCAGCCCTGACGGCAGCAGCAGATGGTTTCAAAGATGGATGACTGCGGGGCGGAAATTGGAACAAGAGTAAAAACAGTATGACTGCGCCTTCAGGCGAAGGAACAGATCAATTACAAAACAAACACAGCGCGTTCTGACTTGAACAGAATGGAATTGAGGTTAAAGGGGGGGGGGGGGGGGGGGGGGGGGGGGGGGGGGGGGGGAGAAAACGCAAGTTGAAATCATGATAAGGATAATGGAATCATCACCATTATCATCTCCATGATGATGATGATGATAATGATGATGATGATGATGATGGCATAATAACAATTTAATAATGGTACTAAAAATAGTGATAATATTAATCACTGTAGAGTAATTACCATTTAATAATAATAATAATAATATTAACAATCGTGATAATAGTAATTGTAGTAATAATAATGATGATAGAAGGAGGAAGAGGAGAAGGAGAATGAGAAGGCTACCTAAAATGATATGTTAATAATAATGATGATAATAATAACATACAATAATAAAAATAACAGTAACAACAACAACAATAATAATAATTATAACAATATAATAATAACATTATTATTATTATTATTATTTTAACCTGTCTTCTCCTCTGTTCAACCTCAGCTCCATTCTGTAGTATTAGTTGTTCACCCCAGACCAAAGTCTGCACCCAGATCGAAGACACAAGTGACCATCTGTTCGTCCTTTATTTCCATTGTTTTGAATGGTATTTGTCGTGTCTGAAGAAGACCCGACAGATCGAAACACGTTCTGCTTGCTTTATAATTTGTTCGTTCCTTGTTTGTCGGCCCAGTAATTCTGTTACTTCTCCAGCAGGTGAGCAGCTCAGCTCATGACTAATTGCTACATCAAGCTGCGACAATCCGACACCAAACCTGACAGTGAAAGGAAAGACCTGGGAAGAGCAATGGAGAGAGAGAGACAGAGCACCAGCCACTGTCCCCGTCAGCCAATGCCGGCACCCCAGCCTGCATCCTGTTGTCACAGCTTGTAGTCCTGACCGTCACTGTCTGTCTGCGGGGAAGACGGATCCTTGCAGGCATTGAAAGCTTCCGCGAAGAGTTTTTTTTTTTTCTCCTTGCAGAAACTTAACATTTCACACAGATTCATAGCATTTCACTTCATGTCAGCGTACGATTCACACCATTTATGCTTCAACAGCCAAATATTTACATTTTGGCCAGGTACCATGAATAGTTTCCGTACCAGGGGGAGATTTTTCAAAAATTGATTAAATACAGAACAAAAAAAATAGAGAGAAAAAACAAAAACAAACGAAACAGAGAGAGAAGAGAGAGAGAGAGAGAGAGAGAGAGAGAGAGGAGAGAGAGAGAGAGAGAGAGAGAGAGAGGAGGATAGGGCACTGACAAAGCCACCAGGGGATCCCAACGTGCATGCATGTGAAGTGACACACAGTCCGCAAAGAGTTCAGGTGCGGCTGAATAAGAAAGTGAGTTTCAAAGTTTCGACTGCAGGCGGACATTGAAACAAATTCAGAAAGAGGATTGACAGTTCCAACAAACGAAAGAGACAAACAAATCACAAGACAGTCCACGACGCACTTCGACCTCTTTGATCTTCATCAGGCAAGACAAACAACATTCAAGACAATGAAAACAAAGAACGGACAGTCACGGATCTCCTCAAATTGGGTGTAACATGGATGCGGCTCATCCATTTTTGCGCCCAATTTGAGGTCGAAACGCGTCGTGTTTTTGTCTTGTGATTTGTTTGTCTCTTTCGTTCGACAGAACAGTCAATGTTCTTTGAAGTCTGAATGATGAAGACAGAGCAAGAAACGGGGGTTCCAACCAGCCGCCGTGGCGAAGTGGTTAGCGTCGCGGACTCCCAGCTGGGAGGTCGTGGGTTCGAATCCCATCAGAGTCATGTGGGTTTTTCTGCCCCGACCGGCTCCTACCCAGAGTTGAGTTTGCTAAGGGCTCAACTGGGAAGACTGGGACCACGCAGTTGAGTTTCATCCACTAAATGGTTGCGTCTCTGAGAGTGTTGCTCAAATTTCCTGGCCAACACTCCAGGTGCCTGTATCTCTCGAGCCTGGTTGACGATGGGATATATCATGAAAGGAAGCGTAGAGTACAGCCCTGTCATGTAGTCTCAGACCGAAATGGAAATCTGTAGCATCGTCTTAATCATCCTCATTCTCATCGATCAGCATAAAAAAATGTCTAAAATTCTGTGGCCCTTCATGCCCTGCTCTCATGGTGACCTCAATTTCGATGTCCTCTCCACGTCTGTGGTCTTGGTTTGGTTCCGTCGGGGTCACCGGTATTGGCGAGTCCATGGGGGCTGTCGCTGGACGGACGTGGTGGCGCCCTCCAGAGGGAGAGCTCACTCACGCCGGCTCCGCGACTAAGCAATCATTGTCGTCAGTAGGGGGCTTAGTAGGTGGTGTCCTGCGTATGTTAGATCAGAACAGGCGCCACTGAACACCACCGAAGTGACTCGGCAGCAGTGCAGTGTCTCCTCCGGTGGGTTGCCTCTTGACGACTTGACATTGACTGCTCCCTGTGGATTGCCGGTGCCGAGGCTGCGGCGGGGCCGACCGGGCTGTGGCTGTGGACGGGGTGTCGGAATGAGCGGCGTGGGTGCACTGCCTCTGAGGTGGCGCAGAGGTTGGGACAGCAACAAAAAAAATAATAAATAAAAATTAAAATAAAAAGAAGAAGCGGCGTTCCAGTGTGTAAAATTCACTGATCCAGACCTTGTTCCGGCAAATGCCAATCCCTCTAGCTTGCGGGCAGCGAACTGCATGAAAAAGATGCTGTACCGAGCGTTCAGATAGAAGCACAGCACTCGATGCACATTCAGAAGACCGCTGTAGACAATGACTTGTTTGTTCGTCCTTGTTTTGAATGTCATTGGTCCTGCCTGCAAAAAAACTCAACAGGTCGAAACGCGTAGCATCTGCTTTGTCATTTGTTTGTTTTCTTAGTTGGGCTGCTAAGTAATTCCATTTCCACTGTGATAAAGTTCTGAAAGCAGAATGCAAGTAGCGAGTGTGTAGTGATGCCAAGTTCAGCAGGGCAAAGCATTACAGCCTGGGAGATATGGTAGAAGTCCGTATTCAAGATGTAGGGTGGAACAAACACAGACTCACGACTTTTGCCATGCGGGGATCTGTTGTCAAGAGGAACGGGAATGCAGACAAAATGACATACAGGAGAAAAAATAAGAAGAGGCAAAGCCCGAACGAAAGACCTATGTGTTATAGGAAATGTTTGCTATCCATCTTTCCAAAATGCCGATGTGGAGCACCTGGAAAAGATGCTACTGAGGCCCGTTTGTTTTGCCGCTAACAAGTTCCATGAATTAACGGGCAGAGAACCAAACGCTTGTGTCTAGAGAGCAAAGTGAACTGCTGACACTAATATGTACGAACGTTTAACTTCACAATTTTGATGGCAAGTTAAATAGGATTTGGCTTAGATCCTGCACGTCCCCCCCCCCCCCTCCCCCCTCCGCCATCAAAATATATGAAAGCGTGACAAAACAGAACGATGTAAATAGAAATGTGTCATTACACTTATATTTCTTCAGTTTCTCTCTCTTGTTTTTCTACCTCATTATCTTTCTTCTCCTTCCTCTTCCTCCTTCTCCTCCTCCTCCTCCTCCTCCCACCTCCTCTTCTTCTTCTTCTTCTCTTTCTCCTTCCTCTTCCTCCTCCTCCTCCTCCTCCTCCTCCTCTTCTTCTTCTTCTTCTTCTTCTTCTTTTTCTTCTCCTTCTCCTCCTCCTCCTCCTCTTCTTCTTCTTCTTCTTCTTCTTCTTCTTCTTCTTCTCCTCCTCCTCCTTCCTCCTCTTCTTCTTCCTCCTCCTCCTCTTCCTCCTCCTTCCTCCTCCTTCTTCTTCTTCTTCTTCTTCTTCTTTGCTTTTTTCGTTTGTTCGTTCTCTTTTGTCTCGCCCGTGTCGATCTTGATTTAGAAACAGACGTAACGTAACCAATCAGTTCTAACTGATTCATGTCATGAACGTCAGTCAAATCTGTGATGTTGCCGTTAAGGACGGTGGTTCCAGTTAGCGACACCACAGACCTAGACATTAGGACGTTGTTGTCAGCGACAGCATCAACATACGCCAAGGCCAATGCATGACCCACATCAGCACAGACAAATGAGGCCTCATTAATGTGCGCTGAACGAATTGTCCTCCACCAGCTGTTGGAACAGATTTTTTTAAAAATGAACCAGATATGCCATGTCTGTGAATTTTGTCACTGCCACTTTTTTGAGAGAGAGAGAGAGAGAGAGAGAGAGAGAGAGAGAGAGAGAGAGAGAGAGAGAGCGTTAGTTCATGCGAGTTGTTATCCTGTAGGAGACATCTAACTGCAGTGTTTTCTCCATGTTTTTTTTGCTGGAGTAAACTATACACGTGAACGGCAAAACCACCTAAAGACCCCCCCCCCCCCCCCCAAAAAAAAAAAGAGACATGAAACCAGATATTGTACTCCACTAAGGTTCATCAAACAACTGATTCTGGTTCAACGCCGCATTGTGTCACATGAAAGCACCACGGAGCGAGCTCCCAACTCAGACTGAGACGTAGGTCAGTCTAGCCACAGCTTGAGGGAACCTGACTTCCGAGCCAAAGTCCCCGGCATAGAGCATGGAGCTAAGGGAGGGAGGGGGAGATTGATTCATCAACCTGCGGTTTCATTAAACAGTTCGGGAGTTCTGCTAAGAATAAACAAAATGCAAAGCACATAAACGTACTCCCAGTTTATCTTGAATACGCGTGAGATATTCCATAAAGAGGACAAACCGTTTTGGGCCGTTTATAGCCGTTTGTAACGGATATTCTGGTAAACATTGGGCATCATCCGTGACCCATAGTGAACATACCTACAAATTTTCAGAAAGATCGGCCAAGTACTTTCTGAGATATTCCATAAA
>CM065721.1:7422150-7439650 GCA_033310375.1 Conus canariensis | reverse complement strand
ATACCTCCAAAGAAATCCAGACGCCAAGAAAAGATGGACAAGATCAGGGTCCAAAAGAAAAACCTCAAGATGCAAATGAAGACAGCATTGCCAGCTGAAAAACAAGGCTTGGAAAAACTGTGGAAAGACCTGAAAGAAAAACACAGCGCCCTCAGCAAAGCGGAATCAGCGAGGAAGAGGAAGAGCAAAAAGAAGAAGACACAAGAGCGCTTCTTCAGAGACCCCTTCCAGTTTGCCAGAACACTGTTTGAGCAGCCAAAATCTGGGACCCTAAGTGTGGACAAAGGAGTTCTTGAGCAGCATCTGAGGAAAACATACTCTGACCCACAGAGCAAAGCACCACTCGACATTCAAGGTCTGGTGTGGCCAACCAACCCTGAGGAACAGTTCAATGGCAAGCCTCCAACGTTGGCGGAAATCAAGAAGGTGGTCGACAAAGCCAGAGCCAAATCATCACCAGGGCCAAACGGAATACCTTACCAGCTTTACAAGAAATGTCCCAAGGTGCTGGAGTGGCTCCACAGGCTGCTGCGATCGGCTTGGAGAAACCAGAAGATCAGCGGCCAGTGGATGACGGCAGATGGTGTGTACATCCCCAAAGAGCAAAACTCAAGTGACATCAGCCAGTTCAGGCCAATATCATTACTGAACGTCGAAGGGAAAATCTTCTTCTCTGTCATGGCAGCAAGGCTGACCAAGTACCTGATGGAAAACAAGTACTTGGATGTGTCAGTCCAGAAAGGTGGCATCCCAGGTGTGGCTGGCTGTGTAGAACATGCCACAATGATCTGGGACACAATCCAAAAAGCAAAAACAGAAAAGAGAGACCTGGACGTAGTGTGGCTTGATCTGGCAAACGCATATGGATCTGTGCCCCATGAGATGATACAGTTGGCTCTTGAGATGTACCATGTGCCAAAGAACATCCGCGACATGCTCAAGAAGTACTTCAATGGCTTCTCAATGCGGTTCTCTACCAAGGAGTACACAACAGACTGGATCAACTTGGAAGTGGGTATTGCAATGGGCTGTGCAATTTCCCCAATACTGTTCGTGCTGGCAATGGAACTCATCTTGAAAGCAGCAACAAACAAGGCGAGACAAACAGACCTTGGCGATGGATACAAGATGCCTCCTCTCAAGGCCTTCATGGATGACACGACAGTGATTTCGTCCAGAGAAGACGAGACACGTCATGTGCTGGAGAGGCTGGACGACATAGTTGCCTCATCCAGAATGAAGTTCAAGCCAAAGAAATCACGGAGTCTCTCACTGAGGAAAGGAAAAGTGGCCGGATCTGTGGTCTTTAGTGTTGCCAACCAGGCCATTCCAACAATCACAGAAGAACCAGTCAAGAGCCTTGGAAGATGGTATGATGATACGCTGAAAGACACACAAAGAGCAAAAGAAACCAAGCAGATGGCGGAGGAAGGCTTGGAGACCATTGACCAGTGTGGGCTCCCTGGCAAATACAAGGTCTGGTGTTTGCAGTTCATGCTGATACCAAAGCTCCTATGGCCTCTGATGATATACGACATCTGCACCAGCATGGTGGAAGCAATGCAAGCCAAAATCAACAAGTTCACAAGGAAATGGCTTGGTGTCCCACCCTGTCTGACTGACATAGCGCTGTACTGTCGCCAAGCAAAGCTGAAACCACCACTGAAATCCATCCTGGAGGAATACAAAGCAGGGAAGATCAGACTTCAAAGCATGCTGGAGGACTCAGGAGACAAGGTGGTAGAAGCAATCAAGCCCCAGCTGAAGACAGGCAGAAAATGGAAAGTTCAAGAGGCGATGGATTCTGCAAAAGAAAGTCTCAAGATCAGAGAAATAACAGGACACACACAGACCAACAGACAAGGACTGGGGGTGACCAAAACTGAATGGTGGTCAAAGGCCAAAGGAAAAGCCAAAAGAGACATAATGATTCAGGAGATGAGAAAAGAAGAAGACCAAAAAAGACTCCAAAAAGCAGTCCAGCAGAGCCAGCAAGGGCAATGGACAACGTGGGAGAATGCACTCCAAAGAAGTCTCACTTGGAATGACATTTGACACATGGCCCCTCTCAGGATCAGCTTCATTCTCAGATCTGCATATGACCTTCTGCCCTCAAATGCAAACCTGGTGAAGTGGGGGAAAACAGACGATCCTGCATGCCCCCTCTGCCATGAAAAACAAACAGTGGAGCATGTCCTAAGCTCATGTAAAGTAGCCCTGGCTCAAGGAAGGTACACATGGAGGCACAACCAAGTGCTCAAAGAGATTGTACAAGTAGTCTGGGCTAGTACCAACACCATAAAAGGGAAAATCAGGACTCCAAAAGCACCCGCAACATTCTTCACGGCAGGAGGCAGCAAATCATGGCCAAGAACAACAGTGCCACTCGAAACATGCAGGCAGAGTCTGCTGGACGGGGCAGATGACTGGGAGTGCACTGCAGACCTCCCAGAATGGAAGAGTCACCCAGAGATCATCAGCAAGAGTGGCATGAGACCAGACATAGTAGTCCACTCTAAGTCAACCAAGCAACTGATCATGATCGAGCTCACAGTGCCATATGAGAACAGAATGGAGGCAGCTCAAATCTACAAGACTGAAAAGTATGCTGATCTGGCAAACAGCCTGAGGAGAGAAGGCTATCAGGTCAAAGTCCTCACTGCAGAAATTGGAGCTAGGGGTTTTGTAGGAACGTCTGCATACAGCCTCATGAAACAGCTCTCAGTTGCAGGGAAGGAAAAAACCAGAGCCCTGAAAGCAATGGCAGAAGCGGCAGAGGGGTGTTCAAGCTGGATCTGGTCAAGGAGGAACAAAAGTGAACTTCATAAGGCTTAATTTCCCTACAAATATCAGGTGTCCCTGTGGCTCAGTGGTTAAAGCGTGAGTCATTAAGTGGAAAATGAGCATGTCCAGAGGGTCATGGGTTCGAATCCCAGCCATGGCTCGTCCCAAGATGGAAAAAAAAAAAAAAAAAAGGGGCAGCAGAGGGACATCCGGAGTCATGAACCGGGTGTGGCCCAACCCCCCTAGAGTGTCAGGAGATAAGGGCCGAAACACTTGCTTGAAGGGGGCTTCTCTTCTGAGGACTCTCTGCTGCCACGCTCTCCACGAGTTTCTTTCTATACACACACAGGGCTCACCTTCACTGACCCCTCCAGACTACCTGTAGACCAGACCAGAGGAAGACAAAAGAGACAACTAGAGAAGGCGTGGGACAATCCCGGTAACCTCGTTGATCTCCAGTCATTCACTGTTCATTCCCAGGAAAAGTGAGTTGGAACTCTGTTTTACCTTTTCGAATCTATGTATTGATTCTATGTATGCTGTGTGTGTTAACATTCTAGATTTGCAACAGGTATCAAACTGATGAATGATTATTCTGTGTAGGAGTTTGCTTGCCATCATATGGCAAAAGCTCTCTCCCAGTGGTTATGATTCTTTGTTAACTATTTGATCACTGTTCTTTGTATTCACCCTGACTTTTGCCAGTAGGCAATTCTATCTATTAAGAAAATAATTAAATGATTAATTTTGGTCAGGAAAACAGTATACCTGTGCTAGGTTAAGAACTGCTACCCTGATTTATACATACTGGTGATTGTTGGAATGATTTGTAGTGTATGACTTTAAGTCTACACCACATGTGTACTTGGACTCAGTGTAGCCCAAGTCAGTGTGATTTAATTCATAAGAAACATAGAAGAGTTGTCTGACTGAAACTATGTAACATAGTATTACTGTCTCCTACCCTTTTGTGAGCTTAACTTAGTCTTTAAACAAAAGTGGAGATTACCAGTTATAGCAGAAACTCTACCATAGAGAATACTTTGCTGGCTGAGTCTCACACCTGTACTGAAAGTAAACAAGGGTAAATGTGGGCACTCAACAAACCAGCCATCAGATTCTCACCTACAGACCAAGTTCTCTTTATCACAGAACTGGGATCCTGGACACGCGATCCTGGTCAGGCTATCCTGGACACGCTACACATTGCGGCTGGACCAGAAGCTGGGACTTCGCCCAACACCAGGGTGACACCAGGCAACAAATCTACACCAGTGAGGCAGTCACCAACCACAGGAGAGATCAACTACCCTCTCCAAAGCAAAGCTAAGTTAGCTTACCACCTGGACTCAAACCCATCAGACCCTTGCCCTCACTTTATGATGACATAGGGAGAACCAGTCTATGAGTACCACTCTGGCTACAGTCACCGGGTGATTTGCAAGTGAAGTGGATGTATAATAACCATATACATTCAGTGTAACTTAGACTGACCCCCCCCCCCCCCCCCCCCCATATGCCAACTTAAAACTTGCTGCACTGAGTGCAAGCGAGTAAAGTAGGAGTGAGGAAGGGCCCCTCATTGTGGAGTCCAATGAGAATTATACCCAAGCCTATGGAATTGACCCGCTAATACTTACCTATATGTAAACAATAAAAGTTGATGTGTGAAAGTGCACTTAACTTGTGGCAGTTCTTTGTTGTTCAATCAAATGTTGAATGTTTGAACTTCTCTCTTCAATTCTGTCTCTCGGAGCTACAAGTACTAATAAGAGTACAGGCCTAAGGAAAACTATCTCAGAGCCACTGTTCAGTATTTTACCCAGTCCCGGTATAAAATAAAAATTTCTTCGATGACTAGTACCGGAAAGTTGCTCCTTCCACCACTAGTAAGAGAGAGGGTGTAGGTGAAATGTTAAGGTAATTCTCATTGAGAAATTATCCCTAGTCCTTCCCCTAGAGGACCTACCTAACACTTACTCATCTCGTCACATATCGAAGTGGGGGCTCGTCCGGGATTGTAAAATACAATTTGGATTGTAAAATACAATCCACTCAAAATTTTATTTCCTTTGGCTAGTCCAAAAATTTGGACAAAGAGCAGAATTAAGAGCAAATAGGCTGATTGAGTTGAGTCCAGGAGGGA
The DNA here is from genome assembly GCA_033310375.1 of Conus canariensis. NCBI lineage: Eukaryota > Metazoa > Mollusca > Gastropoda > Neogastropoda > Conidae > Conus > Conus canariensis. The sequence goes on along the minus strand of CM065721.1, from coordinate 7,434,720 downwards.
AATCTTTTATGTTTGTTGTGTGAATGCTGATCTTACATAACAAATAATAAGGGTACATGTGGTTGATGTTATAATCAATTCATTTTGATATTTACTGTGTGTGATTATTTGCTTTTGTTGTACTTAGTGGATATTTGATTGCTTAGAATTGTATAACAGTTCATTATCATGGCTGAATCAGTGAAACTTAGATGGGAGATCAAGGAGTGGGGAGAATCCATGGGCCTCTCTGGTTAAGATCTAGTCTCATTTGTGACTACACAATTTGAAAAGGAATCCGGAAAGGCTGCCGAAGAGCGTGAAAAGATTAGACAGCATGAAGCTGAAGAGCGCGACAAAATCCGTGACGCTGAAGAGCGGAAAGAAGCCCGTGAAGCTGAAGAGCGGAACAGATTAAGAGAGACTGAACAGGCTGAGCGCGATAAAGCCTGAGAACATGAACTTGCGCTCAGAAAGATTGAGAAATCCGCCGAGAACGATAGCTCTTCAGATACGGCCAGCCAAAATTCACAGCCTCCCATCCAAATTCCGGCTATGTCATTTTCTTTGGACCCATTTAATGAGAACACAGAAAGTATTGACGCATACTTAGACCGGTTTGAAAGATTGGCAAATGAATTCGGCCTAGACCCAGAAAAGCGTAACATCAAACTAGCACAAGGTCTTAGAGGCGTTGCTTATGATGTGTATGCCAAGTTACCTCCAAACAAAGTAACTGATCATGATGCTCTCAAACAAGCCCTACTCACCCGTTATGAACTGACAGCTGAAGCATACCGAAAGAAATTTCGAAACTCGCGGTGTAGCAGGGGAGAAACCTATGGCCAGTTCACTGATAGGTTAACAACTTACCTCCAGAAATGGTTGACACTGTCAAACCAAGCACAGACTTTTGATGGTCTGACTGAGCTCATCCTCTGTGAGCAGCTGCGTGACACCATGTCCACTGACCTACAAACTTTCACGGCAGAACAAGGGGCTACCTCACTAGCTGACCTGATCAAGCTAGCTGACAGATACACCGCCAACCATGATGAAGCAAATGCACACAAAAAGATGCATGACAAGCCAAACCGGGATTCGAACCCCCCACCGTCACAGCAATCTCAAAACCAAAACCCACCACCAAGTGGGAAACCACCACAAAGTGAGAAACTACAAACTGGTAAACCACACAGTGGTAACTCAGTCCCTGTGAGTCAGAACAGTGCACAGAAGCGTTTCTGCGCGCACTGTAAAATGACATCTCACAACACTGCAGAGTGCAGAAAATTGTTTGGACCAAGACTCCAAACAATTGCTGCATACCAGGTAGTGTCTACACCCAAAAGCGGTGACACACCATCTATGGTACCCAACATCACTGCACCACCCATCAGTGAGCAGGTGTTAGTAAATAACAAACCTGCCACCTGTTTGTATGACACAGGATTGTCATACGAGGCAGTTGTAAGAGCTTCCCTTGTGGAGCCAGCTGCTATTACCGAGGAGACAGTGCCTTTACAAGGGGCTGACCTGACTCTGCCACCTGCTACCCTACCTGTTGCCACAATTATGGTTGACAGTAGGTATGTCAAGGGACAGATCAAGGCAGCCGTCATGGACAATCCGATCCATGATCTCCTACTTGGAGGCCATTATGTCACGCTTGGGAACCCGTCTGAACCTGTCATTGTATCCACACTGCAGGTGAAGACCCCAAAGCAATTCAAACCTCCTAAAAAGGAGATGAAAGCAGCTCAGCGAGCTGACCCAACATTAGCTGCATGCTTCCAGAGGCAGCGCCACACTCGTCCACCCCACTCGCAAGGGTGAATTCTTTAGGCGGAACGGTCTTTTGTACCGTAGGCTAAATAAAGATCATTCACAACTTGTGGTCCCGGCGCCACACCGGACCCGAGTAATGGAAGTGGGACATACACTCTGTTCACCAGGACATATTAATGTAGGGCAGACAGTGCAATGGGTGATGAAGCAGTACTATTGGCCAGGGATGGCAGAGGACATAAAGAAATATGTCGATTCCTGCCCCCTGTGCCAACACTGGTCATCCAGCCAAGGGGGCGATTCGTCCCCAGGCCAGCCGGACAATCCAGACACAGGCCAACTGAAGCCCAATAATGTATTCCGAGGCTCCATCGGTGTCTTGGTGACTCCGGAGCTAATGCCAAAAGCTTAATGGACCACGATCAGAATGAATTGTCAAGCAGGAGCTTCTCTCGAAAGAGAATCTTTTTTCGGGGGGCCTATGTGACGAAACGCTTGACAAAACCATCGGATTGGTCCCACTAAAACCCCAAACCAAAAAAATAGATTTCAAATCTATACCCACCCCCCCCTCTCAACCCCCCTCTCCCCCTTTCTCCCGCTTAGTGCAAATCGCACGGCCGACACGAACTATGACAGATGAAGAAATTGCGTCACGATAAACTCGTGACACCTTTCGTTCTTGTTGACCTACCCCCCCCCCCCTCTCTCTCTCTCTCTCTCTCTCAACTATCCTTCCCCACTCTGAGTAGCTATGACACAGTAAAATTTCAATTTCATTGTGGCAATGGCCCGTCTCGCACCCCCCCCCCCCCCTCTCTCTACCCCGTGAAAACAAAGGCGCAACGCCTCTGCCGTGCTCTTCCCCACCACCACTCCCCCCCCCCCTTTTTTTTTTTTCTACAGTCCGTGCACTGGCTGAACTGGTGACTTATGTCACCAGCGGATCGTTCCGTGATAGTATGCATCTATACGGACGCATAAATTAAACTGGCCACGGATGTCCGTGAGCTATGCCGAATAGGATCAAACGGTTCCCGAGGCGACTAGTGATAAAACTAGATCCCTCCCCCTCTCACCCCTGATGTGTGAGTGACAGGTTGTCAAAATCGAATCTGGCAACTAGAATGCATATATACCAGACACACAGGGCTCACCTTCACTGACCCCTCCAGACTACCTGTAGACCAGACCAGAGGAAGACAAAAGAGACAACTAGAGAAGGCGTGGGACAATCCCGGTAACCTCGTTGATCTCCAGTCATTCACTGTTCATTCCCAGGAAAAGTGAGTTGGAAGTCTGTTTTACCTTTTCGAATCTATGTATTGATTCTATGTATGCTGTGCGTGTTAACATTCTAGATTTGTACAAATGCTTAGCAACATGTATCAAACTGATGAATGATTATTCTGTGTAGGAGTTTGCTTGCCATCATATGGCAAAAGCTCTCTCCCAGTGGTTATGATTCTTTGTTAACTATTTGATCACTGTTCTTTGTATTCACCCTGACTTTTGCCAGTAGGCAATTCTATCTATTAAGAAAATAATTAAATGATTAATTTTGGTCAGGAAAACAGTATACCTGTGCTAGGTTAAGAACCGCTACTCTGATTTATACATACTGGTGATTGTTGGAATGATTTGTAGTGTATGACTTTAAGTCTACACCACATGTGTACTTGGACTCAGTGTAGCCCAAGTCAGTGTGATTTAATTCATAAGAAACATAGAAGAGTTGTCTGACTGAAACTATGTAACATAGTATTACTGTCTCCTACCCTTTTGTGAGCTTAACTTAGTCTTTAAACAAAAGTGGAGATTACTAGTTATAGCAGAAACTCTACCATAGAGAATACTTTGCTGGCTGAGTCTCACACCTGTACTGAAAGTAAACAAGGGTAAATGTGGGCACTCAACAAACCAGCCATCAGATTCTCACCTACAGACCAAGTTCTCTTTATCGTAGAACTGGGATCCTGGACACGCGATCCTGGTCAGGCTATCCTGGACACGCTACACATTGCGGCTGGACCAGAAGCTGGGACTTCGCCCAACACCAGGGTGACACCAGGCAACCAATCTACACCAGTGAGGCAGTCACCAACCACAGGAGAGATCAACTACCCTCTCCAAAGCAAAGCTAAGTTAGCTTACCACCTGGACTCAAACCCATCAGACCCTTGCCCTCACTTTATGATGACATAGGGAGAACCAGTCTATGAGTACCACTCTGGCTACAGTCACCGGGTGATTTGCAAGTGAAGTGGATGTATAATAACCATATACATTCAGTGTAACTTAGACTGAACCCCCCCCCCCCCCACCCCCCATATGCCAACTTAAAACTTGCTGCACTGAGTGCAAGCGAGTAAAGTAGGAGTGAGGAAGGGCCCCTCATTGTGGAGTCCAATGAGAATTATACCCAAGCCTATGGAATTGACCCGCTAATACTTACCTATGTGTAAACAATAAAAGTTGATGTGTGAAAGTGCACTTAACTTGTGGCAGTTCTTTGTTGTTCAATCAAATGTTGAATGTTTGAACTTCTCTCTTCAATTCAGGTCTCTCGGAGCTACAAGTACTAATAAGAGTACAGGCCTAAGGAAAACTATCTCAGAGCCACTGTTCAGTATTTTACCCAGTCCCGGTGTAAAATAAAAATTTCTTCGATGACTAGTACCGGAAAGTTGCTCCTTCCACCACTAGTAAGAGAGAGGGTGTAGGTGAAATGTTAAGGTAATTCTCATTGAGAAATTATCCCTAGTCCTTCCCCTAGAGGACCTACCTAACACTTACTCATCTCGTCACATATCGAAGTGGGGGCTCGTCCGGGATTGTAAAATACAATTTGGATTGTAAAATACAATCCACTCAAAATTTTATTTCCTTTGGCTAGTCCAAAAATTTGGACAAAGAGCAGAATTAAGAGCAAATAGGCTGATTGAGTTGAGTCCAGGAGGGAAATCTTTTATGTTTGTTGTGTGAATGCTGATCTTACATAACAAATAATAAGAGTACATGTGGTTGATGTTATAATCAATTCATTTTGATATTTACTGTGTGTGATTATTTGCTTTTGTTGTACTTAGTGGATATTTGATTGCTTAGAATTGTATAACAGTTCATTATCATGGCTGAATCAGTGAAACTTAGATGGGAGATCAAGGAGTGGGAGAATCCATGGGCCTCTCTGGTTAAGATCTAGTCTCATTTGTGACTACACAATTTGAAAAGGAATCCGGAAAGGCTGCCGAAGAGCGTGAAAAGATTAGACAGCATGAAGCTGAAGAGCGCGACAAAATCCGTGATGCTGAAGAGCGGAAAGAAGCCCGTGAAGCTGAAGAGCGGAACAGATTAAGAGAGACTGAACAGGCTGAGCGCGATAAAGCCTGAGAACATGAACTTGCGCTCAGAAAGATTGAGAAATCCGCCGAGAACGATAGCTCTTCAGATACGGCCAGCCAAAATTCACAGCCTCCCATCCAAATTCCAGCTATGTCATTTTCTTTGGACCCATTTAATGAGAACACAGAAAGTATTGACGCATACTTAGACCGGTTTGAAAGATTGGCAAATGAATTCGGCCTAGACCCAGAAAAGCGTAACATCAAACTAGCACAAGGTCTTAGAGGCGTTGCTTATGATGTGTATGCCAAGTTACCTCCAAACAAAGTAACTGATCATGATGCTCTCAAACAAGCCCTACTCACCCGTTATGAACTGACAGCTGAAGCATACCGAAAGAAATTTCGAAACTCGCGGTGTAGCAGGGGAGAAACCTATGGCCAGTTCACTGATAGGTTAACAACTTACCTCCAGAAATGGTTGACACTGTCAAACCAAGCACAGACTTTTGATGGTCTGACTGAGCTCATCCTCTGTGAGCAGCTGCGTGACACCATGTCCACTGACCTACAAACTTTCACGGCAGAACAAGGGGCTACCTCACTAGCTGACCTGATCAAGCTAGCTGACAGATACACCGCCAACCATGATGAAGCAAATGCACACAAAAAGATGCATGACAAGCCAAACCGGGATTCGAACCCCCCACCGTCACAGCAATCTCAAAACCAAAACCCACCACCAAGTGGGAAACCACCACAAAGTGAGAAACTACAAACTGGTAAACCACACAGTGGTAACTCAGTCCCTGTGAGTCAGAACAGTGCACAGAAGCGTTTCTGCGCGCACTGTAAAATGACATCTCACAACACTGCAGAGTGCAGAAAATTGTTTGGACCAAGACTCCAAACAATTGCTGCATACCAGGTAGTGTCTACACCCAAAAGCGGTGACACACCATCTATGGTACCCAACATCACTGCACCACCCATCAGTGAGCAGGTGTTAGTAAATAACAAACCTGCCACCTGTTTGTATGACACAGGATTGTCATACGAGGCAGTTGTAAGAGCTTCCCTTGTGGAGCCAGCTGCTATTACCGAGGAGACAGTGCCTTTACAAGGGGCTGACCTGACTCTGCCACCTGCTACCCTACCTGTTGCCACAATTATGGTTGACAGTAGGTATGTCAAGGGACAGATCAAGGCAGCCGTCATGGACAATCCGATCCATGATCTCCTACTTGGAGGCCATTATGTCACGCTCGGGAACCCGTCTGAACCTGTCATTGTATCCACACTGCAGGTGAAGACCCCAAAGCAATTCAAACCTCCTAAAAAGGAGATGAAAGCAGCTCAGCGAGCTGACCCAACATTAACTGCATGCTTCCAGAGGCAGCGCCACACTCGTCACCCCACTCGCAAGGGTGAATTCTTTAGGCGGAACGGTCTTTTGTACCGTAGGCTAAATAAAGATCATTCACAACTTGTGGTCCCGGCGCCACACCGGATCCGAGTAATGGAAGTGGGACATACACTCTGTTCACCAGGACATATTAATGTAGGGCAGACAGTGCAATGGGTGATGAAGCAGTACTATTGGCCAGGGATGGCAGAGGACATAAAGAAATATGTCGATTCCTGCCCCCTGTGCCAACACTGGTCATCCAGCCAAGGGGGCGATTCGTCCCCAGGCCAGCCGGACAATCCAGACACAGGCCAACTGAAGCCCAATAATGTATTCCGAGGCTCCATCGGTGTCTTGGTGACTCCGGAGCTAATGCCAAAAGCTTAATGGACCACGATCAGAATGAATTGTCAAGCAGGAGCTTCTCTCGAAAGAGAATCTTTTTTCGGGGGCCTATGTGACGAAACGCTTGACAAAACCATAGGATTGGTCCCACTAAAACCCCAAACCAAAAAAAAGAGATTTCAAATCTATACCCACTCCCCCCTCTCAACCCCCCTCTCCCCCTTTCTCCCGCTTAGTGCAAATCGCACGGCCGACACGAACTATGACAGATGAAGAAATTGCGTCACGATAAACTCGTGACGCCTTTCGTTCTTGTTGACCTACCCCCCCCCCCCTCTCTCTCTCTCTCTCTCTCTCTCTCTCAACTATCCTTCCCCACTCTGAGTAGCTATGACACAGTAAAATTTCAATTTCATTGTGGCAATGGCCCGTCTCGCACCCCCCCCCCCCCCCCCCCTCTCTCTCTCTCTACCCCGTGAAAACAAAGGCGCAACGCCTCTGCCGTGCTCTTCCCCACCACCACTCACCCCCCCCCCCCCCCCCCCCTTTTTTTTTTTCTACAGTCCGTGCACTGGCTGAACTGGTGACTTATGTCACCAGCGGATCGTTCCGCGATAGTATGCATCTATACGGACGCATAAATTAAACTGGCCACGGATGTCCGTGAGCTATGCCGAATAGGATCAAACGGTTCCCGAGGCGACTAGTGATAAAACTAGATCCCTCCCCCTCTCACCCCTGATGTGTGAGTGACAGGTTGTCAAAATCGAATCTGGCAACTAGAATGCATATATACCAGACACACAGGGCTCACCTTCACTGACCCCTCCAGACTACCTGTAGACCAGACCAGAGGAAGACAAAAGAGACAACTAGAGAAGGCGTGGGACAATCCCGGTAACCTCGTTGATCTCCAGTCATTCACTGTTCATTCCCAGGAAAAGTGAGTTGGAAGTCTGTTTTACCTTTTCGAATCTATGTATTGATTCTATGTATGCTGTGCGTGTTAACATTCTAGATTTAATGCTTACAACATGTATCAAACTGATGAATGATTATTCTGTGTAGGAGTTTGCTTGCCATCATATGGCAAAAGCTCTCTCCCAGTGGTTATGATTCTTTGTTAACTATTTGATCACTGTTCTTTGTATTCACCCTGACTTTTGCCAGTAGGCAATTCTATCTATTAAGAAAATAATTAAATGATTAATTTTGGTCAGGAAAACAGTATACCTGTGCTAGGTTAAGAACTGCTACCCTGATTTATACATACTGGTGATTGTTGGAATGATTTGTAGTGTATGACTTTAAGTCTACACCACATGTGTACTTGGACTCAGTGTAGCCCAAGTCAGTGTGATTTAATTCATAAGAAACATAGAAGAGTTGTCTGACTGAAACTATGTAACATAGTATTACTGTCTCCTACCCTTTTGTGAGCTTAACTTAGTCTTTAAACAAAAGTGGAGATTACTAGTTATAGCAGAAACTCTACCATAGAGAATACTTTGCTGGCTGAGTCTCACACCTGTACTGAAAGTAAACAAGGGTAAATGTGGGCACTCAACAAACCAGCCATCAGATTCTCACCTACAGACCAAGTTCTCTTTATCACAGAACTGGGATCCTGGACACGCGATCCTGGTCAGGCTATCCTGGACACGCTACACATTGCGGCTGGACCAGAAGCTGGGACTTCGCCCAACACCAGGGTGACACCAGGCAACCAATCTACACCAGTGAGGCAGTCACCAACCACAGGAGAGATCAACTACCCTCTCCAAAGCAAAGCTAAGTTAGCTTACCACCTGGACTCAAACCCATCAGACCCTTGCCCTCACTTTATGATGACATAGGGAGAACCAGTCTATGAGTACCACTCTGGCTACAGTCACCGGGTGATTTGCAAGTGAAGTGGATGTATAATAACCATATACATTCAGTGTAACTTAGACTGAACCCCCCCCCCCCCCCCCCCATATGCCAACTTAAAACTTGCTGCACTGAGTGCAAGCGAGTAAAGTAGGAGTGAGGAAGGGCCCCTCATTGTGGAGTCCAATGAGAATTATACCAAGCCTATGGAATTGACCCGCTAATACTTACCTATGTGTAAACAATAAAAGTTGATGTGTGAAAGTGCACTTAACTTGTGGCAGTTCTTTGTTGTTCAATCAAATGTTGAATGTTTGAACTTCTCTCTTCAATTCGGGTCTCTCGGAGCTACAAATACTAATAAGAGTACAGGCCTAAGGAAAACTATCTCAGAGCCACTGTTCAGTATTTTACCCAGTCCCGGTGTAAAATAAAAATTTCTTCGATGACTAGTACCGGAAAGTTGCTCCTTCCACCACTAGTAAGAGAGAGGGTGTAGGTGAAATGTTAAGGTAATTCTCATTGAGAAATTATCCCTAGTCCTTCCCCTAGAGGACCTACCTAACACTTACTCATCTCGTCACAGCGTATGTGTGTGCATGTGTGTGTGTGTCTGTCTGTGTCTGTGTGTCTGTGAGTGTGTCTGTGTTGTAGTAGTATAGTAGTAGTAGTAGCAGCAGCAGCAGAAGCAGCAGTAGTAGTAGCAGTAGTACCACTACCGCTACCACTACTTCTACTACTACTGCTACTGCTACAGCTACAACAACAACAACAACAACAACTACTACTACCACTACTACTACTACTACTACTACTACTATTACATTCTTACAAAATTATGTGACATTAGGCGAATGTGTGTGTGTCGTGTGTGCGTGTGCGTGTGTGTGTGTGTGTGGTGTGTGTGTGTGTGTGTGTGTGTGTGTGTGTGTGTGTGTGTGACCGCAGCGTCTGAAGAATGGTTATTCATCATAGATGTTGAAAGACAGCCTCTGAGGTCTTGGCCATGAAGTATTTACTTCTTGTGTGATTGCATTTCTGGCAAAAAGTCGGTTGTGCTGCAATTATCGGCCTCTATTTTGTGGTAAAAGTGATGTCATTTCCTGTCGAGAGATAACTTTCAGGACGGCTTTGGAAGTGAATAGCAGGCGGGACTTCATCCTTTTGGCTGTAAAATATGATCAAAGATGGTTGGTAAACAGCAACACACCATTTGCCTATGCAACTGTTAAATGCTCAACAAAGTTTTTGTTTTCAAATCTGACCTTTTTCTGATCAGAAGAGTGCGCTTCATATCCATCTTTGACACGGCAAAATGCTAGTTTAGACGTTCAGTGAATGAAAATGCAGCACAGTCAAAGGTTAATCTGATAATGAACAGGTTTCGGTCGGTCTATCAGCGTGTGTGTATGTGAGTATGTGTGTGTGTGTGTGTGTGTGTGTGTGTGTGTGTGTGGGTATTGTGTGTGTGTGTGTGTGTGTGTGTGTGTGTGTGTGTGTGTGTGTGTGTGTGTGAGTGTGTGTGTGTGTGTGGTGGTGGTGTGTGGTGTGTATGTGTGGTATGTGTGTGTGGTGTGTGTGTGTGTGTGTGTGTGTGTGTGTGGTGTGTGTGTGAGCGAGAGAGAGAGAGACAGACAGGCAGCAGAGAACAGAAGACAGAGAGAGAGAGAGAGAGAGAGAGAAAAAAAAATTTCAACTTTATCTTCACAGGGCCACGATCAACTAGCTGATTTTTTTTTGTTTTTTTTTTTTTTGTCTCGTCGTGAGTCGCTAAAGTTTGAAAAAAAAAAAGCAAAAAGCTTCAACAGAAAAGAAAAAGACCTTGGACATTGAGAATAAAAGACATGTCCAACTCCGAGTGAAATTTTTACCTGCGAGCTACTACTTTTCCTCCCCGCGAAGGACTGCTGATTCCGGTCCCCCCCCCCCCCCCCCCAAAAAAAAAAAAAAAACAACAACATTTAAAACAGAAGTTTCTAAGGATAGGGGTTGAGGGGGTGGGGAGGAAGGGAGGAGGGGGGGGGGGGCGAGTGCTTAATACCTACCAACTGTACACAGCTATCTGCAGTACTGAGTTTTTGTGTGTGTTTTTTTTAGATGCATGCCACCCTTTAAATGAAGGAGCCCGGGGTGGTGGGTGGGAGAGGTTGGGGGGGGGGGGGGGGGGGCGGGGGCTGCAACATCAGTGTCAGGCAGCTCTCACTCCAGTCCCTGAGGGTGGTTTGAAAGATGGAGTCTCGTCCGTAATGGGTTCGGCACTGCAATTGAACCAATCCCATGACTGCTTCTTTGCCACAGGGGAATGAGGGGGTGGGGGGTGGGGGGGGGGGGGGAGAAGGGAGGGTGGTTCTGCACATTCTTCTTGATCGGTGATAATTATCTTCTTCTTCTTCTTCTTCTTCTCCTCCTCCTCCTCCTCCTTCTTCTTTTTCTTCTCCTCCTCCTCTTCCTCCTCCTCCTCCTTCTTTTTCTTCTCCTCCTCCTCTTCCTCCTCCTCCTCCTCCTCCTTCTTCTTCTTCTTCTTCCGCGCGCGCGCGGGTGTGGTGTGTGTGTGTGTGTGTGTGTGTGTGTGTGTGTCTATGTGTCTGTGTCTGTCTGTGTGTCTGTGTCTGTGCATCAACTTGTTTCAAATCAAACTTTTTTTTATTCCGTGATCAGTTTGACATGAACCAACATGTGTTTTATACATAGACATAGACAAGCGACAAAGAAATAGCATGTAACAGACCCTGCAGCGATCTTGCAGACTTTTTTTTTTCTATCGCGCCACAGATAAATACTGGAAATAAAAAAGGAAAACTATCTATCAGTTGAGAAAAAAGATGCATCACACACACACACACACACACACACACACACACACACATATATATATATATATATATATATATTATATAATATAATAAAACGCCGAACAATTAAGTAGTAGGGGAAAACAAGTGCAGGCGAACAATTCTTCCATCATTATAGTAATGACTTGGCAAAGATTTGAACTTATAAAAAAAAAAAAAAAGGGGGGGGGGGGGGGTTGAAGGTGAGGAAAATGGGAACATAAAATTATGAAAATATATCATAAATATGAAAACCCTTCACTAGCTGCATGAGGGAACCATCACAATCCCTCCCGAAGGCAGATCTATTGGTATTGCCTGCTCCTAGGCCTTTCGTCCCGCTGGATCGGACTCATCAGGGAGACATGGCTGATTGTGTCTGTGCTCTTGGCGTCATATAGAGACACACCACAGTCCATAACTCTGTGGTGTTCTCAGCACCAAGGGTTCCAAAAAGAATCCAACAGCACCCCCAAAGCAGCCAGTGAAGGGTAATACATTCAACGAAACGAAAGTGTGGAGAGGAAAAAAGTTGCTGAAAAACCAAAAGCACTATGCAAACAGTATAAAATGTACACACAGATAGATAGATAGATAGATAGATAGTTAGTTAAATAGATAGATGCACAGACAGACAGATAGCTATATAGATAGATAGATGGGTAGAAGATAGATGGATGGATAGATAGACAGACAGACAGATAGATAGATAGATAGATAGACAGATAGATAGATAGATAGATAGACAAACAGACAGAGAGATGTGTGTATGTAGAAAGAAGAGACATAGAAAGACAGACAGGGATAGACAGAGACAGAACGGCAGAGAGAGACAGCAAGACCGATAAACACAGACAGAACGACAGACAGACCGACAAAGAGACCGACAGACAAATAGACAGACACATATAAAAAAAGGCAAATGAAGAAAGTTGTTTTAATTTTCTTATCTGCAACATCACAACAGTACCACCAGACCGTTAGTGTCCCTACATGACACCCT
>CM065721.1:7402150-7409650 GCA_033310375.1 Conus canariensis | reverse complement strand
CAGTGATCATTCCTTTGGCTGTGCTGACGGAGGCATCATTATTGTGATGGAACACAAATTTTCCAGAATGCTTGTAGGTCTGTGTAGCCAAGATACTGGCTGGTCTAAGCACATTTTTTTGCATTTCATGCCCCTGGCAGAGTCTGGTGTATTAAACAGGCTAAATGTGGGGGCGTCAAGACTGACAGTGACCACCTGAAATCTGTCCCACCTTATGTCTTTGTACCCCGGATTTTTTTTTTAATTCTGCTTTTCTTTGTGATCTTCTTTAGCGCCGCCGTGTTGCGGTACAACCTGTGATGGAGGGAAGGGGAAGAGATCTCTGGAGATTGAGAGAGTAATGGCATTCAACTTGCCTTTTGGGCTTGAACCTTTTCTGGACGGGAGGTAGAGACAGGCCCGTGTGTATCTACTGGCTAACCCTCTACGTAAATAGAAGGTTGATAAGGCCGTTATGTAGCGAAACAGGAAAAAAAAAACATAAGGTCAAGAGAATAATAATCTATATCATAACGATATCTTAATAGTGTTAAATCTATGATGCCAAATATTGCTCCGTTCTTGGAAACCTGTCCTATTCAGAAGAACAGTGGGGTAGCAGTGATGGCCGTAATGTCGGAAACCCGATTATTTCACGGCCTAATTTCTGTGCGGTGTTCTGGGATAAATTCTGCCCGTGAAATTCTGCCAGTGGCTGCCTCTATTTTCTTACGTACTTCTACATTATTGATTCGTCTTCATAGAAGATGCATAGTCTTCTGCAGTAGCATCCCGTTTCAAATGCCTGGATTCTTCTTTGTAGGTCAGCTGTCAGAGTCCACGTCTCACGTGTTAGAGAGACACTGAAGTCACTAGCGTGCGCACCTTTCTCACTCTGGCACTGAGAGAGATGTCGTCAGCTGTTCCAGACAGTCCTGAGTTCTGAGAGTGCTGTTGATGCCTGGGTCAGTCTGCAGAGGACGTCTGGTGTGGAGCCTTCGTCTGTCACGTGACCCCAGGCACTTGCAGCCGCTTACTGTCTCCAGGCTTTGACCACGTGCCTTGATGTCTGTTTTGATGTCATCGGTGTTGTGTGTCATCAGTCTGGTCGTTTCTCAGCTGACTTTCATGTCACATGTTGCAGATGTTTTGTTCAGGCGTTTCACTAGTCGGGCGAGTTCGTCTTCCTGACTTCTTCCTTACACGGCTCTAAAAACTCAAAGTACAAATCTATGCACTAAGCCTCTGGCAGGAGGGCTGGAGCAACGAAAGAAACAACACACTTTTGCAAATTCACCCCGACCCCAGCCTGTACTTCTCATGTGTTTCGGGAGCCGCAGGGAGAAGACAGTGTTGTGGGGGATAACGTGCAGGTCACAGCTCTTCAATGACATGACACCCCTGAACAGATGAGGGTGTGGCGCTGATCATGGCGCCTAGAGTGTGTGGAACCGCTCGGCACCGACCACCGAATACTGGAATTTCCACACCATAAGTCTTCAGCACTGTTCAGCAGACTTCTTCGAAAACATCTTCAGAGATGGTCCTCCAGAAGGTATTTTTTAGTTTTAACAAAAGAGAAATATATTTCATCTTACATGATCATAAGATATATATACTTGTTATTACATACCCATATGTTATTGAGGAGTGTTTTTAGCCGATTTGAATTTTTAATGAAATGCAGACTCGTCTTTCCACAAAGACTTTGATTTGATTGTGCAGTCTTGTTGTGACATGTGAACTGGATCAACAGCACTGCTATGACCTGTGTGGTGGCTGGGTTATAAACAGCACGAATTGAACTGGAAAAAAAAACAACATAATTCTGTGTAAATTTATGTTCTCTGTGGCGCCGAGGTCTCCGATTCCTTGAATCATCCATCAGGCGTTAAACGGGGCTCTTTGATGTCTTCTTTGATCTTTTTCTGATAATTACTGAAGTGATTGAGGACTTGACGAAGAACGGTAAACATGGATTTCAGTTTGATCTGGCCTGCAGGAAATGTTTCTTTCACTGTATGCGGATTATCTGGTTTTGTTTTCTCTATTCCAAGTGGACTTCAATATCAGCTGAATGACTTGGTTAAAGCTTTTGACATTCTGGGACTGACACAAACTAGTAACAATGGAAAAATTCCCGTGTTCTTTTTTAAATGAAGGTCATTGAGGTGTGACTGTATTTTTCAACTGTTTGATGCACACGTCAATCAGTGTTACTCTCTTAGACTAAGCTCTGAGGATTGGAGCGATTTCGGGACATCGAGGACACTCTCTTGTTTATGTATAAACGACTATCAAATGTTGGTTCCAAACTCTGAATATAGTGGGAAAAAAAAATGCGGGAATCACTCAATACCCTTTACATATCGTATAGGTATAAGCATCGCATGCATCCTATGTGAGAAACTGGAGGAATAAATGAGATAAGTGAAAACGAGTGACTGATATTTGAATGGTACGGGAAACGACTGAATGAGCGCCAGTAGGCTGCTCTTCGGCCGGCTGTACCTGGGTAGGCAGCCCGTTGAGTGAGTGAGGTAGTGTGTTTATTGTAAAGCGCTTAGAGCTTGGTCTGTGACCGAGGATAGGCGCTATATAAATACCCAATATGATAATAATAATAATAATAATAATAATATCGACAGCACCTTTATCGGTAATCCAAACAGATTTTGAGCTTCAAATGCACACATTGGTAGATTTCAGTAATAGGCTTGTTTTGGTTCGAAATGAGATTCCAGAATACATCAACGGACATTTTCCTGTTCATACCCGAGCATTCTCTATCAAACGATGTATTGATCTTTAGGATTTTTTTTTAGAAGTATGGGCAAATGGCGGAGTCAGAAATGTAAGATTTTTCATAAAGTATTAAAACAACGTATGACAGATTGTTACATCCGAAACTAGAGCGGAAAAGCGTTTATTTTGTTCGTAACCTACAAATCATTCAAATGATTTCTGCAAGCGAACACAGCATTTTTCTGTTACTACGATAGTAAATTTCGAATGACTCTTGCAGACTCTCCACTTGTTATATGTAACGTGAATATCAACAAAAGCCGATGGAAAATCAAAGAAATGTCAATTTTCCTGTAAAGTTTTGAAACAAACTCCATTTTCTCCTGGAATGCATACAGATGCTTGTTTGCAGGAAAAGTATAAAGTAAAATACAACAACAACAACAACAACAACAATAACAACCGAACACAGTGTCCTTTGTATACCACAGTTCAGAAATGCTGTGCGGCTGTTAAAGCATTGAGAACAAGAGATTTTCGTACCAGAAATCCCAAAACCTTGGCGAGAAAACTTGCTTAGCACGTATCAAGATCCACGGACCTTGTTAAAACAGTCTTCGAGAAAACTATTGTCGGAAGGAGAAGACGTGGAGAAGCGTATGGACAGAGAGAGAGAGAGAGAGAGAGAGAGAGAGAGAGGGGGGGGCTGGAAAAAAAAGATGAACTGAAAATATTGCAACATGAACTAGTTACAGGATAAATATCTGGCGAGTAGTTCGTCTGCGTCGCTTCCCGTGATTCTCCTGGCAGAAGAAGAAGAAAGAAGAAGAAGAAGAAGAAGAAAGAAAAAATCCCTAAAAGCTATATCTGGATGCTTGTCACAGTTTTCGAACTTTGGTAGAGTAGGTTGTTTTTTTTTTCATCAGTATTATTCATGTTCAAATTTACCTCCAGAGAATACAGATCACTACCTTCTTAGCGTTTCTCTCTCTCTCTCTCTCTCTCTCTCTCTCTCTCCCCTGTCAGCTGACATTCTCCGGTGGAAAGCTTACGGGATCAAATCATCTCCCAGGGACGGATTTTTCAGGGGACTGCCCCACATATTAGAGCCATACTATACTGACGTCCATAAAAAACGCGAAAAATTGAAAGGCTATTTTTCGGGTGAAAAGGGGTGAATATACAATATTGAACCATTGTGGCAAGTTGTTTGGGTCCAAGACTCACGTGCAGTGAAAAAATTGTGTGAGCAACACATCATTCCCGGCATTGGAGGGTCAACAAAAATGGCAGACTGGTTGCTGCATGTGAGGCACGTGCACACCATGCAGAGCAAAGTTAAGCAGCGACAAGTACGCAGGCATGCAGCCTTTATAAAGCCGCGCTACAAGGTTCAGGTAACGACTTGCCGTCTGAGCGCTACAGAGATGCCAAGACTACGAGCAGAGGAACGCAATCGTGCCCTAGGCCATCTGGAGGCTGCTGTGGATGCCAGGCAGATCGCCAACGTCTTTAACGTCCCCATCTCAACCATCTATCGTCTGCGGCACCACATGCGAGTCACTGGTACCACTGATGATCGTCCCCGGGCAGGCCGTCCTCGGGTCACCACACCAAGAGAGGATCGCCATCTTGTTGGAACCCATCTGCGGGACAGGCGGCAAACAGCCGCTAACACTGCTCGACAGATGCCTGGGAATCTCCAGCAACGAATCAGCCTCAACACTGTGCGGTGGCATCTTCAGGAGAACGGGCTGGCATGTAGGCGTCCTCACAGAGGTCCGGTACTGACACCAAGACACCGGCAGGACAGGCTGCAGTGGGCACAAGCCCGAATCAACTGGCGCAGGCAGCAGTGGGGACGCATACTGTTCTCAGATGAGAGCCGTTTTTGTATTGACATGGCTGACGGTCGTGTCAGAATATGGCGTCGACCTGGTGAACGCTATGCTGACTCCTGTGTGGTAGAGCGGAACCCCTGGGGAGGCCTGAACGTTATGATATGGGGTGCAATTGGCATTAACCACGCCATAGGACCAGTCATCTTTCAGAACATTGGTCCTGGTCGCGGACAGGGTGTCAATGCACAGCGCTACATCAACCAGGTGCTCAGACCCCATGTCGTTCCTTTTTTTGCACAACACCCAAACTGGACATTCCAACAGGACAATGCAAGACCATACACCACCAGGGCCACCCAGCAATTTCTTCAGCATAACAACGTCAATGTGCTGCCCTGGCCAGCCCTCAGTCCCGATTTAAACCCAATAGAACATTTCTGGGATGAATTTGGCAGACGGTTGGACCTCCTGCGTCCACGACCAGCAACAGCGGCTCAACTTCACCAGGCCACCGTCCATGTGTGGGCTGGTGTGCCAAGGGGAGCATCAACCACCTGGTCCACTCAATGAGCCGCAGGTG
The DNA here is from genome assembly GCA_033310375.1 of Conus canariensis. NCBI lineage: Eukaryota > Metazoa > Mollusca > Gastropoda > Neogastropoda > Conidae > Conus > Conus canariensis. Next base: position 7,404,505 of record CM065721.1, on the reverse strand, counting down.
TCAAGCAGTTGTCAACGCAAATGGTGGCCACACACGGTATTAGGACTTCAAGCTGGTTTGTCACGTGACCTTGGATTTTCCACACAAAAGACATATTGCTGATGACATTTTCACACATTACCGGTGTAATGAATCAAATCACGTTGAATTCTCGCTTCCACTCTGTACAATTGTGACCAATACAATTCACCCCCAACCTTCAGCTTGTTTTGTTTTCGCGTTTTTTATGGAAGTCAGTATATATTGAGACACCGAAACATTCCCCACCCTACTCACCCTCCTATTAGAAATCTGTTCCTGCACACCTCCCCCCCTCCCCCTCCTTCTACTCCCCTTCCCGTCAGAACCTCTTCCCATCATGGCTCTTCGCCATCCGCCTCCGGTCAAATTATCTCCCTTTGACAGAGTTTCCGGCCAATATACAGAAAAGTGTGTATGTGTGTGTGTGTGTGTGTGTGTGTGTGTGTGTGTGTGTGTGTGTGTGACTTCCCCATCACCTACAGCCCTCTGTCCTCCCCCCGCCCTCTCTCTCTCTTCAATCCCTTCCCCTCCCCCCCCCCCCCACACACACGCACGCGCGCACGCACGCACGCACGCACACAACACACACACACACACACATAACACACACACACACACACACACACACACACACACACACACACACACACACACACACATTTACGTACATGTGCGCGATCACGCGCGCGCATATATACACACACGCGCGCACGCACACACACACACACACACACACACACACACACACACACACACACACACACACACAAGCACGCACACACACACATGCACACACACACACACACACTTACGAGCGCACGCACGCACGCACCGACGCACGCGCACCTGACTTACCTAACAGGAATAAGAAACAAAAGAAAGAAGGACAGCAAAAACCAAAACAAAAACAAAAAAAAAAGCGAAAAGGGAAAGAATGAATGAAAGAAGGCAGACTAATAGAAATAAAGAAAGGAAGGAAAAACAAAAAGAAAATAAAAAAGAAGGGAAGGAAGGAAGGAAGAAAATAAGTCAGAAAGAAACACATAGGAAAGAAAAGAAAAGGAGAGAAAGAAGAAAAGGACGAAAGAAAGACAGAGAAAGAAAAAAATATTGAAGCGAAGATTTAAAAAAAAAAAAAAAAGTCACAGGAATACATAAACGGGGATGTTAAAGAAAATGGAAGATTGACAGAAAAAAAACGACAAAAGAAAAAAACACACAGACAGAAAAACGTGTAATGAAGGAAAGAATAAAAACGACAAAACGGCAGACAGACAGACAGACAAAAAAAAGCAAGCAAGAACGAATGACAATAAAAATGACAAAAGAAAGACAGACAGAAAGACACAAAGAAAGACAACGAAAGAAAGACAGAAAGGGAGAAAGAAATAAGAACGACAATAATGTAATGTAATGTCATGTAATATACAATGATATTTATAGAGCGCTTTACCTTGCGAGAGCCGAAAGCGCATACTACAGAAACATTCGAACTCAAAGCACACACACGCGCGCGCGCACGCACACACACACACACACACACACACACACACACACACACACACACACACACACACACACACACACACACACGCAAAAAAAACAAAACCCACACACATGCAGAAAGACACACGAGCGCGTCAATACAAGCAGACTCGCGCACAGAGGTAAGTGGATATCATTTTAATCAGTAGCTAACAATGACAGAGTGACAGACGAACAGGAAGAAAAAGGAGCAAAGAAAGACAGACAGATGGAGAGACCAAAAGGGGGGGGGGGGGGGGAATGAGAGAGAGACAAAGGCAGCACTAAAAGACATAAAATGACAAAAGATGAAAGACAGGAAGGAAGGAAGGAAGGAAGGAAGGAAGGAAGATCGATAGAACAAAAGGAGCAAAACAAGTATGCTATGATAAAAAAAAAAAAAAAATGATAACGTTTTGTGACTGTCCTAACAGGAACTCTCCACCCATCCACCTCCCAACCCCGTGCTCACCCCCTCCTCAAGGCATTACACACCTGAATAGAGAGAGAGAGAGAGAGAAGGGGGGAGAAGGGGGAGAGGAGAGAGAGAGAGAGAGAGACAGACAGACAGACGACAGACAGACAGACAGAAGACAGACAACGGACATAGGGGAAAAAAAGGAAGGAGAGAGGATGGGGGAGGAAAAAAAAGGGGGAAAAGGAAGCGAGAGACACAGAAGAAGAGAGAGGGGGGGAGGGGGGGGAAAGAGAAAAGAAGGACAGAACAAAGGGAAGGGGGAAGGTAGCGAAAAATGGGGAAGGGGACACCACACACTACCAAAGGGAAAAGGAAGGAGGAAAAGAGGAAGA
>CM065721.1:7380885-7398385 GCA_033310375.1 Conus canariensis | reverse complement strand
CGATACATCAAACTACATTTGTTTTCACTCCAACAAGCAAAAACAAATTCACGAAAGGAGCACAGAATATGTTCTTAGCAACCAGTCCCAGTATGAATTCTATCTGTACCCAAGACGGAACAACACAGACATCTTCAATGAAGATACGTGTGCAAAAAAACTTCATCCACGCACAAAGCAAACAAAACGTTCATAATTATAAACACTCAAACAGAACATGAATTTTTACGTTTGTTTGTTTGTTTGTTAATTTTATTTATTTATTTATTATTATTATTATTTTTTTTATTTTTTTTTTGCTTCTTTCAAATGGAATCACTCTGCTGAAAAGGTCCACACAAGGGCAATATTAATTAAGTAAGAAACGTTTTCACGTGTTTGTGTGTATGACCGTTTTTTATCCCGTCATTAAGGCAGCCATACTCCATCTTCGGAGAAGGTGCATGCTATGTGTAACGTGTCATCCATCCCAACGGCCAAACTGGCCTTCTCTTCCGAAAGTTGGTGATGGGATTTGACGTGCGTGCAAGATGTTGTGCGTGCGTTTACACACGGAAGCTCGGTTTATAGTCTCATTCGAAGGACTGTATGGGGAATGGAGTCAGAACCAATGTTAACTTCTGAGGGGAAAATCCCCCCTGTACCGAAATTTGAACCTGCAACCCCAGGATCACGAGTCCGGCGCTCTACCAACTGAGCTATTCCGGCCCCGGTTAGGGATGATCTGACGTGTTTCTTGCAGAACGTAGCGGGTTACTGTCCCAGAGAGACACTGGTTTGTGGGGTCTATCCTCGTAGCACTGCTCAGTGGCCTCACACGTACCTCTAGCGTTAGTAGTTTGGGGGCTGGAATAGCTCTGGTCGTAGCACACCGGACTCGTAATCTTAGTCATACTGGGTTGCAGGTTCAAATCTCTGCAGGGTCGATTCGGCACACGAGGGATTTTTCCTTCCGGGTTAGCTTTGGTTCTGACTCCATTTCAAAAATACGTCCTTCAAATGAGACTATAGACTGAGGTTTCGTGTGTCAATGCACACCTGTCTATAACACGGATCCTGTGTGTCTGTCTGTGTCATTCTTTCTGTCCAGTCTGTGACACAGAGCCTGTGTGTCTGTCTGTGTCATTCCGTTTGAGCAATCTACGACAATAATCCTGTGTGTCTGTCCACGACACAAATCCTTTGTGGGTGTCTGTATCATGCTTTCTGTCCAGAATATGACACAGATTATGTGTGTCTGTCTGTGTCCTTCTGTCTGTTCCGTCTATGACACCGATTCTTTGTGGATGCCTGTGTCCTTCTGTCTGTCTAGAATATGACACAGATCCTGTGTGTCTGTGTCACACTGTCTGTCCAGTCTATGTGTGACTGCCCAGTCTATGCCACAGTTCATTTAGGCCTGTGTCACTTTATCCCTCCAGGCGATGGCACACACTGTCTGTGTGAACATGTCTCAATCCTCCTCATCTCTAGTCCTGAAACACACCATGTGTCTGCATGTTCCCCCCTCCCCCTCTACTCTTATTTGTATGATTATCCCACGACACACACCATTCCTCAGTCTGAGTCACAGTGGTTATGAAGACCAGTCTGTAACCGCTGAGATCTCAAGGTGGCGGTCGATGACTGCAGCACACATTCTGTCTCCAGACACCCTGCACTCTCTCTCTCTCTTGCCCGGACACGCCATTGACCTCACCACGTTCTGTCCACCTCATCGGGGCTGGTGTCATCACCTCACTCGGGGCTCTCACCACCCAGGCCTGGTTGTCCGTCGCCTCCCCCCCCCCCCCACCCCCTTCCCGCTTTCCTGCGTCCTCCCCCCCCCCCCCTTTCCCTGCATCCCCACCTCACTCCTTCACCAACGCTTCACATGCACTGCACTCCTGCGAACACAGATGCTAATGGCTGTCCCTTCCAATCAGAGAGCGTGACTCTGTGTGTGTGTTGTGTGTGTGTGTGTGTGTGTGTGTGTGTGTGTGCGTGTGTGCGGTGCGTGCGTGCGTGTGTGTGTGTGTGTGTGCGTGTGTGTGTGTGTGTGTGTGTGTGTGTGTGTGCACGGAGAAACAATGATGGCCAAACATTATTGGAAGAGATTGGCTTTGGGACCTCTGGGCTTTAAACACAAGTGTGTCAGTGTCCACGGTGAAGTGGATTTAGCAGAACAGAAGCTGGCTTAGAAACGGGATTGTCTTAACTTCCTGTTTGTTTTTCTAGCCTGTCCCCGGCATATTTTTACGTCTTTCAGTTATAGATGTCGGGTGACGTCATTGGCCAAATTACGCCAACCTTCCGGCATCACCAGCTGCTCTTCCTCAGTCCTGGTCGGTGGACGTTGTTTTCTTTATGGATGTAGACAGGAAAGGACAGCTCTACCTCCCACACACCGCAAGACACACTTTATCGATGGAGTGTCAACGCAAACATGGAATAATTAAGCCGTAAAACGAAGGAAAAAGCAAATTACAAAACAGACACTACGTGTTTTGAAATACTGGGATGAAACAGATGATACGTGTTTCCCATCCATTGAGGCTCTTGAGGCACAACAAACAACATTCAAAGGAATGGCAACAAAGGACGAACAAGCATTTTTCTCTTCGATCTTGGTGCAAATGGAGGAAACGCACCGTGTCTGTTTTGTAAGCTGTTTGTTCCTTTGTTTGACAGCTCATTAATTCCATTTTTGCTTTTATGTTTCAATTTCTCCCTTAGTTACCCCACTTTGAGAAACCTTACCAGTGAAGTTTTTTTTTTTTTTTTTTTACTAAGGTGTTTTTACACTCAGGCTTAGGGTTAGGGTCGAGCTATGGGAAGGATGAGGACCATGTTTTCTGTATGCAGAGATTATTCAGGTTTGTGAGGAAAGTGCTTATCTGTAATGTTGAAATCCATTGCCGTGTGGGTTAGTGTTTCTGGCTGTGTTGCGGCCAGCTGTCTGTTTGTTGTCTGTCAAGTTGCCGTCATGAGGACGAGAAGTCATGAATGACACTTTCTCTTTCAGCTTTGGGCAAACAGCCAACGTTGATAGGTAGAAGAATGGCCGTGCTAAAGTGACGTGGGGCTTAAGAGTAAAAAGCAGTGGTAGGAGCTACAAAGCGTCTGGGCCACCTACGTGATTTGTTCATTACGGTTTTATGCTGTCTTGTATTTATTTTCTTTACCACTGTCATTCTTACTAACCTGTAATGTTCTTAAAGCATGGTTTTATGCCGTGCGTGCCCCGTGTGTGTGTGTGTGTGTGTGTGTGTGTGCTGTGTGTGTGTGTGTGTGCGTGCGTGCGTGCGTGCGTGCGTGTGTGCTGTGGTGTGTGTGTGTGTGGTGTGTGTGTGTACGTGTGTGTGTGTACGTGTGTGTGTGTGGTGCGTGCGTGTGTGTGGTGTGTGTGTGTGTGTGTGTGTGTGGTGAAAATGGGAGTGGGAGGGGGGAGAGATATATTTTACTTTTGCTTTTTGATGTCCACTTTCACCTAAAAGATTTTATCTATCTGCTTCTCTATCTCTTCTGTAGTGAATAAAATGAACTGGTTTGGTTATCTCACACAGTATCATATTTGTATGAATGCTCTGTGTTTGTGGGCTTGTGCTCACGCAAGTGTGAGAGTGTGTCTGTAGCACGCGAAAGAAGACTGAGATGGGGTGGGGGGGGGGGGGAGGAGAGGGGGAAGAGAGGGGGGCGAGAGGGGGCGGATTGAGGCGGAGGAGACAACAGAGAGAAAATCTGGAGCGGCACTGCGATGTCATGTAAACATCTATTTGTTTTTGCTCATGTTTTTCGTTGTTCACGCGTTTATGTCGTCGACTGCAAGACACGTTTCCTCCTTGTTGATCAACGAAGACAATAACAGTCTGATTAATATTTGATGGAATGACATGTGGAACTTCCAGGAGGCCTACAGCTTTTCAGAAAAAGGTGGACGGGGGTGTTTGTGAGACTTGATAACCAGGCTCACTGTCACTAACGTTTCATACCCAACCCCGGCATCAACTTGGGGGAAGGAGTGGTGTGTGTGTGTGTTGTGTGTTGGGGTGGGGGGGGGGGGCAGAGGCGGGTATGATGGCATAAATGAGTGAGGACGGACAGGGTAGGGAATCTGTATGCAAAAAAAAAAAAAAAAATGGAGAGGGTGGAGGCAGGGTGGGGGTGGAGATGGAGAGTGGAGCTGAAAAATCTATTCCGGGAATACTGTTTAGGACTGGAAAGATTCCAAGGATGGCACTGGCAAGCCCTCGGTAAGAAGGCTGTTCCAATCTGTTACTGGGCGAGAGGAAAAGCTCCTCTAACTGTAGGATTCTAAGGTTACTATATGTATTGTCTTTCATCGCTAGAGTCTCCACGAGGCCGTCCTAATGCCGTGACCGGCTCTGCAGTAACAGATGCCATCTTTCTCATCACGGGGCTGTCTCAGCTGTGTGTCACCGCTGTTGGTGTGCTCAGCTAGCCTCCTCTCACAGCTCACAGCTCACCCACAGCATGCGCAGCTCGTAGTGTGCCCGAAGCTTGACTCATCCATAAACAATAAACAAGTAGGGTAACTCTTGCTCCCTTAAGAAAACCTAACACAGAGTAACTTTTATTCAAGACTGGCACAGCCTTTTAAACTTGAATGAAGTCAGACAAATACAAAGACGAACAATCTAATAGTGGGGGAAAACAAGGCAGGCCAACAACAAGTCCTCCGTCGTCACAGTAATGACTTGGCAAAAATTTGAAATTAACCGGCGGGGAGGGGGGGGGGGGGGAGAGAGAGAGAGAGAGAGAGAGAGAGAGAGAGAGGGGGGGGGGCGGGGGGGTTGAATATGAAGAAAATGAGGAACATAAAATTAAGATTTATTATGAATCTTCACTAGTTGCATGAGGGAACCATCATAATCCCTCTCAAAGACAGATCTATTTGTATTGCTTACTCCTAGGCCTTTCGTCCGTGGATCGGACTCATCAGGGAGACACGGCTGATTGTGTCTGTGCTCCTGGCGTCAAATAGAGACACATAACAGTCCGTACTACTGTGGTGTTCTCACCACCAAGATAAGCTCAAATCTTTGCCAAGTCATTACTGTGATGACGGAGGGGTTGTTGGCCTGCGCTTGTTTCCCCCACTATTAGATTGTTCGTCTATGTATTTGTCTGACTTTATTCAAGTTTAAAAGGCTGTGCCAGTCTTGAATAAAAGTTAATATGAGTTAGGTTTTCTTATGGGAGCAAGAGTTATCCTACTTGTTTATTGTTTATTATTTACTATTCCCTGCCTCATTTCATATTCAATTTTTTTTTTACTCATCCAGTTAAAGACTTTATCGCCAGCACACTCAGTTTGTCTTTTCAAGTGATTCCACAGTCAACCTGGAACTCTGCACTGTTATCAACGATGCCAAGAAAACCCTCACAAGAGCTGGACATTCAGTCCGGGTGGGAAGTGACATCTTTGCCGAGCGTTCCGTGAACATCGCATGCACAGAGAATGCCCCCCCACCCAAATAGCCCGAAACACGCATTATTTATCTTCAGAACTGTGTCACCTTCCTTGATTTTCTGTTGGAGAATGAACACTGTCACTTACGTCACCAGGGAATTCTCACGGTCCTTCTTACTAGTCGGAAGATAGTTTACAGAATTCGGTGGAGAGAGAGAGAGAGAGAGAGAGAGAGAGAGAGAGAGAGAGAGAGAGAGAGAGAGAGAGAGACAGGAAAACGACGACTAAGCATAAACAATAAAGTTTCTAATTCAGTTTTCTTTCATTTAATATCCACATTCTTTTCAACACACAAAGATGTCTATTTTGTGTTTTCAGGGGATTGAAGGGCTAATAGGAAATCTCTTCTGACAGTGGTAGCCAGATCACAGATAAGAGAAGATAATCCATAGAGGGAAACAAGCTCAACGAAGGATTCAAACGCTTTTTTTCTGTCAACTGATTATCTTCTCTTTTCTCAGTCTTAAGCTTCTTTCCATCCATAGATTACCTTCTCTTGCCTGTGGTTCAGAGGCTTCTGTCTTTCTAATTGTCTTCAGCTGTTATGTTGTTTCCTCAAGCACCAAAAGAATGGGGAAAAAAAAAGAAAACAGTAGCGTCCCCTGATGAAAAGGCGTTGGAATTTCATCTCTATGTGTGAGGTAAGGGGGGGGGGGGGGGGGGGGTTCACATATTGTTCATGCCCCGACTACTTTAACACTCATTCATTTCGATGTGAAGAGGCGACCGATGTTATCAGGAAGTTGGCAGAGAGGAGAGAGAGAGAGAGAGAGAGAGAGAGAGAGAGAGAGAGGAAACAGTGGTTTATTGTTCTTGCTTTTGTTATATTGTATCGTATTCTCCAACAGGTCTACAGCTTAAACCCAAAACTCTTGAAACAAGTTTTAAAAAGAAAGGTTATTAGTTCCGCAAGACAATAGAGGCAAACAGGTTACAGGATAAAACACGATGCATTTCGATCTCTTTGCTCTTCTTCAGGCAAAAACGAAACATGTTGGACAATGACAACGAAGAGCGAGCGACCATTAACTTCTCATATTCTTGAAACAAAATGATACGGTCCCCAGGCAAGAAGAAAATTCCTCCCCCTCTCCCTTTTTCCTACATTCTTTCCCATTCTCCCTTCTTCACGTCACTCTCCGCCATCCTCCCCTCACACACACACACACACACACACACACGCACGCACGCACGCACGCCACGCACACACACACACGCGCGCGCGCGCGCCCACACAAAACACACGCACCACGCAGCACGCACGCACGCATATACACACACACACACACACACACACACGCACGCACGCACGCACGCACGCACGCACGCAACCACCCACCCACCCACACACACACACTCCCGTAGCCTCTTAGTTACAGACATTTTTTTGTATGATAATCTTCAACTCCGAGTGTTTGTAAGTGATTAAAGTTCCATAGCCCCATTGCCGTAGAAGCGGAGAGATTTGCCGTGTCTGGGGCATGGCATAAGAAAGACAGAGCCCATCCCTGTCTTTCCATCAGCTTACCCTCCAGAACTGAATCAGATGCCTATCTAGCTGTGAGTGTAGCCGTAGTGTGTCAGAGGAAGACTGTGTAGTGTGTGTTAGACGAAGTCTGTGTAGCTGTAGTGTGTCAGAGGAAGATTTGCGTAGTGTGTGTTAGAGGAAGCCTGCGTAGCTTTAGTGTGTCAAAGGAAGACTGTGTGCTGTAGTGTGTCAGAGGAAGTCTGTGTAGCTGTAGTGTGTCAGAGGAAGACTGTGTAGTGTGTGTTACGGGAAGTCTGTGTAGCTGTAGTGTGTCAGAGGAAGACCGTGTAGCTGTATTGTGTCAACGGAAGACTGTGTGCTGTAGTGTGACAGAGGAAGACTGTGCAGCTATAGTGTATCAAGGGAAGACTGTGTAGCAGTAGTGTCAAAGGAAGACTGTGTTCTGTAGTGTGTTAGAGGAAGACAGTGTAGCTGTAGTGTTTTAGAGGAAGACTGTGAAGCTGTAGTGTGTCAGAGGAAGACAGTGTAGCTGTAGTGTGTCAGAGGAAGACTGTGTAGCTATAGTGCATCAAGGAAAGACTGTGAAGCTGTAGTGTGTCAGAGGAAGACAGTGTAGCTGTAGTGTTTTAGAGGAAGACTGTGAAGCTGTAGTGTGTCAGAGGAAGACAGTGTAGCTGTAGTGTTTTAGAGGAAGACTGTGAAGCTGTAGTGTGTCAAAGGAAGACTGTGTGGCTGCAGTGTGTCAGAGGAAGACTGTGTAGCTGTAGTGTTTTAGAGGAAGACTATGAAGCTGTAGTGTGTCAGAGGAAGACAGTGTAGCTGTAGTGTTTTAGAGGAAGACAGTGTAGCTGTAGTGTGTCAGAGGAAGACTGTGAAGCTGTAGTGTGTCAGAGGAAGACAGTGTAGCTGTAGTGTGTCAGAGGAAGACTGTGAAGCTGTAGTGTGTCAGAGGAAGACAGTGTAGCTGTAGTGTTTTAGAGGAAGACTGTGAAGCTGTAGTGTGTCAGAGGAAGACAGTGTAGCTGTAGTGTTTTAGAGGAAGACAGTGTAGCTGTAGTGTGTCAACGGAAGACAGTGTAGCTGTAGTGTGTCAGAGGAAGACTGTGTAGCTGTAGTATATCAATGGAAGACTGTGTAGCTGTAGTGTGTCAAAGGAAGACTGTGTAGCTGTAGTGTGTTAGACGAAGACTGTGTAGCTGCAGTGTGTCAGAGGAACACTCTGTGCTTCAGTGTGTCAAAGGAAGACTGTGTAGCTGTAGTGTATCAAGGGAAGACTGTGTAGCTGTAGTGTGTCAAAGGAAGACAGTGTAGCTGTAGTATATCAAGGGAAGACTGTGTAGCTGTAGTGTGTCAAAGGAAGACAGTGTAGCTATAGTGTATCAAGAGAAGACTGTGTAGCTGTAGTGTGTCAGAGGAAGACTGTGTAGCTGTAGTGTATCAAGGGAAGACTGTGTAGCTGTAGTGTGTCAGAGGAAGACTGTGTAGCTGTAGTGTATCAAGGGAAGACTGTGTAGCTGTAGTGTGTTAGACGAAGACTGTGTAGCTGTAGCGTGTTAGACGAAGACTGTGTAGCTGTAGCGTGTTAGACGAAGACTGTGTAGCTGTAGTGTATCAAGGGAAGGCTGTGTGCTGTAGTGTGTCAGAGGAAGACAGTGTAGCTGTAGTGTGTCAGAGGAAGACAGTGTAGCTGTCGTGTGTCAGAGGAAGTGTGTGTAGCTTTGGTGTGTAGGAGGAAGTGTGTGTGTGTGTGTGTGTGTGTGTGTGTGTGTGTGTGTGTGTGTGTGTGTTGTTTAGGTCTCTTTCTCTCTCTCTGTCTCTGTCTCTGTCTCTCTCTCTCTCTCTCTCTCTCTGTGTCTCTGTCTCTGTCTCTCTGTGAATATTCAAATAGATCACGGTCTCAACTGTTTACCTTTGCTGTCCGCACAGTCTGGTTACCCCTCCTTCGCCCCACCTCCTTCGTTTTCATATTTCCGTTTCCGATGCATCAGCCCAAGCTGCCCCCCCCCCCCCCCCCCCCTTAATCGTGCGCTCCATCTTCCAACAGCCGGCCCTGTACAATCACACTTCCGTGTATCACGTGCACCACGCAAGACAGCAGTCAACACTGTCTGCCTCTGGTTCTCTGGGCCATCTGTCATGGCAGAAAAAAAATAGTGAGGGAAACCAGATCTGGGGTACAACTTCTCCATCAGTGAGACAGTAACTTAGCGAACATGAAAAAAAAGGTCAGGGGAAAATGAGAATGAAGATGAGGGTGCTACACTGTGAATACTAAAACCCTAACTGGCAAAGCCTGTCTTTAAAAAAAAATTACTTGTGTCGCTTATCTATGGTCAACTTTCGTCCCCTGTTTGACAGTGGAATGCAGCTGGTTGTATCGGTGCGCCCTTGGGGTCAAAGCTGTAATATGCCGGCCATCATTCCCTAGTATTATCAGCACTAGGTACATTAATAAAAATCCAATGGCATCCCTTAGCAATGAGCAAATGGCAGAAAAGAGAGATGAGAACAAAGTCCTGTCAGCAAAGAAGTTAATGTACAGGAAGAGAAGGAGGGAGATATGCAGGCTAATATTCTAAGCTGCGAGACGGAACATAGAGATGGAGGAGGTCAGAGAGGTAGGAGGGAGCCAGATTATTCAGTGATTTGAAAACCAGGAGGAGAACTTTAAAGTCAATGCGAGACTGAATTGGGAGCCAGTGTAAGGATGACAGAATTGGTGATATGTGATCAGATCTAGAGGAGCGGGAGATCAGACGGGCGGCATTGTTCTGAACTTTTTGAAGTTTAGAGATGAGCGTTAAGGGACAACCGGCAAGGAGGGAGTTACAATAGTCGAGCCGAGACAGGACAAAAGCACAGATTAGAGTCTTCAGGGCATTTTGAGTAAGGAAGCGGCGAACTGAGCTAATTCTACGAAGTTCAAGGTAGCAGGACTTGCACACATTAGAGATATGATGTTTGAAAGAGAGAGTTGTGGCTTAGGGTCAGGTTAGCCCTAATGTGTGATGCAGAAGAGTCGGGGGGAAGGTACCAGTGGTATGAATGCGTGAGGAGGGGAACAGATGGGAAGTTTGTCAGTAAAAACAAAAAAAAGAAAAATGATAAGCGCGAGTGCAGGGTGGGTGAGGAGTCAGTGGGTGAGGGGTACGGTAGAGAAATCTATGCTTTGGATGCCGTCTTGAACGCTGTGAGGCAGGGAGACTGTTCTACTCTGTGACTGTGTGTGGCGAAGCTCTTCGGTCTGTAGGGTTCTAAGGTTACGAGCACTTATTGTCGATGACCACTAAGTATCCAAGCGGCTGCTATTTGTGTTGTGGCCAGCTCTGCAGCAACTGATGCCATCCTTCGCGTTGTGCTGCTATCACAGCTATGTATGACCACTGTTAGTGTGAGCAATAAACAAGTAGAGTAAGCCTTGCTCCCAATAGAAAACCTAACACTGAGTAACTTTTATTCAAGACTGGCACAGCTTTTTAAACTTGAATAAAGTCAGACAAATAAAAAGACGAACAATCTAATAGTGGGGAAAAACAAGCGCAGGCCAACAACCCATCTGTAAAGATTTGGACTTAAGGGGTGAGGGGGAGGGGGAAAGAGAGATGTTGAAGATGAAGAAAATGGGAACATGAAATTAAGAAAATATATTATAAATGTGAAAACTCTTCGTTAGCTGCATGAGAAAACCATCGTAATCCCTCTCGAAGGCAGATTTATTTGTATTGCCTGCTCCTAGGCCTTTCGTCCGCTGGATCGGACTCCTCAGAGAGACACGGCTGGTTGTGTCTGTGCTCCTGGTGTCAAATAGAGACACACCACAGTCCATGACACTGTGGTGTTCTCACCACCAAGGGTTCAAAAAAGAATCCAACAGCACCCCCAAAGCAGCCAGCCAAGGGTAGTAAATGAAACAAAACGAAAGCGTGGGGAGGGAAAATGTTGCTGAAAAACTAAAGACGTTATGCAAACAGTAAAAAAGTAGGGAACAGCCTTTGAGCCTACGCTTGTTAGTGTGGTCACCCTTCCCTCACAGCTCACAGTTCGTCCACTGTTCAGCTATAGCCCATGTCACAGCACAGTTCACAGTATGGCCGAAGCCTGAGTCTTCCAGTCAACCAGAAACTAGACAGACGCAGATACCCCGTTACGCTGGAGACGGGAAAGAAATGAAACACAAACAGTCATACAACAAGACAATACAACACAGCTCAATCTCTCAAAAGCAAAGTCTGTAAAACGTGGCCTATTCTTATTAACTGGGGCAAACTACAGGGGCACAAAAACTAATCCTACCACGAAGACAATTTTGAATTTAATGCCAAAAGAAAACTGAAGCTACGGGGTCAGCCGATGTTTCGGATGGTGTGGTGGTGTGTGCGTTTGCTGTCTCTGTTGTTCGGTAGAACAGTAAATCTACCAGCCGCCGTGGCGAAGTGGTAAGCGTCGCTGACTCCCGGCTGGGAGGTCGTGGGTTCGAATCCCATCAGAGTCATGTGGGTTTTTCTGCCCCGACCGGCTCCTACCCAGAGTTGAGTTTGCTGCGGACTCAGTTGGGAAGACTGGGACCACATAGTCGAGTTTCATCCACTTAATGGATGCGTTTCTGAGAGTGTTGCTCAAATTTCCTGACCAACACTGCAGGTGCCTGTATCTCTCTCGGGCCTGGTTGACGCCGGGATATATTATGAAAGGAAGCGTAGAGAACAGCCCTGTCATGTAGTCTCAGACCGAAATGGAAATCCGTAGCATCATCTTAATCATCCTCATTCTCATTGATCAAAAAAAAAAGTCTCAAATTCTGTGTCCCTTCATGCCCTGCTCTCATGGTGACCTCAATTTCGATGTCCTCTCCACGTCTGTGGCCTTGGTTTGGTTCCGTCGGGGTCACCGGTATCGGCGAGTCCATGGGGGCTGTCGTTGGACGGACGTGGTGGCGCCCTCCGGAGGGAGAGCTCACTCACGCCGGCTCCGCGACTAAGCAATTATTGTCGTCAGTAGGGGGCTTAGTAGGTGGTGTCCTGCGTATGTTAGATCAGAACAGGCGCCACTGAACACCACCGAAGTGACTCGGCAGCAGTGCAGTGTCTCCTCCGGTGGGTTGCCTCTTGACGACTTGACATTGACTGCTCCCTGTGGATTGCTGGTGCCGGGGCTGCGGCGGGGCCGACCGGGCTGTGGCTGTGGACGGGGTGTCGGAATGAGCAGCGTGGGTGCACTGCCACTGAGGTGGCGCAGAGGTTGGGACAGCAAAAAAAAAAAAAGTAAATCTTCTTTTAATTTTTTTTTCAGTTTTCGCCTGCAGTCACCTCCCTTTAAAACTGGCTGTAAAAGACAGTTTGAAACTGTCATGAAACACCGGGAAATGTGGAGACAGCTTCTCTCTGACTCACCCAAAGTTCTTGGAAGTTACTGAACCAGTAACAGCAATAAGTGTTCTTTTACATGCAGGCAGAGTTGGATGGCAAAGTGCACAAGTTCGCTTCATGGTTTGGACTGTACAGGGGACGTGAAGCCGTACAGTCAGATTACGTACAAACAATGTGCCTTCTCCCCTTCACCCTCTTCCCCTTTTAGATCCATTCCATAATTATGGATGTTCACTCAAGATCAAATTTGGCATCCACATCGAAGAGATACGTAACTGTCTGTTCCTCCTTTGCTTTTACTGTTTTGAATGTTACTCGTCCTGCATGAAGAAGACCCAATAGGTCGAAACGCGTTGGTTATTTGTTTTTACTTTATTTGTTCCCTCGTTTGGCGGCCCAGTGATTCTGGTTTTGTCCTACGCTTTATAATGCAGTAATGCAGCGGCTTGTCATGTGAACGGAAAACTTTTCTTCTCAACGAGGCCAAGATCATCCAACACTTCTCCCGAACTGTATTAAGATTTTACGATGTGATATGAAATGTCTTTGGTTGTCACAATTCGCCTTCCAGCAATTCATTACGAACGGTCGAGGAGCGAAAAGGTTTATGTGATTATCATATAAAGCTCGCATTTGTTATGCGCGGGCCTCTGTCACTCACTCAGGTTAAACGAATAACAGAAAAAGAAAGAAAAGAAACCTTTTCTACATTCATGGCTTCAACAATTCACGGTGTAAAGAATCTGGTGAACAAATAATTGATTAGACAGATAATCTGGTCAAACTTATTTTCGACTATCACGTGGCATGAATTTTTCAGCTCATAATCACACACACACACACACACACACACACACACACACACACACACACATGGACAGAAAACCAGTGAGTTTTAGCGTTACATGTGTAGACAGTAGATGAGCGAACAGACAACCACATTGTTCCAGACACCGGAATGACGTCATCATTTCTGTCTGAAATGTAGGTCGATCATTCATCAGCTGGAAACGCACGTGTCAAACATCGCAAGCTTCACTGTGCGCCTGACGTTGAATATCGGCCAAGGTATCATTTCTAAGAGTGTGCGTATGTGTTGTATTCATTTTCATGACAATAGTCACAAATAAAGACCGTGCGCAGCACAGAGGAACGTCAAGCTGGTAAGAAGGGAAAGTGGAATGTGTGTGTGTGTGTGTGTGTGTGTGTGTTGTGTGTGTGGTGTGTGTTGTGTGTGTGTGTGTGTGTGTGTGTGTGTGTGTGTGTTGGGGGGGGGGGGGGAGGCGAGAGGGAGGGAGTGGGGAGTAAGGTAGTGGGAAGTTCAAGCAAAGTGTGCGCAGACGAGGGGCACCCATCTAAGCCATTTTGTCGCTTCGCAGTCGACCGTGCAGGGAGCTATTACAATTACAGCCCAGAGACTCAAGATGAAGTAAATTGAAAATTATCAAGGATAAAGGGAATGGTGAGGGTATCAAGGATAATTAAACAGATTAAAAAAAACAACACTGGATTTGAAGTGAAGATAGGCCGACCCATTAAACTAATGAACGAACGAATTAGCGACTTAAACAAGTGGAGATGACAGAAATATTCAGAGAATGAGAATGGACACAGAGAGACGGCGAGTGAAGAGGGAAGGAGGGGGGAAGAAGGGGAGCTAGAGAGGAAATGATGATGATGATGATGATGATGATGATGTTCAAAGGTAACAAATATAAAAGTAAATGTTTTGGTGGTGGTGTGGTGGTGGTGGTGGTTTTTCTATTTGTTTCGTTGTTTTTGTTTTTGTTTTGTTTCTTTTGTTCGGTTTTGTTTTAATCTGGCCCTTGCTCTGTTAAGGGGCTCTGAATTCAATTCTTCGTTAACATAAATCGGATATGAACATCAACGCTTATAAAGCGAAACATACCAATTCAGTGAAAAAAAAATAATGAAAACGAATTTTCATAACCATGAATATGAACCACTCTGTAAATGATTGTGGGAGAGGGAGAGAGAGAGAGGGACGCTTCAGACGCTTCAGAATCGTTTTTTATTGACAATGACAAAATACAGTGAGAGAGAGAGAGAGAGAGAGAGAGAGAGAGAGAGAGAGAGAGAGAGAGAAAAGACACACACACACACACACACACACACACACACACACACACACACACACACACACACACACAAGAAAGATAGGAAAACAGGAAAGGAAATGGAAGCAGAGAGAGAGAGAGACAGACAGACAGACAGACAGACAGACAGAGACAGAGACAGGAAGATAAAAAAAAGAAGAAAGATAGAAAAAAGACAGAAACAGAATAGAAAGACAGCAAGGAGGAGAGGACATAAGCAAGAAAGAAACAAAAGCAAAAGGAATGAAAGAGAAGACAGACTTCGTAAAAAAAAAAAGACATTGAAGACAACCGAACAAGGACAAAGCCCTACCTTTGCAAAGTGTTCAACTCGCGAACAAAACCGTTGCCTAAACCTTCTTCCTTCTTGAGAATCCAGATCTCCTATCACGTGACATCCACGTTGAATCAAAGTAAAAAAAAAAGAAGAAGAAGAAGAAGAGGAAGAAAATGTTCACGCGCTCGATCGCTCCTTCTGCTGACTTTCCTGCAGACTACTGCTCTGCCAACATAACACGCTGAAGTGGACACCGAGTTGGTTGTGTTGGAAGAAACCGCGTAACTGTAAGGAAAGCGAGGATAACAAGATCGCCAGATGTGTTAATAGTCACTATGAAGATATTACTAACTGAATCATCATCATCATCATCATCATCATCATCATCATCAATATCATCATCGTCGAACAAATAATGAGAAGAAGAAGAAGAAGAAGAAGAAGAAGAAGAAGAGAGATGATGATGATGATGATGATGATGATGATGATGATGATGATGATGATGATGATGATGATGAAGAAGAAGAAGAAGAAGAAAAGGGAGAAAAAGGAGATAATAATGATAATGATGAAGACGACGATGATAGTGATGATAATGATGACGACGACGACAACGACGACGAAGAAGAAGAGGAAGAAGAAGAAGAAGAAGAAGAAGAAGAAGAGTGATTATGACGACGACGGTGACAACGATGATGATGACGACGACGACAGCGTCGACGACAATGTTGATGATGGTGATGACGATGATGGCAACAACGGGAATGGTGATGACGTCATCGAGGACGACGACTACGACGACGATTATGAGGAGGAGGAGGAGGAGGAGGATAATGATTTATGACAGAATAAAAAAGAAAGAAATTGGCCATCTCCAAGAATCCACTCACTGACGTGCACCAATGCGCAGCACCTGAACACACACAGACACAGGAGTGTTTCTCTCCATTCAGTATAGTGACTGCGTGGCTTCGGTCACCTCCTACACGTTGTCGGTTCCACGTGAGTCCAGAGAGAAAGCCATCCAGTCTGGACAGCCTGTGACCATAGTTACCGTGTGTAAGGCCCGTGCACCACGTGTCAAAAGGCTGACCACTCCCAGGCGTCCAAACTGACCAATGCAACAAAAATCATACTATTGGAGACACTCTCCTGTGACTGCTTCCCTTAAAAACACCTGTAAGTGGTCAGAACATTAATTGTAACAATGACTTGGTCAAACTGACGGACTATGCACTCAGTGGTCTGCTTGGGGCGTGGGTAGGATAGGAAGCGTCGACAATACGGGGAGACTGGGACAGAAGGGACGGAGGGAGATTGGAGAAGAGGAAGGGGGAGAGTAGGAACCAGACAGCGACAGTCAAGGGCGGCGAGAGAGCCTGCGTTTGCTGCGCGCACCAGTCACAAGTCGACGAACAGAGACGAAGTGTTTGTTGGCCGATTTTCTGTCAGAAAGTCCTCCCTATCACAAACACAGAGTGCCAATAGTCTGGTCTGGTTCATCTATTATTAACAGTCCAGTCCGCCGCAGATTCAGCTGACAGACTTTGCACTGTTGTCTGATTTTCCTGCTTGCTACACACCACAGACTGACAGATTCTATACTGATTTTCTGTTCTGTCTGCATCAGACTATAAATTGACAGATTTTGTACTGGTCTTCAGCTTGTCTTACCTGCCTTCTACAAACCACAGACTGACGGGTTTCATACTGATTTTTTTCTGCCCTGCTTGCTACGAAATATTGATTTACAGACTATGAACTGGTCAACTGACTAGCCTTCCTGCCTGCTACCAATTATATAGGCAGGATGACAATTACTGTACTGGTCAACTATTTCAGGCCTACTGTCCCGCTTGTTACAGATTATACAGACAGGTGACAGACATTGTACTAGTGAATGGATTTATATCTACAGAAAGAAAAAAGACAGACGTTATATGCTTCCATCTGTGGAGTCTCTTCAGGCAGGACAAAGGACATTCAAAACAATGGGAACAAAGGACAGTCATTTATCTCTTCCATCTCAATGCCTGTTTTGTTCCTTTGTTTGGCGGCTCATTGACACCATTTTTGCTTTCATGATTCAATTTCCGACTGCAGTCACCGTCTTCGGAACCTTACCAATGAAGGTGTTACTAAAGTGTCTTACACTTAGGGTTCGGGTTAGGGTCGTCTTAGGTTAGAATTAGAGCCGTCCTTTCCAGAGTTGGAGAGTCTTCATGTTTTCTGAGGGACGTTCCTATCTGTAATGTAATTCAGTCCTTCGAATGAGACTATAAACCGAGGTTTCGTGTGTGAACACACGCATAACATCTTGCACACACGTAAAATCCCATCACCAACTTTCGGAAGAGAAGGCCAGTTTGGCCGTTGGTATGGATGACACGTTACACATAGCATGCACCCTGCGTGAGAAACTGAAAGAATGAAGGAAGGAAGGATACTGAGTGAACGATATTGAACGATATTGACTGGATGACACGGGAAACGACTGAATGAAGCGTCAGCTGGCAGCTCTTCAGTCGGCACTACCCAGGTAGGCAGCCCGTTGTGTAAACGAGTGTGGATTGTAAAGCGCTTAGAGCTTGGTCTCTAGCCGAGAATAGGCGCTATATAAGTATTCATTACTATTATTATTATTAAAGTAAAAACTCGTTGCCGTATGAGTCAGCGTTTCTGCCTCCGCTGCAGCTGTCTGTCTGTCTGTCTGTTTAATCTACCACCATGGGGATGAAAACGTGTGAGAGAAAGAGTGTGTAGGTGGGGACAGTCAAC
>CM065721.1:7360885-7373385 GCA_033310375.1 Conus canariensis | reverse complement strand
CCTGACCTGTCTGCTTTAGAATACAGATTGACTGATTTGGTCCTTTTGGATTTCCTGACCTGTCTGCTTTAGAATACAGATTGACTGATTTGGTCCTTTTGGATTTCCTGACCTGTCTGCTTTAGAATACAGATTGACTGATTTGGTCCTTTTGGATTTCCTGACCTGTCTGCTTTAGAATACAGATTGACTGATTTGGTCCTTTTGGATTTCCTGACCTGTCTGCTTTAGAATACAGATTGACTGATTTTGGATTTCCTTTTTTGATATTTATGTACCTGGTCTGCTTCTCTTAGAATACAGATTGACTGATTTGGTCCTTTTTGGATTTCCTGACCTGTCTGCTTTAGAATACAGATTGACTGATTTGGTCCTTTTGGATTTCCTGACCTGTCTGCTTTAGAATACAGATTGACTGATTTGGTCCTTTTGGATTTCCTGACCTGTCTGCTTTAGAATACAGATTGACTGATTTGGTCCTTTTGGATTTCCTGACCTGTCTGCTTTAGAATACAGATTGACTGATTTGGTCCTTTTGGATTTCCTGACCTGTCTGCTTTAGAATACAGATTGACTGATTTGGTCCTTTTGGATTTCCTGACCTGTCTGCTTTAGAATACAGATTGACTGATTTGGTCCTTTTGGATTTCCTGACCTGTCTGCTTTAGAATACAGATTGACTGATTTGGTCCTTTTGGATTTCCTGACCTGTCTGCTTTAGAATACAGATTGACTGATTTGGTCCTTTTGGATTTCCTGACCTGTCTGCTTTAGAATACAGATTGACTGATTTGGTCCTTTTGGATTTCCTGACCTGTCTGCTTTAGAATACAGATTGACTGATTTGGTCCTTTTGGATTTCCTGACCTGTCTGCTTTAGAATACAGATTGACTGATTTGGTCCTTTTGGATTTCCTGACCTGTCTGCTTTAGAATACAGATTGACTGATTTGGTCCTTTTGGATTTCCTGACCTGTCTGCTTTAGAATACAGATTGACTGATTTGGTCCTTTTGGATTTCCTGACCTGTCTGCTTTAGAATACAGATTGACTGATTTGGTCCTTTTGGATTTCCTGACCTGTCTGCTTTAGAATACAGATTGACTGATTTGGTCCTTTTGGATTTCCTGACCTGTCTGCTTTAGAATACAGATTGACTGATTTGGTCCTTTTGGATTTCCTGACCTGTCTGCTTTAGAATACAGATTGACTGATTTGGTCCTTTTGGATTTCCTGACCTGTCTGCTTTAGAATACAGATTGACTGATTTGGTCCTTTTGGATTTCCTGACCTGTCTGCTTTAGAATACAGATTGACTGATTTGGTCCTTTTGGATTTCCTGACCTGTCTGCTTTAGAATACAGATTGACTGATTTGGTCCTTTTGGATTTCCTGACCTGTCTGCTTTAGAATACAGATTGACTGATTTGGTCCTTTTGGATTTCCTGACCTGTCTGCTTTAGAATACAGATTGACTGATTTGGTCCTTTTGGATTTCCTGACCTGTCTGCTTTAGAATACAGATTGACTGATTTGGTCCTTTTGGATTTCCTGACCTGTCTGCTTTAGAATACAGATTGACTGATTTGGTCCTTTTGGATTTCCTGACCTTTTCTGCTTTAGAATACAGATTGACTGATTTGGTCCTTTTGGATTTCCTGACCTGTCTGCTTTAGAATACAGATTGACTGATTTGGTCCTTTTGGATTTCCTGACCTGTCTGCTTTAGAATACAGATTGACTGATTTGGTCCTTTTGGATTTCCTGACCTGTCTGCTTTAGAATACAGCTGTCTGCTTTAGAATACAGATTGACTGATTTGGTCCTTTTGGATTTCCTGACCTGTCTGCTTTAGAATACAGATTGACTGATTTGGTCCTTTTGGATTTCCTGACCTGTCTGCTTTAGAATACAGATTGACTGATTTGGTCCTTTTGGATTTCCTGACCTGTCTGCTTTAGAATACAGATTGACTGATTTGGTCCTTTTGGATTTCCTGACCTGTCTGCTTTAGAATACAGATTGACTGATTTGGTCCTTTTGGATTTCCTGACCTGTCTGCTTTAGAATACAGATTGACTGATTTGGTCCTTTTGGATTTCCTGACCTGTCTGCTTTAGAATACAGATTGACTGATTTGGTCCTTTTGGATTTCCTGACCTGTCTGCTTTAGAATACAGATTGACTGATTTGGTCCTTTTGGATTTCCTGACCTGTCTGCTTTAGAATACAGATTGACTGATTTGGTCCTTTTGGATTTCCTGACCTGTCTGCTTTAGAATACAGATTGACTGATTTGGTCCTTTTGGATTTCCTGACCTGTCTGCTTTAGAATACAGATTGACTGATTTGGTCCTTTTGGATTTCCTGACCTGTCTGCTTTAGAATACAGATTGACTGATTTGGTCCTTTTGGATTTCCTGACCTGTCTGCTTTAGAATACAGATTGACTGATTGTCTTTGGTTTCCTGCTGTTGTTTAGTCTGATGAGTCCTTTTCACTGCTTTTAGAATACAGATTGACTGATTTGGTCCTTTTGGATTTCCTGACCTGTCTGCTTTAGAATACAGATTGACTGATTTGGTCCTTTTGGATTTCCTGACCTGTCTGCTTTAGAATACAGATTGACTGATTTGGTCCTTTTTGGATTTCCTGACCTGTCTGCTTTAGAATACAGATTGACTGATTTGGTCCTTTTGGATTTCCTGACCTGTCTGCTTTAGAATACAGATTGACTGATTTGGTCCTTTTTGATTTCCTGACCTGTCTGCTTTAGAATACAGATTGACTGATTTGGTCCTTTTGGATTTCCTGACCTGTCTGCTTTAGAATACAGATTGACTGATTTGGTCCTTTTGGATTTTCTGACCTGTCTGCTTTAGAATACAGATTGACTGATTTGGTCCTTTTGGATTTCCTGACTGTCTGCTTTAGAATACAGATTGACTGATTTGGTCCTTTTGGATTTCCTGACCTGCTGCTTTAGAATACAGATTGACTGATTTGGTCCTTTTGGATTTCCTGACCTGTCTGCTTTAGAATACAGATTGACTGATTTGGTCCTTTTGGATTCCTGACTGTCTGCTTTAGAATACAGATTGACTGATTTGGTCCTTTTGATTTCCTGACCTGTCTGCTTTAGAATACAGATTGACTGATTTGGTCCTTTTTCATTTCCTGACCTGTCTGCTTTAGAATACAGATTGACTGATTTGGTCCTTTTTCATTTCCTGACCTGTCTGCTTTAGAATACAGATTGACTGATTTGGTCCTTTTTCATTTCCTGACCTGTCTGCTTTAGAATACAGATTGACTGATTTGGTCCTTTTTCATTTCCTGACCTGACCAAAGACTGATGGATTTTGTGCTGGTTTTCTGATTTTCTGTCCTGCCCACTACAGATTTTAGACTGATGGATTTTGTACAAGTTTTCTGGTTCCTTCTATTGTCTATTTCAGACTATAGACTGATGGATTTTGTACTAGTTTTCTGATTCCTTCTATTGTCTATTTCAGACTATAGACTGATGGATTTTGTACTAGTTTTCTGGTTCCTTCTATTGTCTATTTCAGACTATAGACTGATGGATTCTGTACAAGTTTTCTGATTCCTTCTATTGTCTATTTCAGACTATAGACTGATGGATTTTGTACTAGTTTTCTGATTCCTTCTATTGTCTATTTCAGACTATAGACTGATGGATTTTGTACTAGTTTTCTGGCTCCTTCTACTGTCTATTTCAGACTATAGACTGATGGATTTTGTACAAGTTTTCTGATTCCTTCTATTGTCTATTTCAGACTATAGACTGATGGATTCTGTACAAGTTTTCTGATTCCTTCTATTGTCTATTTCAGACTATAGACTGATGGATTTTGTACAAGTTTTCTGATTCCTTCTATTGTCTATTTCAGACTATAGACTGATGGATTTTGTACAAGTTTTCTGATTCCTTCTATTGTCTATTTCAGACTATAGACTGATGGATTTTGTACAAGTTTTCTGATTCCTTCTATTGTCTATTTCAGACTATAGATTGATGGATTTTGTACAAGTTTTCTGATTCCTTCTATTGTCTATTTCAGACTATAGACTGATGGATTTTGTACAAGTTTTCTGATTCCTTCTACTGTCTATTTCAGACTATAGACTGATGGATTTTGTACAAGTTTTCTGATTCCTTCTATTGTCTATTTCAGACTATAGACTGATGGATTTTGTACTAGTTTTCTGATTCCTTCTATTGTCTATTTCAGACTATAGACTGATGGATTTTGTACAAGTTTTCTGATTCCTTCTATTGTCTATTTCAGACTATAGACTGATGGATTTTGTACAAGTTTTCTGATTCCTTCTACTGTCTATTTCAGACTATAGACTGATGGATTTTGTACTAGTTTTCTGGTTCCTTCTATTGTCTATTTCAGACTATAGACTGATGGATTTTGTACAAGTTTTCTGATTCCTTCTATTGTCTATTTCAGACTATAGACTGATGGATTTTGTACTAGTTTTCTGGTTCCTTCTACTGTCTATTTCAGACTATAGACTGATGGATTTTGTACTAGTTTTCTGATTCCTTCTACTGTCTATTTCAGACTATAGACTGATGGATTTTGTACTAGTTTTCTGGTTCCTTCTACTGTCTATTTCAGACTATAGACTGGTGAATTTTGTACTAGTTTTCTGGTTTTCTCTGTGGTCTCCTTCTGACTATTGATTGACAGATAGATTGACAAACTTTGTACTACTGGTTTTCTTTTGTTCTATCCCGCCTACTACACACAATTGACTGATGTGGTTTGAACAGGCTTTCTGCTGTTCCCTCCTGCCAGCTACAGTCTATGTGTCATTGTTGGACTCTGAACGGATCAAGAGACATGATCACTGTACCGGTCAACTTTTTCACTCCTACTATCCTGCTTGCTACAGATTATACAGACAGGCCAACAGACCACTGTTCCAGTCAACTGATTTACTCTCTGCAGAAAGAAACAAGATGCAAAGCATATAAACGTACTCCCAGTTTGAAACTGGTATTTTAGTCCTCACTGGGCTAAAGCCTGTGTACATACCAAATTTCATCCAGATCGGTCAATATATCGAGAATAATGGTTTCTAACGGTCAAATTTTGAAACACTACATAGAAGTGCCATTTGTATGTGATAACCTTTCTATATACCAAATTTCATTAAAATTCACCTATATATTACAAATAACGGTTTGTAACGGTTGTTTAATCGATTTTCAGCATTACATCACTTACATATAGAAAGAGGCTCCGATTTGTCACAAGATCATCCAAACCGCTTATAAATTGGCCAAGTACCTTCTGAAATATTCCATAAAGAAGAAAAACCGTTTGGGGCCGTTATAGCCGTTCTATTCTGGTAAAATAAACATCGGGCATCATCCGTGACCCATAATGAACATACCTACAAATTTTCAGAAACATCGGCCCAAAAGTTTTGTCTGAAGCGAGTGGAACTCATTTTGACCACGGACAAACACACAGACAGTCACACAGACAGCATTTCTTCGTTCCCATTGTAAAGCACTCCCTGTTCTATAAGAACTGGGAGTACAAAAACAGACACAATAGTTTGAGACCATCTGTAGGAGGGGACTGACCACACACACACGCACACACACACACACACACACACACACACACACACACACTTTTACACACACACACACACACACACACACACACACACACACACACACACACACACACACACACACACACACGCACGCACGCACGCACGCACGCTCATACACACACGACTATTCATCAGCTTTCCTTCTTTTTTAACTCTAACTTTCCTTCTGCTGTGTGTGATATTCACTCAACTGGTATCTTAGGCTTGCTCTCTCCATGTTTTGTGCTCTCTCTTCCCCTTTGTGAATATCCCTAATTTCCCTGTTTTTCCACTATGGACAGAGGGTTCACAACTCAAAATGTGTGGCCATTCCTGTCCTGAAGATCACCTTCTCAGCCCTAGGTCCTTGCATTTCTTTTGATAAATATGGACTCCCAGTGGTCAGCTTTACTTTTGATGGGCCGTTGACCACTTGCTACAGATTATGCAGACACACTGACTGACAGACTGAGCAGAGACGACACTAACAACCACTGAAATGAATCGCCAAACAGTGCAGTGTCTTCGCCGGCAGGTTTCCTGAAACGGCCTGATGTTAAGTGTGGACTGTCCTTAAGCAACACATTATCAGAGTGAGTGTGCCAGTACACCACACATTAGAACATTCACAAACCCAGACACTTTGTATCAATTGCCAAAACACTAAGATCAGCAAAAAAAAATATGTCCATTTGTAAGAGAACATACAGACTATGCATGGTGTGTAAGAGATTGGCTGGGAGAGAAAAGAAGAAAAAAGAGAAAAAAAAAGCTTGTAGTGGAAACTATTTTTGTTTTTGTTTCTTTCCGCTTTTTGTTTTTTTGGGGCAGATGAAGAGGACAGTGTGAAGCACCAAAAAATGAAGAGGTGGATTTTGGGCTTAGGGAAAAAAAAAGAAAAAAGTTAAAAAAATTTTTTTTCTAAAATCACCACCTTAGGTGCTCCATTGATCCGAGAACTGATGCCATAAAAGAAATTAAAAAAGAGAGTGGACTGTCCATGCTGAGGCTGTAATAAAACAAACCAACCGTGGCTGACTATGGGTGGTTTGGAGTGAGAAAAAGGGGGAGTAACTCGAACCAACAAAGGGACACAAAAGATAAGACAGCAACAGATAGATGATAGTCAAATAAATACGTACATAAATAAACGTAGCAAAGAGAAGGATATAAATGGTTTGGAGACACGGAGCTAATAGAGCAGATTTAGCGTATTTACCCAAAGAGTATCGATCAGCCATCAAGACTGGACTAATAGTTGGACTAGAGATACTTTAGGGGGGGGGGGGGGGGGTAGTTTAGCGGCAGATTTAGAGAGTATCATAGAGAGTCATTTTGATCATATATCAAGGGTCCTTTAGAGTACATTTCATGGCGAATTAGAGGGTACTTTAAATGGCAGCTTTGTAGCTAATTTAAGAGTACTTCAGAGGATAGTTTTGTGGCTGATTCAGATGGTATTATGCAGCTCAAAGCTGCAGCATAGAATGCACTGCTCGTGACAGACCTCGCTGGGGACACATATGTGCGGTCAAGCAAAAAGACTTTGAAGATGACTACTGCTGCTGTCATGAAGGCGAAAAGGAACAAGAAGATACAGGGGCCCCAGTTTGCCAAACTCTTTCCACGGTAACTGCTGTACAGCCAGATGTGTGTGCCTTAAAGATAGGTTTATCACTCCCAGTTGAGGACTCATTCTGGCAAACGACTCGCCTGCCTATTTCTCTGTCCAGCTGAGAGAAAGGTCCATCAGTGGGTCAATTAGAGGACACTTTAGAGAGTAGCTTCCAGCATGGATGCTAAAGGAACAGTGTGATAGCCCTTTAGTAGGATTCAATCTATGACGTCATTTCCTGAGGAGAGTGCAGCTTTGAAATTTCAGTATCCCTTCGATGTGAACTGTGGATTTCTTAAAAATCTTAAGGAAAATCCCTGGGGAACTACTTTCGGAAGGGGACGGGGGAAGAAGGGGGAGGGGGGAGGGGAAGGGGGAGTGCGGATCGTTAGGAGATGTTCCCCACTCCCACCTCCCATGTTCATTACTCAGTGTTGTCTGTCTGAATGGGGACAAGAGAAGAAACGTCAACCTGTCTGTCCAGTCTATGGCACAGATCCTGTGTGTCTGCCTGTGTCAGTCTGTCTGTCCAGTCTATGGCACAGATCCTGTGTGTCTGCCTGTGTCATTCTGTCTGTCCAGTCTATGGCACAGATCCTGTGTGTCTGCTGTGTCATTCTGTCTGTCCAGTCTATGGCACAGATCCTGTGTGTTCGCTGTGTCATTCTGTCTGTCCAGTCTATGACACAGATGTGTGCTGTCTGTGTCAGTCTGTCTGTCCGTCTATGACCAGATCCGTGTGTCTGTCTTTCATTTGTCGTCGTCTTGACACAGATCCTGTGTGTCTGTCTGTTCTGTCTGTCCAGTCTCTGACACAGATCCTGTGTGTCTGTCTGTGTCTGTCTCCCTGTCCACTGTTATGACACAGATCCTGTGTGTCTGTCTGTGTCAGTCTCCCTGTCCACTGTTTGACACAGATCCTGTGTGTCTGTCTGTGTCAGTCTGTCTGTCCAGTCTATGACACAGATCCTGTGTGTCTGTCTGTGTCAATCTCCCTGTCCACTGTATGACACAGATCCTGTGTGTCTGTCTGTGTCAGTCTCCTGTCCACTGTTGTGACACAGATCCTGTGTGTCTGTCCTGTGTCAGTCTCCTGTCCACTGCTCTGCAAAGATCCTGTCTGTCTGTGTCACGTCTCTCTGTCCCTGTGTGACACAGATCTGTGTGTGTTGTCTTATGTGTCATGTCTCTGTCACTGGCATAGTCTTCTCCTGCATTTTTTATATTTTTATTGTGCTAACCCGCTTGTAACTGGTCAGTCTGTCTATCTAGATTTTGACACACACTGTCTGTGTGAGTATGACTCTATTTCTCATTCATCACTGGTCCTGACGCACACCCTGTGTCTGCTTTGTACCCCCCCCCCCCCGCCCCACCCACCCCCACCCCAACTCACGCCTCCACCAACGCTTGATACGCAGGCCACTCCTGAGAACAAAAATTCCGATGGCTCTTCCTTCCAATCAATGGACGTGACTGGTTTTTGGTGGCGTGGAGAACCAACTCATGGCTGAACAGAATTGGAACAAGATTGGCTTTGGGACCTCTGGGCTTTAAACACAACGTGGGTTTGTGTCCATGGTGAAGTGCATTTTGCATGGACAGAAGCTGACTTAGACACTGGATTGTTTTAGCTTCCTGTTTGTTTTTCTAGCCTGCCACTGTCACTTTTTTTTTACCTCTTTTATCTACAAAAGTCGAGCGATGTAATTGGCCAAATTCAGCCAGCTTCTGGCATCACCTCCCTTTCTCCTGGTCGGCAGATGTTCTTTCGTTTATGGATGGAGACAGGAGACGACAACTCCACCACCCACACAGAGAAAGCACCATTCATCAACAAAGCATAACAGCAAAAATGGAGTAATTGAGCCGCTAAAATGACAACACAAACAAATTACGAAACAATACACGTTTCAACCCGTTTAGGCAGGAAAAACAGCATTCAAAACAAAGGAAACAAAGGACGAACAAACAGTCATTTATCTCTTCCATCTTGGTGCAGACTGTGTGAAACGTGCGGTATCAGTTGTGTAATTTGTTTGTTCCTTTGGTTGACGTCTCATTAATTCCATTTTTCGCTTTGATGTTTCAATTTGCGCCTGCAATCACACCGTTTTGAAACCATATCAATGAAGGATTAATTGAAAGGTGTTTTTCGCCTCTAAGGTTAGGGTCTGAGATGGAAAGTCTGGGTTTTGTGGGCGATGTTCCCATCCATCCATCAAAACCCTTTGCTGTGTAGGACAGCGTTTCTGGCTGTTTTCCACCTGGCTGTCAGGCTGTCTGCCGCCCTGGGGACTAGAGTCATGAACGACACCTTCATCTGTCTTTGGGCGGACGGCCAAGCTTCATAGGTAGAAGAACGGCTTTGCTGAGGTGTCGTGGGACTTCCAGAACTAAAAAGTCTGATAAGTTACACAGCCCCTAGACCATCTTCGTTTGGAGCTTCCGGTATGCCGTGAGCTTTTCGGGAAAAGGTGGAGAGTAGTCTGGGTGACTGGTGAACCAGGGCCACTGACACTACCGGTTAGTACCAGGCATCAATCTGCGCTGGAGAGGAGGGAAGGTATTGATGGTATGAGTGCGTAAGATGGGAACAGATGGAGAATCTGTATGCAAAAAAAAAGAAGAAAAATTAGCGTGTGTGCATGGAGAGAGAGAGAGAGAGAGAGGAGAGGAAGTGTGTGTGTGTGTGTGGGTGGGTGGGTGGGTGTGGGGGGTGTATATTGGGGGCTGGGTAGGTGCCCGCTTGTCTGCGCAAGTTTGTGCGTATGTGTGTGTACGTATGTGTGCATATGTAGTGTAGTATATATATATATATATATTATATATATATATATATATATATTAGTGTGTGTGTGTGTGTGTGTGTGTGTGTGTGTGTGTGTGGTGTGTGTGTGTGTGTGTCTGTGTCTGTGTCTGTGTGTCTGTGTGTCTGTGTCTGTATGTGTCTGTCTGTGTGTGTGTGTGCGCGCGCGTGTGAGTGTATAAAAGAAATCTAGTCAACTATAAGCATTTTAGTTCTTGTAGATCGATGTGTCATCGAATGTGTGTTATAATCCCATCTTTGAAAACATTCAGTGCATCGTCCGTCTCTGGTCATTAAAACCACACGTCGACTCGGCACAAATCCATTTCTTAGGCCAATCTAATGGGGCAGAAGAGGAAGGGGTGGGAGGGGGAGGGTGTGGGTGTAGGAAAAGTGAGGTGGGGAGACCACCAGCAGACTGAAATAGTTGGTGACGACACACAGATCTCACTCTACCCCCCCCCCCCAACTCCTCCCACTCGCCACTCCCCCAGCTTCCCACGCCTGCCATCCTCTATCACCACCACCACCACCACCTCCACCACCTTTTCCCTCCTTCCAGATCCACTGTCATGTTTCATGAAACTCAAAGTCGGTAATCAGAAGGCGAGATGGCGATTAGCCTTATTGGTGATGGCGATGGTGGCAGGTGCCTTGATCAACAAGGGGACCGTAGAAAAGAAAGGAAAACGGTGAATCCTTACTGACCACCGGCAAGAGACGCTAGTGGACTGCTGATTCAATGTACCCTTCTCCTAGCGGGAGGGATGTTGGGGATGGTGATGGTGGGTGGAGAACAAAGTGATGGTGATGGTGGGTGGAGAACAAAGTGATGGTGATGGTGGGTGGAGAACAAAGTGATGGTGATGGTGGGTGGAGAACAAAGTGATGGTGGGTGGAGAACAAAGTGATGGTGGGTGGAAAACAAAGTGATGGTGGGTGGAGAACAAAGTGATGGTGATGGTGGGTGGAGAACAAAGTGATTGGTGATGGTGGGTGGAGAACAAAGTGATGTGGGTGGAGAACAAAGTGATGGTGATGGTGGGTGGAGAACAAAGTGATGGTGGGTGAGAAAAAGGATGGGGGTGGAGAACAAAGTGATGGTGGGTGGAGAACAAAGTGGATGGTGATGGTGGGTGGAGAACAAAGTGATGGTGGGTGGAGAACAAAGTGATGGTGATGGTGGGTGGAGAACAAAGTGATGGTGGGTGGAGAACAAAGTGATTGGTGATGGTGGGTGGAAAACAAAGTGATGGTGGGTGGAGAACAAAGTGATGGTGATGGTGGGTGGGAGAACAAAGTGATGGTGGGTGGGGGAGAACAAAGGTGATGGTGGTGTGGAGAACAAAGTGATGTGTGGTGTGGAGAACAAAGTGATGGTGGGTGGAGAAACAAGTGTGGTGGTGGAAACAAAGTGATGGTGATGGTGGGTGGAGAAACAAAGTGATGGTGGGTGGAGAACAAAGTGATGGTGATGGTGGGTGGAGAACAAAGTGATGGTGATGGTGGGTGGAGAACAAAGTGATGGTGGGTGGAGAACAAAGTGATGGTGATGGTGGGTGGAGAACAAAGTGATGGTGAGGTGGGTAGAACAAAGTGATGGTGAGGTGGGGAGAACAAAGTGATGGTGATGGGTGGGTGGAGAACAAAGTGATGGTGGGTGGAGAACAAAGTGATGGTGATGGTGGGTGGAGAACAAAGTGATGGTGATGGTGGGTGGAGAACAAAGTGATGTGTGGGTGGAGAACAAAGTGATTGTGATGGTGGGTGGAGAACAAAGTGATGGTGATGGTGGTGGAGAACAAAGTGATGGTGATTGGGTGGAGAACAAAGTGATGGTGAGGTGGGTGGAGAACAAAGTGATGGTGTAGAACAAGTGTGGTGTGGCATGTGGTTGGAGAACAAAGTGATGGTGATGGTGGGTGGAGAACAAAGTGATGGTGATGGTGGGTGGAGACAAGTGATGGTGATGTGTGGAGAAAAAGTGATGGTGATGGTGGTGGAGAACAAAGTGATGGTGATGGTGGTGGAGAATAAAGTGATAGTGATGGTGGGTGGAATTAAAAATGATGGTATTCAGAGAATCATGACGGGTCACAATATCACAACAGATGGACGTGGTGACCTTTTCATACAGAACAAAATCCATTGAAATTCGAAATTTCTAATAATAGCCAGTTAGAGCTTTTGAAAACTTTCCACTTCATTCAGTCATTTAGAAGATACAGCCAATTCGTTTCAACTGCAAGTTTGAATTTCTTTTTCAGATCTGTGTCGTATGTCAGTGTTACAAAGCCTGCGGAATGGTTCCTAAGCTAATCTGATACTGGACTTTGTGGGCTGGACAATGTGCGTCTACTGCAGTATTAAATGATCTACCATCAACATACGTCACAATTTAAAGACATCCGTCATCCTTTCTACTGACCC
>CM065721.1:7355885-7358385 GCA_033310375.1 Conus canariensis | reverse complement strand
AGTTAGCGTAGTGGACTCCCAGCTAGGAGGTCGTGGGCTTGACTCCCTCAGAACCATTTATTTATGTGATTTTCCTGCCTTGACCGGCTCCTGCTTTGAATTGAGTTTGCTACGGGCTCAGCTGGGAAGACGGACTACATGGTGAAGTTTCATCCACATAATGGATGTGTCTCTGAGAGTGTTGCTCAAATTTCCTTTCCAACACGGCGGGTATCTGTATCACTCGAGCCTCGTTGAAGCCGGGATATATTATGAAAGTAAACTCCGTAGCTTGATTTTCATCATCCTCATCCTCATCAATCGGCATGAAAATATGTCTCAGTCTCTGTACCCCCTAGTGCTCTGCTCTCATGGTCACTTCAGTGTCAATTGCCTGTCCACCTCTCTGACCTTTGTTGGCTTCTGTCGGGGTCACCAACATTGGAAAGTTCATGGTGACTGTCATTGGATGGATGCGTGGCGCCCTCTTGAGGGAGACCTTCCTCACCCTGGCTCTGTGGCAAAGCAAATATTGTGATCACTATGAGGCGGTGAAGGTGATGTCTTGTGACTGTTGGTTCAGACAATGCACCACTGAACAACATGGAAGTGACTCTGCAGCAGTGCAATGTCTCCTGTGGCGAGGTGCCTCATGACGATTCGGCATTGACGGCTCCCTGTGTGGTGCCGGCGCTGTGGCGGAACCGGCCAGGCTGTGGCTGTGGCTGTAGACGGAAGACGGGAATGAGCGGGGTGGTTGCAGTACCACTGAGGTGGCACGGAACGTGAGACAGAATAAAGTTTTCCTAAGATTTCCAGCTGGCCCCACTATTCTGTATCGGTCCCCGGGGCATACACCCAACTGGCTCAGCCCCAGCCTGCAGTATCCCTACTTTCCGGTGGATGTCAGGGACGGACGGACAGACACAGACACAGACGCACAGACAGAGATAGTATTAGTGGATTGAGGAAGGTGGTGAGAGGGCATGGAGGCTTTGTCTTGTGTGGTGTGGTGTGGTGTGGTGTGGTGTGGTGTGGTGTGGTGTGGTGTGGTGTGGTTGTGTGTGGAGGGGGGGCGGGGTGGGGGGGTATAGAAGAGGGAAGGGGTGGGCAGTATGAAGGAGACTATTTGAATGCAAAGCCAGTGTTCCTTATCAAAAGATTCTGGGATACTCTCGCCTTGTACGGTGTTCGGGATCAATTATTAGTGGTGAGTCATCACTAGAAGCAATCAACCATGCCTTGACTGTTACCCTCTCTTGCTCTTCCAGGTGACTCTCCACCTGCAGGCAGAGCTCAAGGAAGAATCAGGTAAGACAATCCTCTTTAAAGCACTTCTGCTACTTCTACTCGTCAAGGCAGCCAACTTCACTGCTTTGCAGATTCAGATACACCAGTGCGCATATGTTCATTTTCACGTCGTCTCGTGGACAAGGGCCCTCGCTGTGGAGTGGGCTATAAACAGCATGAATTGAATTAAAATATATTGAATCCATTTCCACCGGAACACGATAGTCCGCTTTTCCAGAAGGTGGCATGTGACTGAACAAGTGTGCCCGATCTTTTGATGCGTGTGTCCACGCACTTGATCCCTGTTAAACGTCTCCTCCACAGGAAGGACTGCCGTGTGCACACAGATGTTGCCTCTGAAGAGAACATCTCTTCCACCCTGGCTGTCTGGGCTGGGAATTGACCCCCAGACTCTTAAACAAGACTCTGACGTCTTCTCCACCGGAACAACCCGGCCCCCGTACGCTGACCTCACCCCGCATATCTCTTTCCATTCATTTTGATCCCAGAATTAATCAAGGGGAGAAAGCTGTTTCCGCAATCTGATATTTCTTTCGATGATATTCGACTCGTTTAATTATCAAAATGAACTTTTCACCATGCGTGTATCGAATTAAGGCAGATCTGATAGCAAGCTTTCCTTTTTTTTTTCTTTCTCCATCACCCTGTTAAAACTCCGGGGTTGACATTTTGAGGAATTTTTGTCTATGTGGCAATTTTCAAAGCCTGCCATATTTCGTTTTCGGCGGTGATATTTACAGATAACCTCAGTGGGCATGTGTTTCAGTCTCTCATTCTCCATCCCGCACGCACACAATGGCCTACAGTTCTACGAAAATTGGAACGGACTTGAACATGCTAGCAAGATTTTGTTTTTACGTATGCGTTCACACGCAGGCTTTCAGTTTAAAATCTAATCTGAAGAACTAGGAAGGGATGGAAATTGAACACTTGTTAGCACCAATGAGAAAACCTCTCCCACCTGGCTTGCTCCAATGATAACAGTCTTCTTACTGCTTCTTGTGGTCGGCAGGGCTAAAAATCAATGCCGAATTAAATGAAAAATTAAACATCTCTCTTCTCATTATCATTCATGTTCTCGGAATCTGCTCGAATATCTTAATGCCTTTTTCACATACAATCAACCCTTTTTATCAAACCACTCAGTCTGACGACCTTTTACCCTCATATCTAATACTTTAAAAACTATTGAGTACTTTGATCAAAAAGC
>CM065721.1:7338385-7348385 GCA_033310375.1 Conus canariensis | reverse complement strand
ATTTTGTCACCATAATAAGATTGCTTGGAATCTTCAAGACACTGTCCTGCTTTGCATCTGTCAGCGGCAAATATCTGCCGGTGAACCACAAGGCGAGTCTTTATGGACTAGTCCGCACGCAGTGACGCCTCCTTGATGAAACTGAAACTGATGATGATGATGACGACGCCGACGATAATGATAATGATAATTTCTCAAGGTAACAAATAGGAATATAAATCCTTTGATTGTGGTGGTGGCGGTGGTGTGGTGGTGGTGATGGTGGTGGTAGTGGTAGTGGTGATGGTGAGGTTGTGGTGTGTGTGTGTGTGTGTGTGTGTGTGTGTGTGTGTGTGTGTGTGTGTGTGTGTGTGTGTGTGTGTTTCGTTGTTCTTGGTTTGTTTTTGTTTTGTTTTAATCTGACCCTTGCTCTTGGTAGGGATCAAGAGTCACGACGAACTAGCAAACTAAAGTAAGAAAATGTGTTAAACATATTCAGAGAAAACATTAACCAAATTGTCACAGAGTTTTAGTTTTTCTGTACAGAAATCAAATATAGATATCAGCGCCAACAAAACAAAAAATAACGGTTTAGTGAAAAGAAAGTGTAAACGAATGTTCACAGCCACAAACATGAGGCACCCAGAAATGCTTTGGAGAGAGAGAGGGGGAGGAGGGGGGATGAAGGCAAGATAGAAAGAAAAAAAAAAAGGAAGGAAAGGAAAAGGGGGAAACAATGGGAAAGAAATAAACCAAGATAGACAGAACAGAAGAAAGACAGACACAAACACAACAAAGAATGAAGGAAAAGACTTTTGTTCTTAAAGAACACAAACAAAGGACAACCAGTGACAAAATCCTACCTTTCCCAAGTGTTCGAACTGGCAACCAAAGTTGCTGTCTGCAACGGTTTTTTTCCTCTGGAATATCCTATTCTCCTGTCGTGTGACATCCAGGCAAATCAACATCAAAAACAAACATCTTCACACTGAGACGCTACTAAGCTGACCAAGAGTGTATCAGTGTCCTGACAGGCGTTACTCGGACAAAAATATAGGGTTCCAGTGTATATTGAAGTGGACTCTGAGACAGGTGTGTTGGAAGAAACCATGTAATTGTAGTGAACGTGATGATTGAAAAGATGACTGAATTGGCTCGACCACTTTCTTTAAACTTGAATTTCAGGTTTTAGAAAGAGGTTTTAACCAGAGAAGAAGAAGAAGAAGAAGAAGAAGAAAGAGAATGGTAATTATGAAGACGACGACGTTAATGATGATGATGATGATGATGATGATGATGATGATGATGAGATGATGATGGCCATCATCATCATCATCATCATCATCTACATTGTCATCATCATCATCATCATCATTATTACGACGACGACGACGACGATGACGACGACGTCGCCAACGACGACAATGATGATGATGATGATGATGAATGATGATGATGATGATGATGATAATGATTTATGACAGAAGAAAAAAAAGAAAGAAATTGGGCATCTCTAAGAATCCACTCACTGACGTGCACCAATGCGCAGCACCTGAACACACACAGACACAGAAGTGTTTCTCTCCATTCAGTATGGTGACCGCGTGGCTTTGGTCACCTCCTACACGTTGTCGGTTCCACGTGAGTCCAGAGAGAAAGCCATCCAGTCTGGACAGCCTGTGACCATAGTTACTGTGTGTAAAGGCCCGTGTACCATGTGTCCAAAGGCTGATCACCCCCGCCTGGAAACTGAGCTGACCAATGCAAAGATCACGTACTACTGGAGACGCTCTACTGTGATTCTTCACTTAGTGGGTAAGAACATCTTTGAAAACTGTCGGAACATTTTTCAGTAAGCATTGACTCAGTCCAACTGAGGACGAAGTGTGCACTCAGTGGTCTTCCTGTGGTGTGGCTAGGATAGAAAGCGACGAAAACATGGGGCGAGGGGGGGGGGGGGGGGGCGGGAGAAAGAGAGAGCGAGAGGGGGGGGGGGGGGGCGTGAGAAGAGGGGAAAAGGTGGGGGAAAGTTCATAGACCAGGAGCGAGACAGCGACAGTCGGGGGCAGCGAGACGGCCTGCGTTTGCTGTGCGCGCCAGTCATACATAAATCGACGAACAGGGGTGAGGTGTTTGTTTGTTGGCTAGTTTTTCCGTCAGATCTCCGGCATATCGTCAAGACAGACTGCTGATATTCTAGTCTGGTTCAGCTATTAACTGTCCAGTCTGCTACAGATTAAGATGATAGACTCTACACTGTTTTTTTTTGTTTTTTTTCTGTCGTGCGTGCTGCAGACCAAAAACAGACTTTTTCTGCTGGTTTTCTGATTCTCTGTCCTGCCGGCCACTGACTATACACTGGCAGATTTTGTACCTGTTCTCTGATTTTCTATCCTGCCTGCTAGAAAACAATTGTTTGACAGATTTTGAACAGGTTTTCTGTTTTACTGTTCTGCCTGTTACCAATTATACAAACAGGTTGACTATAACTATTCTGGTCAACTGATCTATGCTTACTATCCTGCCTGCTACTGATGATATAGACAGGACGACAATTAAAGTTCTCGTCAGTTACTTCAAGCCTAATGCCCTGCATGCTACAGATTATACACACACGCTGACGGACAACTGATTTACTCTCTACAGAAAGATAAAAAGCAAAAGGTTTATGTTATGTGTAGGTGGGGACTGACCACACACACACACACACACACACACACACACACACACACACACACACACACACACACCACACACACTTTAAATGTTTTTACTCTAACTTCCCTCCTGTTGTGCTTGAATGTTTTTCAGTTATCATTTCCAGATTGCTCCTTTCGTATTCTGTGCTTTCTCATCCCCTTTTTTGAAATGCTCCTGATTTTCTCATCATTGACAGAAGATTTTTAATTTGAAGCACGTGGTCATTTTTAACTGTGGTTCTTTTCTTTCTTTTGATTGTTGTGTGGTCAGCTGTAGTTCTGATGTGCCACTGTCTATTTGCGACAGTTTATAGAGACACACCAACTGACTATGTCAGATACAGACGCAAATAAACACCACTGAAATGACTGGACAGTCACGCAGTGTCGATTCTAGTAGGCTTCCTCATACAGCCTGACATTAGCTGTTATCTGTGCTGAGGCTGCGAGAAAAACGATTTGGGCCGAGTGCGAGGGATCTGGGGGGAGTGGATGGGGAGTAACTTCAACTGATGAAAGGGCCCAAAAGATAAGAGAGTAAAGAGACAAATGGTCAAGTAAATATGTTCATAAATGAATGCATCAGAGATAAGAATATTAACTTTTTTTTCGTGACGGCACTAATGGAGCTAATGGAGTTAGCATATTTACCCAAAGTATTGTATCGATCAGCTCTCATGACTGAACTAAAAGGGAGACTACTCATACTGTAGAAGGTATTAAGGGGCTAAGTTAGAGAGTACTTTAGAGGGTGATTTACTGGCTAGTTTGAGGGTACTTAAAAGGGTCGTTTAGTGGCTAGTATGAGGGTATTTTAGAGCATGATTTAGTGGCTAGTTCATGGGGTATTCCATGGGTCAAAGCTGCGCCATAGAACATAGTGCTCTTGACACACCTTGCTGGACATACACGTGCTGACAGGCCAAAGAGACTTTCGAGATGACCACAGATGCACACGTGCTGACAGGCCAAAGAGACTTTCCAGATGACCACAGATGCAGTCATGAAGGCAAAAGGAACAGGAGAAAACAGGACCCCCTTCGCCAAAGTCTTTTCCACTGCTACCGCTGCAGATGACTGTGTGCCACAAAGATAGGTTTCCAACATCCAGTTGAAGACCCATTCAGACAAACGACTCGCCTGCCCACTCATCTTTTGAGCCAACAAGAGGGTCCATCTGTGGGCAGGTAAGATAAGGTAATGTTGCTTATAGCTCAGCCGACCGCAAATGGCCAAATCAGGGCTGTCACCACGTCAAAATCAACTCACAAGTCATCCAAAAAAAAACTTTTCACACATCTCTTTAAAATACATCTTCTAAAAGCGTACCAGAAACTTCGTTAAAAAAATGTTTCTTCCGTAAAATGTTAGATCAGTTGAAAAATGTTAATCTCTTTCAAAAACTCAAAGATCACGTCAGGTGGGACATCTCTGAACAGGGTTTTCATGGACTCTGCTGTAAAGTGTTTATATCTCACATCGTCCAAGTCCCAACAATCTAAAAGAATTTAGAAAGGTAGTTTCCAGAATTCTGCTGAAGAAACAGTCTGATGGCCCTGAGCAGGAATCAGACTGTGACGTCACTTTCTGATGAGCGTGCAGCTTCGACATTTCAATATCGCTTCAATGCCAACGTGGACTTTTCAAAAATATCCCTGGTGTAAGTTCTTTGAGAGGGAAAGGGGAAGTGAAGGGGGCAAGTGAGGGTCTTCAGGAGATATTCCCACGCTGTCGCCTCCCCTCTTCACCACTCAGTGTTCTCTGTCTGGGTGGGGAAAAAGGAAGGGAAGAGACGTCAGTCAGCCAGAGGTAAGCACAATCAGCCGACTGTACTTATGACTCTCAACTCTCAGCCACATCCCCACCCATCCCTCTCTACTCCTCCTCCCCCTTCACTGCCTTGCC
This sequence comes from Conus canariensis, assembly GCA_033310375.1. Taxonomy (NCBI): domain Eukaryota; kingdom Metazoa; phylum Mollusca; class Gastropoda; order Neogastropoda; family Conidae; genus Conus; species Conus canariensis. The sequence goes on along the minus strand of CM065721.1, from coordinate 7,343,802 downwards.
AGTATCGTCGTGGTTACAAGACTGCGAGTTTTAATGGCCATGACAGTAAAACTTCCAACCGAATGGCAGTTTCACAGCTAGTCTTACTGAGCAGACAAGCAATTTGAAATATTTGTCTGGCTGCTTTTTTTTTACCCTAATGAGGCAATAAATCTGAAATGTTGGTTTGACAGCTACCTTTTTTTTTTTTTACTAACCAGACAATAAATGTTTGATAGTGGTCTGACAGCATGTCTTAGTGCTGATGTAATAAATCTCCAATGGTGGCCTGACTGCGAATCTTGTCACCCTGACAGTAAATACAAAAATAGTGACCCAACCATAAATCTTTCCAACCAGACAATAACATATAACGGTGGACTGAACACTAGTCTTTCCAGACAGACAATAAATTGTGGTAACAGACTTTCTGCCAAACAATACATTGTAATGAAAGACTGACAGCGAGACTTTCCAGTCGGACAATCAATTTCAATGGCGGACTAACTGGCAGTCTTGCAATGAGGAATGAATTGAAATGGTGGTCCGAGTTGACAGTCTTTCTATTGAAACTGTGCATGAAGGTCCTTCGTGTAGCCTACGTTTAGACGCAGGCAACCTAACGCTTGGTATTTAGAGAGCTATCCTTGGAACCGTGTTAAAAATCCACTTTGACAGGATGAGACGGATCGGTTCGTTCGGTTGTGGACAAAAGGATACTAACCAGAAGGGAAGGGGGGAGGGAGCAGAACTTGTATCCCAAATCGTTGTTGAATGATAGCAAGGAAAGGGGATGGGCGAAGGGGGGTGAAGGTGTGTGCGTAGCAGGACTTATTCTTGTTCAACTCCTCCGAGAAGTTGTTGAGTGGCAGACGACGGGGAAAGGGAAGGGAGGGGGGGGGGGGAGGAGGGGAAGGAAGCTAAGCGGGATGGGAGAGAGGCTAGTGCCGATACGTGATCAGCACATACAGGACTTGCAATACTTGGCCCAAATTGGTTTCAACGATTTCTTTTCTTTGATTTGCCCACCGAGTGTGCTTAGTAATGTCTTTCACTCTCTTCTCTCAATGTCAATCTCTATTAATCAGTCCTTTACGATATTGACATTTCTGTCCTTTCGAAATTAAGATGATTTGGGGCACAGTCCCATTTTGCAGATGCCCTATTGTCTTCTTTTTCTCCTCCTCCTCCTTCTGTTTCTGTTTCTTCTTCTTCTTCTTCTTCTTCTTCTTTTCTTCTTTTTTCTCCTCCTCCTCCTCCTCCTCCTTCTTCTTCTTCCTAATAATGTGCAAAGAATGGCTGGGGTCTGTGCAATAACCCCACACAGAAATGAAGAGCAGGCTGATGGAAGTCAAACATTTTCTAAGTCACCAGCCGCCATGGCAAAGTGGTTCGCGTCACAAACTCTTGGCTAAGAGGTCATTGATTCGAATCCCATCAGAGCCATACATTTACGTGATTTTTCTGCCCTGATCTACTTCCGCTCAGAGCTGAGTTTGCTACGGGCTCAACTGGAAAGACTGGGACCACACACTCGAATTTCGTTCACTTAAGGGACATTACTCTGAGACTGTCAAATTTCCTGATCAACACTTGCATGTGTCCTGATCTCTCAGGCCTGGTTGACGCTAGAATATTGCATAAATGTAAGCGTAGAGTACAGTGCTGCCGTGTAGTCTCAGACCTGAATGGAAATCCGTAGCATCGTCTTCATCATCCTCATCCTCATCGTCAGCATAAAAGAAAAACAGCCTGGCTCATCCCGCCCTAACTGTTCTTGGATGGCTGTCCGGAATCCGCAGCGTTGGTTCAGTGCTACAGGGGCGGCACAGGACGTGAGACAGCAGGAAAAAAAAAGAAAAAATGTAAAAGATTTTCCGAGGTTTCCAGCTGGCCCCTCCTCCAAACGTAGGGTTTGCTGGCCATTCACCTGATCGGCTCCGCCCCCCCCCCCCTCCCCTCCACCAACGCCATTAGCCGATGATGTGTGTGTGGCTGATGGGAGGGGGGAAAGCAATCAAGGGACCGGTGGGGGGGGGGGGGAAGGACACAGTTGCAAAGTATCACTGACATGGTGAGCCGCCGTAGTACAGTGGTTCAAATCATGGGTTGCAGATTTGGGTTCGGATCCCAGCACAGGGATTCGTTTGTGAAAGTTTTGGGCTCACGCCCTGACCAGTTCTGACCCAGAGTTGAGTTTACAGTGGGCCGGTTCTTACCCAGAGTTGAGTTCACAGTGGTCCGGTTCTGACCCAGAGTTGAGTTTACAGTGGGCCGGTTCTTACCCAGAGCTGAGTTTACAGTGGGCCGGTTCTTACCCAGAGTTGAGTTTACAGTGGGCTGGTTCTTACCCAGAGTTGAGTTTACAGTGGGCCAGTTCTTACCCAGAGTTGAGTTTACAGTGGGCCAGTTCTTACCCAGAGCTGAGTTTACAGTGGGCTGGTTCTTACCCAGAGTTGAGTTTACAGTGGGCCGGTTCTTACCCAGAGTTGAGTTTACAGTGGGATCATGTGGAAGACTGGACCTGCCAAGTCAAGAGGGTTGTTCAAATTGCCTGACCCACCCTGCAAGTGTCTGTATCCCCCGCGTATGGTTGACTCTTGGACAAATGTTACCAAATGTGTAGAGTACACAGCCCTTTCATGTAGAATGAGACCATTATGAAACTATACAGGATCGTCACCATCATTTTCATTCCCATCGATTACCATGAAAAAGAAAATATGATATTTGAGGTCCCATTGGTCCTGCTTTCATGATGACCTCTGCTCAGTTTCAGTATCCCCGCCACGCCTTTGTTCATGAGATGTGTCCAGGTTCCTGGGACTGTAGTTGAATGGACGTGTGTGGGCAGCCTACGCTCACAGCAGAGACGTATCCTCACAGCAGTCCCAAATACAGCACTTTGCGTTTATTTTCGGCTTTTCTTTTGTCGATTAAGCACAAACATGTAAATTGTCATTAATGCGCAGAGTACAGAATCCACCGCAAAGAAAGAATAATGAGAAAGAAAAGAAAAATGTTGTAATTATATACAGCAATGCACCCTCCCTTTACCAATGAATGAATGAATACCATAGTATCGTCTGCTTTTCACGCGTTCACTGAGAAGTGGGTCAGCGTCTCAGTCCGCACTATCCCTGGTTGAGTCCATTATCGCATGATGGGGGCTGCACCTTTGTTGTTGTTTTTCTGTGCTCTCGTTCACTGGTTGCCAGTGACGGAAAACTGAAAGGAGACTGTTGGGGTCAGTCAGTCAGTCATTCCCCTGACCGCTGGGGTCGTTGTGGGGACGTGATGAGGCAGCCGCCGTTTCTCTCCAGGCTCTTCTGTTGGAAGCTGTCGTGAGGAGATCTGGCATGGTCATTTTGGTCCAGTCCTTTATGTTTTCGGACCAGTTCTTTCTCTGCTGTCCTCGTCTGCGCCCTCCTTCAACGGTACCTTGAAGGATGGTTTTGGAGAGGGTGTTGTGACGAATGACGTGGCCAAACCATGCCATCTTCCGTCGTTTGACGGTTGCCAGAAGTGGTTCGTGGGGCCCAACTAGGTTAGTGACCAGGTTCCGCGCATAATCATTGGTCTTGTGTTCTTTGTAGGAGTAAGTACACTCAAATTGTCTTTTTGGGGTAAGTACACTCAAACTGTCTTTTTGGGGTAAGTACACTCAAACTGTCTTTTTGGGGTAAGTACACTCAAACTGCCTTTTTGGGGTAAGTACACTCAAACTGTCTTTTAGACTGATGTATAATAAGATGCCACTTGCCGGTAAGTACGGTAAACCGCATCTTTCTGTGTGTGGGAATTTTGCTGAAACAGGCACTTTGATGGACAACACATGCCATGCGCGCGGAGTTGGGAATGAAGTAGGCTACTCCCTCCAGGGAGTGTGCATTGCTGTTAGCTTTGGACCAGCTGTGAGTGTAAGGCGCGCACAGACGTTGATGGAAACTGTGGAAACATCTGCAGGTGGAAACTCTTTCCTGTTGGCTCCGTCACTAAGCAACTGTTGTAGCTAGATTAAGCAGTGGGAGCAGTGTTATCAAATGGGCTCAGAAGTTGCTACATCAAAACCCGTCACTGACTATACTAGGCTGTGATATATACTGTTTTGGGTTAGAAGGAGGGAGTGTATGGGTTGAGCGGGGAAGAGGAGGGGGACTCGGTCAATAAGACTGTCAGATCTCTCTCTCTCTCTCTCTCTCTCTCTCTCTCTCTCTCTCTTCTCTTCCCAATAACACCGTTTTGTCTTGTTTGGTTACAGTATAGTGTAATATGGATTTGTTGTTTAAGGTGCACACACCTTTCATTAAGGGGCGCTGCCTTTTCATGAATAAACAGTTGTCATCGTTATTCTCTCTGTCTCTATCACTGTCTGTCTCTGTCTGTCTGTCTATCTGTCTGTCTGTCTGTCTGTCTGTCTGTCTCTCTCTCTCTCTCTCTCTCTCTCTCTCTCTCTCTCTCTCTCTCCGGACAGAGAGAGAGAGAGAGAGAGATGTATGTGCATGTGTGCGTTAGTGTGCTCACGCCTGCTCGTGTGTGTGTTTGTGTGTGTGTATGGGGGGGGGGGGGGGTGTGCTCGCGCCTGCTCGGGTGTGTGTGTGTGTGTGTGTGTGTGTGTGTAGTGTGTGTGTGTGGTGTGTGTGTGTGTGTGTGTGTGTGTGTGTGTGTGTGTGTGTGTGTAGTAGTAGTAGTAGTAGTAGTAGTAGTAGTAGTACTTTAATTTAACGTCTCTTCACCCTCAAGTGACATTAGACAAAAAAATAAAAATAAAAAAATAAAAAAATAAATGAATAAATAAATAAATAAATAAATAAATGCATGTGAGAGAATCTTTTAAGTGTTGAGTGTTTTTGAGTAAATGTAACATCAATGCCATACTTAAGTTTTGAATTCTACAAACACAAATGATCTCAATATTACCAGCAACTATCAAAGAAAAATACCAACAGAACTAGAATGCAAAGTTTCTGAGAACAACTTAAGAAGATCAAGGTCATTAACTATTTTCTGTAATGTTATCGGATTTCGATGGTTGAGCGCAGTGCCTCCATTTTTGAGCATTTGAGCTTTGATGGCAGGACAGTGCAGAAGCAGATGATTCGTAGAAATTTGACTCCCACAAACACAAATAATATCTTTACAAAATTTTGTTTTGAGAGCATTTAGACGAATCTTAAACATCAAAGACGTAATTGATCTGGATTTGATTTGACTTAAACTCTTAATTATTATATCTGAATGCAGTGTGTCACAAGCTTTTACACAATTATGTGAATATTGTATATCTAAGGTCTTCAACTTGTCAGCAAAATTATCCTTTGCTAACTTGTCAAAGTATTTATAATATTCATGTAGATCTAGCTTAACATTAAGTTTAATTGTCCCTGCAGCATTGCGTGCTGCACTCTTGGCTGCTTGATCTACCTGTTCATTAAAGA
>CM065721.1:7328385-7333385 GCA_033310375.1 Conus canariensis | reverse complement strand
CAAGTAAGACAGACAAATTAGCTCTCTGCTTCTCATATAGAGCAAGTTCTTTAGAAAAACAGGCAAATTAGCTCTCTTCTTCTCATATAGAGAACATTGTTTAGAAAAGCACCACAGGTTAGACAAACAGACAAATTAGCTCTCTGCTTCTCATATAGAGAATGTTGTTTAGAAAAACAGGCAAATTAGCTCTCTTCTTTTCATATAGAGAATGTTGTTTAGAAAAACAGGCAAATTAGCTCTCCTTTTCTCCTATAGAGAAAGTTGTTTAGGAAAACATCACAAGTAAGACAGACAAATTAGCTCTCTTCTTCTCATGTACAGAAAGTTGTTTAGAAAAACACCACAGGTAAGACTAACAGGCAAATTAGCTCTCTTCTTCTCATATAGAGAGAGTTGTTTAGAAAAACAGACAAATTAGCTCTCTTCTTCTCATATGGAGAAAGTTGTTTAGAAAAACACCACAGGTAAGACTAACAGGCAAATTAGCTCTCTTCTTCTCATATAGAGAGAGTTGTTTAGAAAAACAGACAAATTAGCTCTTCTTCTCATATAGAGAAAGTTGTTTAGAAAAACACCACAGGTAAGACAAATAGACAAATTAGCTCTCTTCTTCTCATATATAGAGAAAGTTGTTTAGAAAAAAAACAAAACAGAACAGCAGTCTTTAGAGAAAGAAATGACGTTTCGAGGCAGAGACTCTTCTTCCGGGGACTGGAGATGCCAAATTGACGACAGTGTTGACGGCAAGCAGCGGCGAGGACAGTTGACACATTGGACGGTCACAGCTGAGTTCACTGATACTCAGTTTGGAGGGGAGAGCGGTCAGGAGACAGAGGGGGTGGGGAGGGGGGATGGTGTCCAGGATGGGTCAACAGGGAAATGGATGGGGATGTGGAGGAGAAAAAGAAAGAGTGGGGCTGGGGGTAAGGGTTAGAAAAGTGAAGGGCAGAGAGAGGGTGGGGGTTGAGTGGAAGCAGTAACGTATTACACTCTGATGGAAGGCTTTGTGGTTGCAAGAACCTAGGTGGGAGATGACATGACTTTCCATGGCTTTAGATAAAGATTATCCCCTGGCCAGATAAAGATTATCCCTGGCCAGATAAAGATTATCCCCTGGCCAGATAAAGATTATCCTCTGGCCATTGGTCCAGTAAGCAAAGCTGTGACTCCAAAATGTGAAAGATGACGGTGTCCACCTTTGTAATGATTTGAAACATATGTTTTTTTTTTAAAGACTATTATCTCCGTGTTCCCGGTCATTTAGGGTCCTATACATCTCACATACATACTTGTTATGCGGCAGAACGGGGCGTCAAACAAATAATTTGAAGTCTACCATAACACGCACCTGTCATCATCTGGCGATGAGTCTACTCATCCGTCTGTCTCCAGGTCTCCGGCTGATAAACAGGAGATTCTAAAGCTCCATGAAAACAGAGACATGAAGATGCTCCACCCATAATCTGCCTCAACCAGCACACCTTTCTTAGGCCCAGCCCAGCAGACCTCCAACTCCACAAAGTCTTGGAGTCAGAATCCCACAAGTGCACAGCACTGCGGTGTGGTGATGTCTGCAGAGAGCACTTGTTGGAAGCCACCACCACCACCTTCTCCACATTCACGTTACGCTGGAATGAATGCATCTTCTGTTTAACGTGTTTTCACCATCATTAGTGATAATTACACAGAGGTTACGCTGGAAGTTCATGATGAGGGGCTGAGCAACCTGTTCCAGCTTCGTCCTCGTATAGCTCTTCACCTTTACACCCTACCACCATGCACAGCATGTTGGACAAACCAGCAACACCGTCCAGGTCCGTTTCAACAACCAGCAACTGCTGGTCGGACATCCGGGGAAAGCTGGACACTCAAGTGGCACGCTACTTCTGTGCCTCTGGCCACATCCTGCCTCACTGACCTGGTCAGCCCCGCATCGTAGAGGTGATGACATCCACAAACTAAAAGAGAACAGACTGACAAGGCATGAAGTGGAATGCACATAACTGGGTGGCCTCAGCGTTGGAAACCAGCTGGACCGCCAAAAATCTCTTCAAGATTTTCGACACTTCATTCGGATTCCTAGAGAGAGAGAGAGAAGAGAGAGGAGAGAGAGAGAGAGAGAGAGAGAGACAGACAGACAGACAGACAGACAGACAGACAGACAGACAGACAATGAGACAGAGACAGAGAGAGACAAACAGAGAGACAGACAAACGTACGCACGCAAATACGCAAACACGCATGCACGCACGCACGCATGCATGCACGCACACACACACGTACACACACACGCACAACCACACACACACACACACACACACACACACACACACACACACAACACAACACAACACAACACACACACACACACACACACACACACACACACACACACACACACACACACACACACACACACACACACACACACACACACACACACACACAATTTATTTGTCGACGTATCTATTTATCTATTCACTCACTTTTTGTTCACCTTCGTTGGAAGATCAGGCAAAAGAACATGTCATTACTTGGTCAGGCATTACGTGCAATTTTTACAATCAGCCTACGTGGTTTTTATTTTGATTCAATTTTACTATGAAGAAAGTTCAAATAAGCTAAGATTTCCCTCATACCACCGGCAGTAATGAGTGAATTTTGTCGTTGTTTTGCTTGTTAGGGATATTTCATGTTTGCTTTTTATTTGTTTGTTTGCTTGCTTGCTTGCTCGTTTGTTTGCTTATTAGCATGAATATCATTATTTTATTTTTAAAAAAAAAATAATAATAAAAAAAGCAGCAGTCTGGCACAGCACATTAAATTTTGTTCGTTGTTGTTCTTGTTATTGTTGTCGTCGTCGTCGTCATTGTTGTTGTTGTCGTTCTCCTCACTTTCCATGCTACTCCTGTGGTATTACATTCATGCCGCTCATTCTGACTCCCCGTCCACAGCCACATCCAGAGTTGTCCCGCCGCAGCCCCGTCAACAGCAATCCACAGGGAGCAGTCAATGTCAAATCGTTAGGAGGCAACCCACCGGAGGAGACACTGCACTGCTGCCGAATCACTTAGGTGGTGTTCACTGGCGCCCTTTCTGATCCAGCATAATCGGGTCTCCAGCTACTAAACCCCCTACTGACGAAAATGATTACTCAGTCGCGGAGCCAGCGTGATAGAGCTCTCTCTCTCTCTCTCTCTCTCTCTCTCTCTCTCCTCTCTCTTGGAAGGCGCCACACGTTCGTCGGTGACAGTCTTATTGAACTTGTTAATACCACTGAGCTCAAGACGAATTCACCAAGGGCACAGACATGGAGATGGAATGGAAAAAGACGTCACTATGAAAACTGGGCATAAAGAACCACAGAATTTGACACTTGTTTATTCTTGATGATTGATAAAGATGAAGATGATGCTATGGAGGTCCACTCTGATCTGAAAGTGCTTGGCAAGGCTTTACTCTACGCTTACTTTCATGACATATTTCGGCGTCAACCAAGCCCGGAAGGTACACCAACCGCCGTGGCGAAGTGGTTAGCGTCCTGGACTCCCAGCTGGGAGGTCGTGGGTTCGATTCCCATCAGAGCGATGTGGGATTTTTCTGCCCCGACCGGTTCCTATCCTGAGTTGAGTTTGCTACGGGCTCAAATTAATGGGAAGACTGGGACCACCCAGTCGAGTTTTATCCGCTAAACAGATACGTCTCTGAAAGTGTTGCTCAAATTTCCTGACCAACACTGCAGGTGTCTGTATCTCTCGAGCCTGGTTGACGCCGGGATATATTATGAAAGTAAGCGTCGAGTATAGCCCTGTCATGCAGTCTCAGATCAAAATAGAAATCCGTAGCATCATCTTCATGAACGTCATTCTCATAGATCAGATTTTTTTTTTTTGAAGTCTCAGATTCTCTAGCCCTTCATGCCTTGCTCTGAAGGTGACCTCAGTTTCGATGTCCTCTCCACGTCTCTGACCTTGATTTGATTCTGTCGGGGTCACCGGTATCGGCAAGTCCATGGGGGCTGTCGCTGGACGGACGTGGTGGCGCCCCCAGAGGGAGAGCTCACTCATGCCGGCTCCTCGACAAAGCAATTATTGTCATTAGTAGGGGGCTTAGTAAGTGGCATCATGCAGATGTTAGATCAGAACAGGCACCACTGAACACCACCGAAGTGACTCGGCAGCAGTGCAGTGTCTCCTCCGAGGGTTGTCTCTTGACGACTTGACATTGACTGTTCATTGTGGATTGCCGGTGCCGGGGCTGCGGCGGGCCGGGGCTGGGCTGTGGACGGGGGATCAGAATGAGCGGTATGGGGGCAACGCCACGGAGATGACACAGAAGATGGGACAGCAAAAAAAAAAAAAAAAAAAAAAAAAAAAAAAAAAAAAGAACGCGGAAGGTACAGACACCTTCATTGAGCACATATGTCGAACGTGTGGTTCCAGTCTTTCGATCTGAGTTCATAGCAAACTCAGCTCTGGGAAGGAGTCGGCAGCGGTAGATAAATCCCACAAAATGACTCTGACTGGAATCGAAGCCACTACATCTAGCACGCAATCCGCAACGCTAACTACTGTGCAACGACGTCAAGGGACAGACGAAGAAACCCACAGAGGCGGACAAAAGCACACCCTCTCTGCTGGATGTGACCAAAACCAAGGTAAGAGCTGGGTAGAGGAATGGTGTCTTGGACAAGATTTACCAGATGCCATATCATGCACAGATTTAACAGATGCTATACTTTACATAGACTTAGCAGATGTCATACATAAATAATCTCCCTTCAGATGTGCATGAAAAATAAATTCTCTTCAAACATGCGACCGAAAATAAATTCTCTTAACCATATGCATGAAAATAATCTGTCTTCAAACATGTGCATGAAAATGATCTCCCTTCAGATATGCACAAAACAATACTCTCTTCATATAAATCATCTCTCTTCAAAGATGCGCATGAAAATAATCACTCTTCAACCATGCACATAAAAATAATCACTC
>CM065721.1:7310885-7325885 GCA_033310375.1 Conus canariensis | reverse complement strand
CTTTGAAACAATGTGAACATGTAGCTGGGCCTACGACATGAAAACAACTCTAATTTAGTTCTGGGTTTGATATTGTCTGGCCTGGCCCAGCCAGAGAGTTGGAATGTAGAACAGCTGAGGTCAGAAATGAAGGAGAGGTTATCGCTTTATTTTCGACAGAACTGGCTTACATGTCCCTCACACTGACCTGAAACCCAAAGCCCAGGTTTACTTTCAAGACCCATGGCAAGAGGAACGGAACTTTGCAGACGGATAACATACTATTCAAGTCCGTCCAAACCTGAAAGAGTATTTACCATGTTCCCGAGGCGGCCGTAAAGAAGAAACAGTCTTGTGCTGTTTGCTTACAGGCCACTCGTTTTACCCCCATTGTTATCTTTTAAAAGGTGAAGAAGCTCCGTGGTGTATTCTATGTCATGTACCACTCACAGTGAAACATATTCTTTTAGAGTGTTGGGACTTGCATGATATGAGACATAAACACTTTACAGCAAACTCCATGAAAACTTTGTTCAGAGATGTCCCATTTGATGTGATCTTTGAATTCGTGAAAGAGATCAACATTCTTCATCTGATCTAAGATTTTTAACGAATTCCTGGTGCGTTTTGGGGTGTAATTCTTCTTCTTCTGCATTCGATCGAAGCTGGATGCGTCAGACTTGTAACCCGGCCTCCATGATGAAGCCCGCGGTCTTCTCCAGGTCAGAACGGGCTCCCCAAAGCTGCGCCTGTGACTCCGCTCCCCCGGGCCAGGTTTTGTGTCGTAGAGCTGCGTGAGTAGGACAGCGCAGAAGGACATGTTCAGGGGTCTGGGGTCCAGTGCCGTATGGACACTGGTCAGTGTAGGTGATCTTCAGGGGTGTAATTCAAATAGTTGTGTGAATGAGGGTTTTCTTTCTTCTTTTTTTTTTTCTTTAATAACTTGTGAGTTGACTTCGACGTGGTGAAAGCCCTGCTGTGGCCTTTTGCGGTCGGCTAGGCTATAAGCAACATTACCTTCCTTACGTGTCCAAAGAAAGTTGTTGATATAAATGGCATTTTTCCAACAAAGATTATCTTTCAGCACGAAAAATGTGTGTAAACTTTGACAAATAAACAATCAAAAAATCAGTATTTGCTCGATTTAGAGTGAGATGTTTTTGTCTGATTGACAACAGTAATTGGTTTGATGTTGAACATGGACTATGTGCCCCGTCAGCTTCTTTGCTCTCCAGGATGAAAGGTGTTCTGTGTTGCATTGCACATTTATGATAAAAGCAGAGTTGATTGCGTTCTCTTATAAGTGTTGTATGTGAATACGTACAGCCTAAACACTACACTTTATTCAGATGACGAACAAATAATGATTTCTTTGGCAATTATCTACCGTTAGGCTTTCATTTTCGTTCAAAATCAATCACTGCTTCGCTCTGGATTATTTTTTACTTGACCAAAAATCCTTAATTCTGTTTGTCTTGCGAACTTTGGAAAATGTTTAATTAGTCTGACGAGGACGGGTTGTTAACCAGTTTCTTTTTTTGTTTGTTTGGTTGGCTGGTTCTTTTTATTTATTTTGTTTTTGTTTTTGTCGTTGTTTTTGGTCATGTTGTGATTGTGGTTGTGGATGTTTGCTTTTTGTTTCATGATTCAGCTGTTTGTCTTTTTGTTTCATGATTCAGCTGTTTGTCTTTTTGTTTCATGATTCAGCTGTTTGTCTAGTATTCACGTGTGATGTAGTGAAACGAGGGTACAAAAAATCCAAACGCAGTCCACTTTTTAGTGACTCCCCTGTATTACTGCCCTTCTTTTGTCATATTTGTCAATCAAAGCAACTGTACCCCTTGACAGGGGGTCTATCGGCCATTGTCAATAAAATCTCTCTCTCTCTCTCTCTCTCTCTCTCTCTCTCTCTCTCTCTCTCTCTCTCTCTCTCTCTCTCTCTCTCTCAGTGTGCGTGTCACTGTCTCCTTCTGTCTGTCTGTCTGCCTCTCTACTTGTATGTTGGCCTGTCGGCCTGTCTGTCTTGTCGGTTTGTCTGTCTGTCTGTTTGTCTGTCTGTCTGTCTGTCTGTCTGTCTGTCTCTCTCTCTCTCTCTCTCTCTCTCTCTCTCTCTCTCTCTCTCTCTCTCTCTCTCCATTTCAATATTCCTATGCCAATTCGGTCTTCTTCATTCCACATAAACAAAAAAACAAACAAGGAAAAGACGTTTGGAATTTTTGTTGTATTGCTGGCGGACCAGACAGAAGGTGACAGAGACACGGAAAGAGATACACACACAGAAGCAGGGCCAAAAATGGAAACAGACAGATATAAGGAAGTAAAAAGTTTTTGTAACTGATAGGTCCGCCTTTATTCGACGTTTGGCGTGGAGATAAACAGGTCACCAAGTATAAGAATGTGTCTATTACGTGTTTGTATCATTTTTCAGGCTTAGTCAGGCTCATCTCCCCTTCCTACACAAATGTTCTTTCCCATTCCATGGTATGTGTTTTGAATGTCAAATAGCTCAATCAAGTGTAAATTTTCGTGTAGACAGTTATAGAAAAACATGTTGTGTCTCACAAAAACACGCGATAATGTTTTACCCTGTCTAAGCAAAACAGAGGTAAATTGCATTTCATGATGGACAAACAAGACGGGGCAGCGTGTTGGAACTCTCTGCAGTTGGGAAGGTCAGCATGTCCACGTGGGTCACCTGATGAACTGATACAGATCTGGCGTCGTTCTCATAAACACAGCACAATCACAGCCTTCGTCATCGGCGTTTCTGGCTGTGTTTCTTCTTCTACGTCAAAACTGCCAGATTTTCTACAATAAACGTTGTTTTCGTCTGAAATTATTTTCTTGAGTGGATGACAACAACGGGATTTATTACGTGAAGGGAATGATGTTCGCTGATTAGTGAAGGGGATAGTGTTGACTGTAATTGCCGCTGAAGAATGGACGAGCGGGTCCAACGACAGGACGCCCAGTGACCACAGCAGAGCTGGCCACAAAAGAATCGCCGAATAACGTGAACGTGCCGAGATAAGCTTGCAGCTCGGTATGTCCTGTCTTTTCGTCAGACAATGGGGGTTTTTTTTCCCTTCAAGAAGGCATAATTATTCATGATAGTTCATACAATAATATGGAAAGAAAGATAAAGCGAAAAAAGAACAGAAATGAAAATAAACAACACAGAGTACAACCAATTACATTCTGAAGATAACATGTGAAAAGTACCTGACAGAGAGAGAGAGAGAGAGAGAGAGAGAGAGAGAGAGAGAAGAGAGGAGAGAGAGAGAGAGAGCATATGAGGCAAGCCGAATGTAATATAAAAGTTGACGAATTTGGATTTTTAAAGGTTCTGTTCAATTTCCACTGAAGCAGTATTGGGAGACATAATAATGGTTCTGGAGGCCTGCGATCGTATCAATAAGACTGTAATGTACAAAGCTAGTTTGCGTTCATAATTCGGTCTGGTTCTGCGAACATCGGCTAATATGGAAGCCATCAAGAAATAATACCTTCATATGCATATTTTTTTCGAGCAGTATTCTCTTCCGTTAGATAGAGAGATAGATATAGATAGATAGGTGTGTGTGTGTGTGTGTGTGTGTGTGTGTGTGTGTGTGTGTGTGTGTGTGTGTGTGTAAACTTATTGAGAAAAATTTGCGGTCCAGCAGATTTTTTTCTCTATTCTACACTGGTATGTATATATATATATAATATATATATATATATATATATATATATATATAGTGTCTGACAAACAGTGCAATGAGATGAAACACATGATCCACATGTATACAGTTATTCGCAAGTTAAATGCAGACAGACATTTTTCATTCGTTAAATCCACCAGCATTTCCCAAACACGTTGAATGTGGCTAACGAAGCCACAGAAGTGTAGTGGAGTACGGAACAGTGACGTCTATCATCACTTTTAAATGCACCGATTTTCTTCAGAACAACATTGGTCCCAAAGGCATCTGTGTAGTATTCGTAACTGTAACCATTTCAAACTTTTTTCTCAGAAACATGTTTCGTTTTCTCAGAAGTATCTTGCGAAGCTATTTCACGCATGAACGCATTTTAGGACTGACTCTAGTCGGGCGAAATACATTCCTTGCATTTCGCATCATGAGGCAGTGAACGGCGCTGCTATTCAAAATAAATAGCAGACGAGAACCGATCAGGGTCGTTTCAAATTCTCCATGTGATAAAAACTGTAATCTGGGTCGATCATTCTGTTGCCATTTAACCTGTGGGGCGATTCATTTCAACTCATGTTGATTATAGCCCAGCCAACCGCGAAGGGCTATATTAGGGCTGTTACCTTGTTTAGGTCAAATCCTGGCTGAGACGTTGAACGAAATAGACCACTCATTAAAACAATGTTTCTTAATCGCGCAAAAAAAACCTGTTTAAAAAGCCTTTCTTCCGTAAAATCTTGGATGAGATGAACAATATCTATCTTTTTTTCCGAAAGTCAAAAATTACATCAGGTGGGACATCTCTGTACAAGGTTTTTACATAGTCTGCAGTAAAGTGTTTATGTCAGATATCATGAAATCCCCAACAGTCTATAAGAACATGTTTTATCGTCAATATGGAAATTCATAAATGTATGTCACGAGACTGTGGTGTGTCTCTATTTGACGCCAGGTGCACAGACACAGTCAGCCGTGTCTCCCTGATGAGTCCGATCGAGCGGACGAAAGGCCTAGGAGCAGGCAATACAAATATATCTGCCTTCGAGAGGGATTACGATGATTCCCTCATGCAGCCAGTGAAGAGTTTTCATATTTAAAATATATTTTCTTAAGTTTATGTTCCCATTTTCTTCATTTTCAATACCACCCATTAAGTTCAAATCTTTGCCAAGTCATTACTGTGATGACGGAGGTGTTGTTGGCCTGCGCTTGTTCTTCCCCCACTATTAGATTGTTCGTCTTTGTATTTGTCTGACTTTATTCAAGTTTAAAAGGCTGTGCCAGTCTTGTATAAAAGTTACTCTGTGTTAGGTTTTCTTATGGGTGCAAGACTTACCCTGCTTGTTATTGTTCAGATAAGAAAAGCTAAATGACAACTGCGCTTTGCATTTGGTAAATGATAACTGATAACGGCACCGGTGCAATTTGAAATGGCACTGGTGCCATAGCGATTGTAATTCACCCCGGGGCAATTGCCAGCTGCAGCAATGACCATCAAGTGGAACCAGTCCACCTGAAATCAGGCATGCATGTTGAAAATGAAACTATTCACTTCGGGCTTTATCACTGTTACAATTGTTATTATTATTAGTGTTATCAATGATGGTATCCTAATGTTGGGAAGAGTTTTACAATAGAATAAAAATAAAATGTAATAAAAGGGTGAAAAGTAATATCACACACACACACACACACACACACACACACACACACACACACACACACACACACGCACGCACGCACGCACGCACGCACGCACACACACACACACACATACACACACACACACACACACACACACACACACACACACACATTTCATTTTCATTTCCCCCCTTGTTGTTGTGTAGATGTGTCAGGTATAGGGTACCTGGGCAAGCTTGGAACAGCCTTTTTTGGAGGATTCCTTGTTCGTTTTGTGTTGTCATTTTTAGCTAGATAATTTCGTGTTGTATGCAGCATTCTTTTGGAGTCATGAGCGCGTATTTATTTCACCCTAACGTAACAGTCTGGTCACAGCCACAGTCATCATCTCCAACTGTCCCCCTCCCAACCCCTCCCCCACCACCCCTTTCCCCTCTATCCCCCATCCAGCTCCTCCATACAATGATGAACTCTCTCCTCCACGCAATCAGACAACAGGAAATTGCCTTGTCTCAGGACACTGTGTAAAGAATGGATGCGTACATGCGTGCAAGTGGAGCTGCCGTTTGTCTGACAATGGCGCACACACACGGCTTTTCCGCGAACTTGTGCGTCCATTTCCCCGCGGGAGGAGAAAAAAAAAAGCTTTAGCCCACGTTCTTGTTCCCTGCAACAGAAACACATCGCTCACGGGGTCTTTGGGAGAGATTCCTGACCTCACACACACGGCAATGACCTAGTTTCCGACCCTTTGTTCTGCCTTACGAGCCGGTCAGCGTGGTTTCCGCAGTCCTCGCTACTGCAGCTCTGCTAACATATGTGGCCAGCACGATGAAACAGCTTCGCGCCGCTTGGACACAAGCCACTCTTTTAACAAACACTCGTATCTTTTAATAGGAGGGGGAAGGTGGTGGATAGTCAAACGGTTGATCTGTGTCGCTGGTGATCGTGAGTTTGAACCCCTGATCGTGTCGGATTTTGGGGGGGGCTTGAAACCCGTCCCTGTCCACCCACCAGCAAACGGGTACCTGATTTTGGCCAGGGAAGGTTGAAGCGACGGAAGGAGAAGGTTAGGTTCCGACTTCCGTCTTGCCGTGCCCCACGAACGGTGAATCTCACTAACACCAGCTCACTGCGCCTGGTGCCATGCGACTGTGGGCCTTAACCCTTTTTTAACGGTTGCTTATAAAAGGCGACGAAGCTCCCTGGAGCATACCATATGACGAGCCTCTCGGTATGTGATGTGCTGACAGTGATGGGATTGACGTCACATTCCACATCATCTCTCTACAGCAGACCCCATGGAAATCTTGTTCAGAACTGTTCCACCGGTATTGACAGTGATGGGATTGACGTCACATTCCACATCATCTCTCTACAGCAGACCCCATGGAAATCTTGTTCAGAACTGTTCCACCGGTATTGACAGTGATGGGATTGACGTCACATTCCACATCATCTCTCTACAGCAGACCCCATGGAAATCTTGTTCAGAACTGTTCCACCGGTATTGACAGTGATGGGATTGACGTCACATTCCACATCATCTCTCTACAGCAGACCCCATGGAAATCTTGTTCAGAACTGTTCCACCGGTATTGACAGTGATGGGATTGACGTCACATTCCACATCATCTCTCTACAGCAGACCCCATGGAAATCTTGTTCAGAACTGTTCCACCGGTATTGACAGTGATGGGATTGACGTCACATTCCACATCATCTCTCTACAGCAGACCCCATGGAAATCTTGTTCAGAACTGTTCCACCGGTATTGACAGTGATGGGATTGACGTCACATTCCACATCATCTCTCTACAGCAGACCCCATGGAAATCTTGTTCAGAACTGTTCCACCGGTATTGATCGTGGACTTTCTAAAACAGACAGGCTTTGACAGTTTCCGTTTGATCTTTACTTTTATTTTTTTAAAGGAAAATAAATCCATTGTTAAGATGTTTTGAACATGTTTGCAACATTTTTTTTATGTCAATTCTTCCCCGTTCCTTTCTTATTATTAAAACACACACACACACACACACACACACACACACACACACACACACACACACACACACGCACACACGCACGCACGCACGCACACCACACACCACACACACAACACACACACACACACACAAAACCACACACACACACACACACACACACACACAAATATATATATATAAAATATATAAAAATATATATATATATATATATATATAGAGAGAGAGAGAGAGGAGAGAGAGAGAAGAGAGAGAGAGAGAGAGAAAATTGATTTTGACGATGCAACAGCCATGATATCGCCCCAGTGGTCGGCTGGGCAATAAATAATATGACACGAACAGTTCATGGTCGCTTTGACGCTTCGAAACCATGGAGACACTTTGCTGCGGCGACAACTTAGATATGCCATCCGAATGATTAGCATCATTTTTTGTAGCCTTCTGACATCCCAAATGATAGCATCATTCTCTGCCATTCTCACAGATGATTGGCACATTTTCTGCCATTCGTCATATGATTAGCATCATTCTCTGCCATTCTCACCAGATGATTAGCATCATTCTCTGCATTCCCGCAGATGATTGGCATCATTCTCTGCCATTCCCATTGATTAGCATCATTCTCTGCCATTCTCACCAGATGATTAGCATCATTCTCTGCCATTCTCACCAGATGATTAGCATCATCTCATCGTCTATGATTAGCATCATTCTCTGCCATTCCCAATGATTAGCATCATTCTCTGCCATTCTCATATGATTAGCATCATTCTCTGCATTCCACCGATGATTAGCATCATTCTCTGCCATTCTCACCAGATGATTGCATCATTCTCTGCCATTCCCATATGATTAGCATCATTCTCTGCCATTCTCACCAGATGATTAGCATCATTCTCTGCCATATCTTTCCACCAGATGATTAGCATCATTCTCTGCCATTCCTCTACCAGATTGATTAGCATCATTCTCTGCCATTCCACCAGATGATTAGCATCATTCTCTGCCATTCTCACCAGATGATTAGCATCATTCTCTGCCATTCCAGCCAGATGATTAGCATCATTCTCTGCCATTCCCGCCAGATGATTAGCATCATTCTCTGCCATTCCCCAGATGATTAGCATCATTCTCTGCCATTCCGCCAGATGATTAGCATCATTCTCTGCCATTCCCCAGATGATTAGCATCATTCTCTGCCATTCCCCAGATGATTAGCATCATTCTCTGCCATTCCCGTCATATGATTAGCATCATTCTCTGCCATTCCGTCAAGTGATTAGCATCATTCTCTGCCATTCCCGTCAGATGATTGCATCATTCTCTGCCATTCCCGTCAGTGATTAGCATCATTCTCTGCCATTCCCGCCAGATGATTAGCATCATTCTCTGCCATTCCCGCCAGATGACAGGTCGGCTTTATCTGTGCTGTCTTTTGACTCCACAAGACCATTTCCCCAATGGTGCCAGCGATGAACACGAATCCCACTGACAGTGTCACCCATCGTATTTTTTCTGATACCAAGATAACACAATACAGAAAGCGCCACCCTCTCCTTTAGCTGAAACTCTTTCGTATAAATCATTACGCATAACCGTTTTGTCATCATCAACAATATCAATGGCGCTGCATTAGCATGTGTATATCTTTCAATCCAATGTGTAGGCAGCGGCGATCAATACCGAATACTCTCTTCAATACAAGAAATGATTATCTAAATGTTTTCTCAATACCGCTTTGAGGGTACAAAATAAAAATCCTCCCCTTCCATATAGGAAACATAATAAAATCAGAGCACTCTCTCTGTTTCGTATCCATCACAGGAAAAGACAGTGTTTCCGAAGGACGCTCAACAATGATCACGTTAATCGTTAAATACAGGTAATATACAGTCTGCAAATGTAAAATACCGACTCTCTCTCTCTCTCTCTCTCTCTCTCATCTCTCTCTCTCTCTCTCACTCTCTCTCTCATCAGTGCCACTTCAGTGGCATTGCACCCACACCGCTCATTTCAGTTCCCCATCCTCATCCCCAGCCTGGCTCTCCCATCCCCAGCCACAGCCTGGCTTTCCCAGCCACAGCCACAGCCTGGCTCTCCCATCCACAGCCACAGCCTGGCTTTCCCAGCCACAGCCACAGCCTGGCTTTCCCAGCCACAGCCTGGCTCTCCCATCCCCAGCCACAGCCTGGCTTTCCCAGCCACAGCCACAGCCTGGCTTTCCCAGCCACAGCCTGGCTCTCCCATCCACAGCCTGGCTCTCCCATCCCCATCCACAGCCTGGCTCTCCCATCCCCACCACAGCCTGGCTTTCCCATCCCCAGCCACAGCCTGGCTCTCCCATCCCCATCCACAGCCTGGCTCTCCCATCCCCAGCCACAGCCTGGCTCTCCCATCCCCAGCCACAGCCTGGCTCTCCCATCCCCATCCACAGCCTGGCTCTCCCATCCCCAGCCACAGCCTGGCTCTCCCATCCACAGCCTGGCTCTCCCATCCAACTCTCTCACATACAAGCCTGTTATCTAACATGGCTCTCTCTCAATACAGCTTTGGTCTAATCCTCCACACTCCATGGCTATCAAATCCAGCAGCAGCCTCTCGTTCTCATCCCATCACATGGAAACAGTGTCTTCCGAAGGCGCTCAACAGTGACCTTAATCGTAAACAGCCGGTACTATACAGCTGCTCTCAAAATACAGACTGCTCTCTCCATCCCAGCCTGCTCTCCCATCCCCAGCCACACCTCTCTCTCCATCTCCCTCAGCCACAGCCTGGCTCTCCCATCCACAGCCTGGCTCTTCCATCCCCATCCACAGCCTGGCTCTCCCATCCCCAGCCACAACCTGGCTCTCCCATCCCCAGCCACAGCCTGGCCTCCATCCCATCCACACTGGCTCTCCCATCCCACCCAGCCTGGCTCTCCCATCCCAGCACAGCTGGCTCTCCATCAGCCTGGCTCTCCCATCCCAGCCACAGCCTGGCTCTCCCATCCCCAGCCACAGCCTGGCTCTCCCATCCCACCATCAGCCTGGCTCTCCCATCCCAGCCACAGCCTGGCTCTCCCATCCCAGCCACAGCCTGGCTCTCCCATCCCCAGCCACAGCCTGGCTCTCCCATCCAGCAGCCTGGCTCTCCCATCCACAGCCACAGCCTGGCTTCCCATCCCACCACAGCCTGGCTCTCCCATCCACAGCCACAGCCCCATCCCAGCTCCACACCAGCTGGCTTCCCATCCACAGCCTGGCTCTCCATCCCAGCCACAGCCTGGCTTCCCATCCACAGCACAGCCTGGCTCTCCCATCCCCAGCCACAGCCTGGCTTCCTCCCATCCCCAGCCACAGCCTGGCTTTCCATCCACAGCCTGGCTTCCCATCCCAGCCACAGCCTGGCTTCCTCCCACCACACCTGGCTTCCCATCCCACCACAGCCTGGCTTTCCATCCACATGCCCACAGCCTGGCTTCCCATCCCCAGCCACAGCTGGCTCTCCCATCCCCACAGCCTGGCTCTCCCATCCCAGCCACAGCCTGGCTTCCCACCACAGCCTGGCTTCTCCCAGCCACAGCCTGGCTCTCCCATCCCCAGCCACAGCCTGGCTTCTCCCATCGCCGCTTATCCCTCCCAGCCACAGCCTGGCTTTCCCATGGCCACTTATTGTTCCCGTCCACAGCACAGCCTGGCTTTAACATGGCCGCTTTTTTGCTGGGATCGTCTAATAGCACAGGGTTGCGTCGAATGCAAAAACAACACATCAACACATATATATGTCATATCAATATATTATATATGCTTTTTATTATGTTATAATATAACAAGTTTTCAGACCATGCAAATTCAAACAAATTTCAACAACTATAACTATTATGTTAGTGCGTTTTGATCTGTTGTTTACGTCACATTAAGCCTACGTCATACTCTTTCGATTCCGACATAGATTCAAAGACGCCCTCTCTTCGGGCAGTCATTGAAGATCCTTTTTTCTATCCAGTCCTCCTCACCATTCTCTTGGAAGGTGAAGGAGGATCGGTTCGTTCCGATGTCCAGCCGACAGTGTCCGTTTCCAGCCTGTTGACCAGGTCCAATTAAAGGAGGAGGTGGAGGTGGGAGTGGGAGGTGTCTGAATGGAAATCCTGTTCCGAGGTTTAAGGCGCAAACACCTGAGCTTTGTCAGGTTTCTATCATCCCAGCGTTTGTTTGTTTGTTTGTTTGTTTTTTCCTTCGTGGTGGTGGTGGTGGTGGTGGTTTGTTTGTTTTGTTGTTGTTTTTTGTAGCATCTTTGGCCCAGGGGTTCATCCCATCACGACGGCCGGTCAGGTCATCACCGCTCAACTCTGTCCAGAGTCAGCTCCGGTCATGACGAAGGATCCGAAGCGCTTATGTTCCCTGGAGCTACATCCTTGTCTCGTGTCCACCCTCCTCCGCCCGTGTGCCACGCCTGGAGAGGAAGTAGACAAGAGAACAGAGGAAGGGGAGAGGTTTGTGCTCACCATCTCAAGAATGTGAGCATCGTGCTCTTCCCCCGTTGAGTATCACACACCTTCTTCGCAAACTTTGCTCACTAGTAACAGATTCTCAACAGACTCTATCGACGAGGAAGGATTCTGTGCAGAGACTGCGCTGGCTTGGGTCCCAGGGAACGACAATGTCACCAGACGTGAGACAGGAGGGACGTGGCCAGCGCGAGTAACGACTGTCCTTCTTCTTCTTCTTCCTCGTTCGCCTCTCTTTAGATGTCCAGCCCAGTGTCCTGGATGAAGGCAGTCGTCCGCCGCAGCTCCTCCAGGGTGCCGCACAGCTTGGCCTCCGATGCTGTCGGTGTCGGCCAGTATTTGTTTCGGGATGCAGCATGCGTCGGACAGTTTTGGAGGAATAGTTCTGCTGTCATTTGTCCCTGACTACAAGGGCACTCTCCAGACTGTCCAATGCCGAGTTTTGTGTGCATGTGGTGGCGCAGACGATTGTGTCCAGTTCTCATTTGGAAGATCTGCACCTGTTCCCGTCGCCATCATCTGGGTTGTGTTTTGGTGTCCTATGTGTGATGTGATGTGGCGACATCACGGTGATGCCACATCCAGTGTGTGATGTGAGCTGGTGACTGTGACAGTGGTATCATGTGTTATCCGATGTGTGATGTGATGTGGTGATATGATTGTGGTGCCATGTGTTATCCGATGTGTGATGTGGTGATGTGATTGTGGTGCTATGCGTTATTAAATGTGTGATATGATGTGGTTACGTGACAGTGACGCCGATGTTATCCAATGTGTGATGTGGTGATATGGCAGCGGTGTCATGTGTTATCAAATGTGTGATGCGATGTGGTCATATGACAGTGATGCCATGTGTTTGTCCAATGTGTGATGCGATGTGGTAATGTGGTAGTGATGCCATGTGTTTGTCCAATGTGTGATGCGATGTGGTGATGTGGTAGTGATGCCATGTGTTTGTCCAATGTGTGATGCGATGTGGTGATGTGGTAGTGATGCCATGTGTTTGTCCAATGTGTGATGCGATGTGGTGATGTGGTAGTGATGCCATGTGTTTGTCCAATGTGTGATGCGATGTGGTGATGTGGTAGTGATGCCATGTGTTTGTCCAATGTGTGATGCGATGCGGTGATGTGGTAGTGATGCCATGTGTTTGTCCAATGTGTGATGCGATGTGGTGATGTGGTAGTGATGCCATGTGTTTGTCCAATGTGTGATGCGATGTGGTGATGTGGTAGTGATGCCATGTGTTTGTCCAATGTGTGATGCGATGTGGTGATGTGGTAGTGATGCCATGTGTTTGTCCAATGTGTGATGCGATGTGGTGATGTGGTAGTGATGCCATGTGTTTGTCCAATGTGTGATGCGATGTGGTCATATGACAGTGATGCCATGTATTTGTCCCAATGTGCTATTGATGTGGTAACATGAGAGAAAGGGAGAACTTTTTGACACATAACCAGACACGTAAATGTGTCTGGTTATTTGTCCAAAAGCTCTCCCTTTCTCTCCACCACCATTGCCTTGCCTGATAAGGTAGACATGCAGGCAAACCGAGAAAGAGAAAGGGGGTGGGGGAGAGAGAGAGAGAGGGGGAGAGAGAGAGAGATAGTGAGAGAGAGAGGGAGAGAGAGGGGGTGGAGATAGAGAGAGAGCGAAAGAGATGGATGGATTAATAGATGGATAGATAGAGAGAGAGGTAGATAGATAAATAGATGGATGGATGGTAGGATGGATGGGTGGATGGGTGGATAGTTTGATAGATGGATACATTGGGTGGGAGGATAGTTTGATAGATGAATACGCTGATGCGTATACAGATAGATTGACAGAAAGACAGACAAGGCATAGGTAGACAGACAGACGGACGGACAGACCGGCCGACATACAGACAGACAGATAGATAGACAGACAAAACAAGACAAGACAAGACAAGACAAGACAGGACAAAATTATTCATTTACGAGGATAACAGATAAGCACTGGCACGCTTTTTTTTGCATCCAGTCCTCGCCTTCAGTAGAACCAAAATGAAACAGACAAGGCAATAAGTATAGAAGCATGCAAAAAAGGTTGGGGTTTTTTTTATAAAGAGAGAGAGAGAGAGAGAGAGAGAGAGAGAGAGAGAGAAGAGAGAGAGAGAGAGACGGGGAGGTAGAGGAGGGAGCGGGGGTGCGGGAAAGGGCCCACAGTTATGCTTGTGTACAAAATGATCAAACAAACAGAAAACGCCAAGGAGCAAAGAAGTGTGCAGGACGTATGGGGAAATCAATTTTACAGCACGCAGAAAAAGGACAAAAATAAAACACGAGTGGAGGGAAAAAAAAAACATTTTGATGGCCTAGTCACCATGGGGGGGGGGGGGGGGGGGGGGGTTTATGTCATGTAGATAGCGAATCTACGTCACTCCAGCGGAAAATAGCTACGAGAGAGAGAGAGAGAGAGAGGAGAGAGAGAGAGAGAGAGAGAGAGAGAGAGAGAGAGAGAGAGAGAGAGAGAGAGAGAGAGAGCTGCGTTTGAATTCAAGTATAAAGACATCATGACATGGAGACAGGATATAAAGGGAAACACACACACACACACACACACACACACACACACACACACACACACACACACACACACACACACGCACGCACGCATACCACACACACACACACACACACACACACACACACACACACACACACACACACACCACACACACACACACACACAATTTTGGTCTACGACTTAAGGGGAGAATTTGAACCTTTTTATAGTCTGAGTCCATGAGACTACTGTTGTTGTTTTTTTTAAGGAGGATTAATTTGAGTGCTCGTTTGTGTAGCCTCAGCAATGGTTTCAGGATGTTAGCGCTAGCAGTCCCATTGGGTGGACGCATAGTCTGTATATATATGACTGAATATAATATTGGAAAAAAAAAAAAAGCTTGCGAAAGTGAACGTCGATGAAGCGTTTGATTTTAGAGACTTCAGAGACTTTCTGTGATTTTTCTTTCTTTCTTTTTTTTCTTTTTTTTCTTGCGCAGAGAGGTTATATGAGGGTGCCAACTAACATTGTTATCAACTGTTACTCCTAGCACTTTATGGTATGTGACCGGTTGAGCGGGTTCATCTTTAAGATGTAGTGGAGGGAATTCAATCGTGAGATTTTGTCTTTTTTTGCCAGGTTGTGATAAGCATAGATT
>CM065721.1:7243385-7300885 GCA_033310375.1 Conus canariensis | reverse complement strand
CTCCCTTTCATTCCCTTTCCCTCTCTCTGTTTCCTGATTCCGTTTTCATTTCCATTTCTAGCTCCCTTTCATTCCCTTTCCCTCTCTCTGTTTCCTGATTCCGTTTTCATTTCCATTTCTAGCTCCCTTTCATTCCCTTTCCCTCTCTCTGTTTCCTGATTCCGTTTTCATTTCCCATTTCTAGCTCCCTTTCATTCCCTTTCCCTCGCTCTGTTTCCTGATTCCGTTTTCATTTCCCATTTCTAGCTCCCTTTCATTCCCTTTCCCTCTCTCTGTTTCCTGATTCCGTTTTCATTTCCCATTTCTAGCTCCCTTTCATTCCCTTTCCCTCTCTCTGTTTCCTGATTCCGTTTTCATTTCCCATTTCTAGCTCCCTTTCATTCCCTTTCCCTCTCTCTGTTTCCTGATTCCGTTTTCTTTTTTCGTTTTCCCGTTGCCCTCCGTCTGTACCCTGATCCCGTTTTCATTTCCCATTTCTAGCTCCCTTTCATTCCCTTTCCCTCCGTCTGTACCCTGATCCCGTTTTCGTTTCCGTTTCTACCTCTCTGTTATCCAGATTGATTGGACTGATTCTTTTGTGGTCTGGTTTGACTTGAATTCAGACTTCGTTGACCAGTTGGAGTTCAATGACTACTTTATGGTCCGCCTGGTTTTTTTTCCTCGAAGGAACACTTTGTCGTCTAGTTTGACTTGAAGAAATACTTTATGGTCCAGTTTGACTTGATTGGCCGCTTTGTGATCCAGCTGTTCTTGAACAATTACTTTATAGGCCTAATCCAGTACGAATTCGACACCTACTTTATGGTTCAGTCTGGCTTGAATAACCGTTTTATGGTCCAGTTTGACTCAAGTCAATACTTCGTGGTCCACTTCAACTCGAATGAATATTTTTGTGATCTGGTTTGACTTGAGTACCTACTTTTTGTCGTCCAGTTTGACTTGGATATCTACTTTGTGTTGTAGTTTGACTTGAAGACCTACTTTGTAGTCACGTTTGACTTGAATAGCTATTTTGTGTTGCAGTTTGACTTGAATAGCTACTTTGCAGTCACGTTTGACTTGAATATCTACTTTGGGTTGTTGTTTGACTTGAAGACCTACTTTGTAGTCAAGTGTGACTTGAATAGCTACTTTGTGGTCTAGTTTGACTTGAACAGCTACTTTGTGGTCTAGTTTGACTTGAATAGCTACTTTGAGGTCTAGTTTGACTTGAACATCTACTTTGTGGTCCAGTTTGACTTGAATAGCTACATTGAGGTCTAGTTTGACTTGAACATCTACTTTGTGGTCCAGTTTGACTTGAAAACTGTTGTTCAGTTTGACTCCAATAACTACTTTGTGGTTCAGTTTGACTTGAACAACTAACTAGTTTGTGGTCCGTTTGACATGAATAACTAGCTACCTTGTGGTCCGTTTGACATGAATAACTACCATGTGGTCCGTTTGACATGAATAACTACCTTGTGGTCCGTTTGACATGAATAACTACCTTGTGGTCCTTTTGACATGAATAATCCGTTTGACATGAATAACTAGCTACCTTGTGGTCCGTTTGACATGAATAACTACCATGTGGTCCGTTTGACATGAATAACTACCATGTGGTCCGTTTGACATGAATAACTACCTTGTGGTCCGTTTGACATGAATAACTACCTTGTGGTCCTTTTGACATGAATAATCCGTTTGACATGAATAAATACCTTGTGGTCCGTTTGACATGAATAACTACCTTGTGGTCCGTTTAACATGAATAACTACCTTGCTGTCCAGTTTGACATGAATATCTACCTTGCTGTCCGTTTGACATGAATGTCTACCTTGTGGTCCGTTTGACATGAATAACTACCTTGTGGTCCGTTTGATATGAATAACTACCTTGCTGTCCAGTTTGACATGAATAACTGCTCCATAGATCAATGTTCCTTTTTAAGTTTTAAAGTAGGGAAACAGCAGGCGAAAATGACCACTCAAATGACCATACATAAACAATACGTCTTAAACTCCATGCCACCTTCATCCAACGGAAACATGTGGGTTAAAAACAGGACAAACGTCTTCTTAATTACTCGCCTAAACACCTGTTGAAATCACAAATGTTCGATTAATTATCCACTCTTTATTAGGTTAGCGGTCAGAATACACCGCGCTGGAAAGGGGACGGGGGCAAAAGAGTGAAAGAAATACGAGGGGAGGGGAAAGACACGAACGTACTGACCAGTTCAATCCACAAATACCACTAGACGAACACCGTCACGCACTATCGAAATTTAAACCAATGAATATCCAACCGACCAGTTCAATCCAAAAATACCCCCAAGGCGAACGCTGTCACTCGCTATCAGTGTTTAAATAATGAATGTCCAGCTGAGCAGGTTGTCTGAAACTAAGCAAGAAAACACGATAATAAATGTTGAGATGCTGGGCCACCAGATGAACGCAACGAGCGTGGGCCTGTTGGCCTTTTTCACGGAGGACAACGAAAAAAAAAACGAAGAAATACCAACGAAAAATCAGTAATCTGGCGGGCCCCGTATCTCAACATTTATCTGAATGGTTTAACTTCCGTCTGCTGTCACTATACTTAGGGGAAAAAAACAACTAAGAATAAAGAAATGATTTGTATAGAAAAAAAATCTGTTTTCATATCATCAGCTATTCTTTATTTTTTTTGTTGTCATTTTTGGGAAGGGAGGGGGAGCTGGAGGGGGGTGGGGTGATGTCTTGCCTGTAGATAACCTGTAGATCGAAACTCATGTCTTTCGTATTGTCGTTTGTTTGTTCCTTGCTTTGGGAGGTCTGATAACACAACTTTCAGTCGCTCACTTTCTCTTTGAAAACAAACCAGAATGCTCACGCGCACAAAAAAATGAAGGTTCAAAGTAGCGCTTATTTAAATACAACATACAATATAGACAAATTTGTGACAAATATGACTTCTTCAGACTTTAAAAACAACAGAACGAATCAAGCACAAATCAATCAAGTTCCAGACCACTTTTGCTTTGTTTTCTCTCTGTGTGGGCTTAATGAAATACATTTGACGTGGTCTATGTCTTCGTGTTCAGTTGTTATCACAGGAACATAAACAAGTAGGCAAGCCACTACTGTATTCTTTCTATCGACACTCATATGCCGAGAGTTGCAGCCCTTTACATACTGTTACGCAGAGCGCACTCAAAAATGTTTTCATGAAAAGCTGAAGCTGCACTGAACCCTGTAAATAATCAAGCAAAGTAGGAAAAAAGCTCACTTGCTTTTCTTCTTGGCAGTCTCCTCCACACATGCTGTGAGATATGTCAATAATTTCGCATAGCAAGATCGGACACAGCCAGATGACACCACTTTATCAAGCAGAATGTTCCTACTCGCATTGTCTGTGACGTGACGTCGAGATCTCCCACTTCCATTCAACGCCTATCTTGCGCTGAATTTGAGAAGATTAGTGATTGCTCGTTCTTCGTTTTCATTGTGCTGAGTGTTGTTTTATCTTGCCTGAGGAATACCTGAGAGGTCGAAACACGTGCGGTTTTGTCTTGAAATTTGTTTGACCTCGTTGTTTGGCGGGCTCACTAATACTTCTCTCTTTTTTTTATTTAGATTTGCCGCACTCTCGCTTTATATCTCACACTTCCCCGCTGTCAAGGTGAAGGCCGCTGTACGCTACCGTCAACAAGGCGTGCTGGGACTCGATCTTGAAATAGACATGGGGCACTACCTCCGGGGAATCGACTGAAAATGACGCATCAAGAGCAGCAACGACCCTCGGTTTTTTTTGTGTTTGTTTGTTTGTTTTTTGTTTTTTTTGTGTTTTTTTTCTCACGCTTTTGTTGTTTTGTTTCTTTTGTGTTGCTCTGTTTTGTTTTTGGGGTTGTTTTTTTTGTTGTTTTTTTTTTCCGGAAGAGGCGGGGTGAGAGTTATTCACCATAGTTGTGTGGTTATGGCGATGTCCAGCCAGGCGGACGTATTCAGCAATGTCATGCCCTGAACAGTGTGTAATTCCCGTCAACAAACTAAACCAGCCGTCATGTGGTACATGCTGTCGACTGTTCTGTAAACAGCTTGCCACAGCTTCAAACAAAAGTCAGTTTGAAAGCGAGGTGACTGCAAGCGGAAAGAAAAAAAATGCTATTCCGCAGGACGAAAGGGACAAAACGATTACAAATCAAAACACGTTTCGACATCTTTGGTCTTCTTCAGGCAAGATGAACAATATTCAACACAATGAAAACTAAGAATGACCAATCACTTAATCTTCTCAACATGCATTTTGCGCCCTATTTGAGAAGATAAGGGGCTGCTCGTTCTTCGTTTTCATTGTCCTAAAAGTTGTTTATCTTAAATGAAGAAGACCAAAGAGGTCGAAACGCGTCGTGTTTTGTCTTGTAATTTTTTTGTTCCTTTTGTCCTGTTGGATAATACTCTTTTTTTTTTTCTTTTCAGTTAGCACATGAGTTGCATCCCATGTGAATTCGCGTGTTTCTTACATCCATATGTGTCACTTTTGAATTAAAATTCGTTCGATTTTTTTTTTATCACTCTTTATGTTTGTGTTATTCATTTCAAACACCCAAAACCTTCACAAACAACAACTGTCTTTGAGGATGCTCTGAAGAGTTTTCCATTGAAAAAGAACACAGAACAGAAATCGTCAACATGTCGGTCGTAGACCGTCTACGGGATTGATGACGTCAAACGAAAGACAAATAATGCATGTAGATAATGACGTATATATATATAAAAAAAAAAATAAAAAAACCCATGTTCTTGAACGGACGAACACTGTCTAAAGGTGTCTAAAGATCGGATGTGTGTGTGTGTGTGTGTGTGTGTGTGTTGTGTGTGTGTGTGTGTGTGTGTGCGCGCGCAAAGTTTTATGCACGCAGGTGCTTCTATGTTTGAGCTTGCAAATTCATATGTGCGTGCACGTACGTTTTCCAAGCGCATGTCAGGATGTGTGTGTGTGTGTGTGTGTGTGTGTGTGTGTGTGTGTGCGCGCGCGCGCGCGCGCGCGTGTGTGTGTGTGTGTGTGTGTGTGAGAGAGAGAGAGAGAGAGAGAGAGAGAGAGAGAGCATTTACTCCTTCCTTTCTCTGTCTACGAATCATATATACGGTTACGTCCCTTACTTGGGGACAGCGGAATTCAGTGGGTGCTCAGAGACGGAGACCAGTTCCTGATCAGTGATCAGTTTGGTGGCTACACTGCTAGGGAACTTCCGACCACTTTCAGGAAAGCGTGTGTGTGTGTGTGTGTGTGTGTGTGTGTGTGTGTGTGTGTGTGTGTGTGTGTATGTGTAGGGGGAGGGGGGGAGTGAGGAGTGGGTCGGGGTGGAGTGGGGGGAGGAGACTGGGGAGGAGAAGGGAAATGCAGGCGTGTGTGTATTCGTAATATTGTGATGAAGAAGGCAGGGACAGGGACGGGACGTATGTGGTGTGTGGTGGTGGGGGGGGGGGGGGGGGGGGAGGAGAGATGGTTATTGAGGAAAGGGTATTATTATCTGACCTTTGGTGGGGATTCAGTGAACTTCGGAGATTATTGAGAAGAGAGAGAGACAGAGACACACACACAGAGAGAGGAGAGAGAGAGAGAGAGAGAGAGAGAGAGAGAGAGAGAGAGAGGAGGTAAGGGAGGCGCAGGGATGGGGGGGGGGGGGGGCTATTCAGAAAGAAAAAATCCAGTGTTGAATATTATTCTGTATTAAACACAGTGTGGACACGTTGAACACTCCGGAAAGGAGGGAGGGGGGGGGGGGGGGGTACAGAGGGGAAGAGGACAGAGGGGATGTGGGAGGAGGGAGATGAGGGGGAGCAGGGGTGTGGGGTAAAGGGTAGAGGAGTCACCCAGTCTTACACACACACACACACACACACACACACACACACACACACACACACACACACACACACACACACACACACACAATCTAATGGCAGCTAGCAAAGCGCATTTAATGGGGTGAGAGAATGATTTTTTTTTTTTAATGTAAAGTACTGGGGTGAGAGAATAGTTTATTTGGTCTTTTTATTCACCCTGTTATCAAGGTCTCCATATTCCGTCTTCGGAGACTTTATCCAACTTGTTTTTACACTCGTCATGATCGTCATGCTTTAAGCTTACTGCGCTACGGTCGTGTGTCACACGGTGAAAGGGAGGTAACCAGTCCCGTCCTTCACGCTGGCCGTGTTGGGCTTCTTCCGTGTGTCTGTCACTGTACTCGTGTACGCTGGCCGTGGAGCGATCCGCCCTGAAAGAGTACACCAGTTACTGCTTTTATTCTTACACACACACACACACACACACACACGCACACGCACACACGCACGCACACACACACACACACACACACACACACACACACACACACACGCACGCACGCACGCACGTACATACGCACGCACACACACACACACACACACACACACACACACACACACACACACACACACACACACACACACCATTACCACCATTACGACCAACATCATGGCCACATCACCATCACCACCACCACCCCAACACCATCATCACCCATCATCACGACCATCCCCACCAGGCTCGCCCAAAACGGTACAATCATACGTCAACATCAAAAACTAACCGATTCTCCCAGTTTACAAAAACCAGCCATGTTAGTACAGAAGAAAAACAAAACAAACGAACAAAAAAAAAAAAACCCACTCATTTGAACAGTTATGCTCTTCTCTCTCTCCTCTCTCTCTCTCTCTCTCTCTCTCTCTCTCTCTCTCTCTCTCTCTCTCTCTCTCTCTGTATGTGTTGTTGTTGTTGTTGTTGATGAAAACGTTACGGGGTCTTTGAGTGCCTCATCTGCATACAGAACATAGAGCAATCTTTCCTTTATGTCTCACGCTTTCATTCATTGAAGAAAAAAGTTTACTCTCAAAATTTCTTTCTCTTTTCAAATTGGTACTTTCTTTTTTTTTTTTTTTTCTTTTTGTGCTGTTGGAGCTTTCTTATACAGGCAAACTGATTTACCAGTAATGACAGAAGTTTCGTTCTCCAGAAAAAAAAAAAACAACCTTGACGTTCTCTCCTCAAGTTGGACAGTCAGGAAGACTTCTTGTTTTCATTCGGTTTTGTTTGTTTGTTTGTTTTTTGAATGGAGGTTGGGGGAAAGGAGGAGGGGGGGGGGGGGGAGAGGGGGGAAGAATGAGGGTGGGGGTGAGGGGGGGGGGGGGTCAGGAGGTTCGTATTAGTTTCTGTATGTCTGTAAAGGCAGATCGGGCATTGTATGATACTCACTCACCCAAACTTTTATCCATTTTCCCTATGCAGTAATCGTATTTTAAACATTTGTACATGCTCACGCAAGTACCATATCAAACGTTTACATGCAGTCAACCCCTTCCCACTCTCCCTATCCCTTCCCCTCTCCCCCCATCCTTTCCCACAGTCTAATATCATTTTTGGTGAACAGACGTTAAACAGACTAACAACAACAATAACAACAACACACAGCATCACGTCTATCACCACCACCACTACAACCATCACGGCCACCATCACCACCACCATTACCGCACGACCACCACCATTACCACCCCTGACCCCACTAGGGTCGCCCACAATAATACAAACATATGTCAACAGTAAAACTAACCGATTCTCCCAGTTTAGAAAACCAGTCATGTTGGAAAAAAAAAAAAAAAAAAAAGAGAAAAAACAACAACAAAACACTCAGTTGAACGGTTGTGTGCTCTCTCTCTCTCTCTCTCTCTCTCTCTCTCTCTCTCTCTCTCTCTCTCTCTCTCTCTCTCTCTCTCTCTCTCTGTGGGTGGGGGGGGGGGGGGGGTGTTGTTGTTGTCGTTGTTGTTGATGATGATGATAAAAACGTTATGGGGTTTTTGTGTGCCTCATCTGCATACAGAACATAGAGCAACCTTTCTTTTATGTCTCACGCTTTCATTCATTGAAAAAAGAAAAAAAAACTTTCAAAATTTCTTTCTCATTCAAATTTGTACCTTCCCCTCTCCTCTCTCTCTCTCTACTCTCTCTCTCTCTCTCTCTCTCTCTCTCTCTCTCTCTCTCTCTCTCTCTTCTTCGCTGAACGAGATTTCTTATACAGGTGCATTGGTTTCCTAGAAATGAGAGAAGTTTTGTTTCCACCTTGACGTTCTCTCCTCAAGTTGGCCAGTCAAGAAGACTTCTTGTTTTCATTCGGTTTCGTTTGTTTGTTTGTTTGTTTGTTTGTTTGTTTGTTGTTGTGACGGAGGTTAAGGAAAGGAGGAGGTGAGGGTGGGAGGGAGTGAAGGTGGGAGCAGGAGGTTCGTGTTACTTTCTGTATGTCTGTAAAGACAGATCGGGCATTGTCAATCTGTACAGGGAGTTATTGTATTATGAGTTTCAAACTGGTTATTTTGTAAAGAGTGGCTGCTGTCATTTTGGATTTAGACAACTCTGTGTGTGTGTGTGTGTGTGTGTGTGTGTGTGTGTGTGTGTGTGTGTGTGTGTGTGTGTGTGTGTGTATGTGTTGTGTGGGTGGTGGTGGTGGGGGGGGGGGGGTGGTGGTGTGTTGATATTGTCTTTTTTGTTGTTATTTTTTTTTTTTTTATTTTTACTTATTCGGTTATTTTTTTTTTTTATCTAATCTGGTGAATCTTCTTTGTTTTTTATCTGCATTAATCTCTTTTCCTGTCTTACTCTTTGTCTGTCTATCTGCATATCTCATCTGTCTCTTGTCTGTCTATCTGCATATCTCATTCTGTCTCTTGTCTGTCTATCTGCATATCTCATTCTGTCTCTTGTCTGTCTATCTGCATATCTCATTCTGTCTCTTGTCTGTCTATCTGCATATCTCATTCTGTCTCTTGTCTGTCTATCTGCATATCTCATTCTGTCTCTTCTGTCTATCTGCATATCTATTCTGTCTCTCGACTTCTGTCGTTCCGTTCATTCTTTCTTAATCGAGGTTGTTTTTTTTTTTAAGTATGTATGAATCTCGTTAACATTTTTTTTCTATCTTAATGCTTGTTATTGGTAACCACCCCTCCTCCTTAAGGTATGCATGAACCTGGTCTGTCTGTGCGTCTGCTTGTCTGTTCACAGACCTGTCCGCGAATTAGGCGACAGGCTGACAGTTTGTCCTCATGGTGCCAGCATGTGGGGTTTTAGTGCTGTCCTTTTGACAGCAGACAGGGCCCATGTCTGTCTTCATCCTCGTATGTTCGGGTTTTTTTCTTTTTTTTCTTTTTTTTTTTTGTTGTTGTTGTTTTCGGTTTTTTGCTGGGGTTTTTGTTGTTGTTGTTGTTGTTTTTGTCTTTTTTTTTTTTTTTTTTTTTTGGGGGGGGGGGTGTTGTTTTTGCTGTTTTTTTTTTTTTTTTTTTTTTTTTTTTTTGGGTGGGGTGGGGGGGGTCTGTCTGTCTGCATGATTGCATAAAACCTGCCGAGCCGATTTTAAGGATTTTTGAGTGGAATTGGGTGGAAAGATGGAACGTGGCCCATGGAGGGAGCAGTTTATTTCTGGTGCGAGTTGGTGCTGGGGATCAGGGTCAAATGGCGGGTACAGGAATTCTTTGATCTTAATGGAGGTCTACGCTCTCCCAAGTCTCCTTTCAGTTGTTGTGTGTCAGTTCTGAAAGCACACACCACGCGCACACACACACACACACACACACACACACACACACACACACACACGCACGCACGCACCGCACGCACGCACGCACGCACGCACGCACGCACACACACACACACACACACACACACACACACACACACCACAACATACATCGCCATTAGGAGCCCTGTTAAACTTCGTTTCGTAAACAACAAACATGACGTGAACGTACCAGGAAATATTTCTTTGGTCTTTTCCAGGAAAGCTCTCCTTTTCTTTTCCCTTATTACGCGACTAGGGACCACGGCTCGATTTTTTTCTTTGTTGTTGTTGTTGTTGTGTTTTTGTCTGAAATCCATATTTCGGCCGTGAAGGTAAGTGAAAAGTGAAGGAGTTAGCAGAGGACAGGAAGGGGGTTTGGGTGGGGTGGGTGGGTGGGTGGGTGGGGGGGGGGGGGCGTTGGGGGATGGGGGAGAGGCGGGTGACAGGAAAGTGGCAGAGGAGACAGCGTGCCGGTGTGCGTGACTATCCATGGCTCTGTACGGCAGATCAGTCATGGCCAATTACGCCCCCCCCCCCCCCCCCCCCCCCTTTTTTTTTTTTTTTGTTTTGTTTTGTTTTGTTTTGTTTTTGTTTTTTGAAGAGTGTTTTTTTTTATTATATATTTATTTGTTTTTCATTAGAATCTGTCTGTTTGTCCATCTGTCTGTCAGTGCAGGCGTGTGCGCCTGAGCGCGCGCGTGCGCGCGCGCGCGCGCCACACACACACACACACACTTTTTCATTTGTTTGTCACACACACACACACACACACACACACACACACACACACACACACACACACACACACACACACACTGACTGACAGACTGAAACCATTTATTGTCAGATTAACATAGTGTTGTACTGATATTTTAAAAAAACAACAACAACACTTTAATAAATTAATGAGAAAACGAAAATAAAACAACTAACATCTGAATGACATAAAAATCACACACACACACACACACACACACACACACACACACACACACACACACACACACACACACACTTCATTTTTCCCCCACAAGTGTAAGTGAAACCTTGTCATCGGCAGGCGGTGGGGGAGGGGGCTACAGGTGGCATTCAATTTATTACAGAGGCAGTATTTCCACTATCACCACAGCCTGATCGATTGCTGTTGGCAGCGTTGCATTTCGGCTGTGACTGCTGGTGTTGTGCCAGGTTTTAGCCTTTAAAGGGCGCGCGTGAACACAGGTCAGGTGATGACGTGAACAGGTGAAATATTTCCACAGGTCAAATATTTCCACCTTTTTGTTGTTGTTGGGTTTTTTTTCAAGAGATTCATCAGAAACATCCAGCTGCCCCTTGCGACCCACCTCCCACCCCTAAATACCATAGAAAATTCCACAAAACCCTATTAGGCCCACACAAACAAACATTGGACGATTCACAATAATCCAGTACACCGCAGAGGAGGTATTTAGAATCTACTGGCAGCCGATCTCAACATAAAAAGGTATGTGATTCTAGCCACATAAGCGGAATCTGGACGTTTTTTCTTTCAGTTTGTAAACAGTATTCCAGACACTGAAGTTCCAGGTAAGCATAACGGAATCAGACTGTTCTTCCTTCCTTCGACAGGAAAACGACAGCACGCTTCGTAGAAGCATGAATCCAGACAGTAGCCCGTAGTTATGTTTTATTCACGAGTAGTGTTCTGCACAAAATGAGAATGAATCATATCTGGTACAGTCAGTTAACTCTGTATTGCGAGAACCAGACATGTCATGAAATGACATTTAGAGTCTGAATACACAGAGTTCTGGAAACGACGAAAAACAAAATCTGCACTTCAAGATTACATGTTTACTACAAATTTACTGGAAACTACCGGCCAAAGCTATACATCACACACACACCACACACACACACACACACACACACACACACACACACACACACACACACATATTATCTACCAATCTCTTTGGACGTGCTAGCGCGTGCATGTGTGTGTGTGTGTGTGTGTGTGTGTGTGTGTGTGTGTGTGTGTGTGTGTTGTGTGTGTGTGTCTGTGTGTGTGTGTGTGTGTGTGTGTGTGTGTGTGTGTGTGTGTGTGTCTGTGTCTGTGTGAGGCAAACGTTCAGAGCTAAAATTAGATGCCATGACTCATCTATATAATATCTTAATCACACCAGTACCAACATACGGGGCTGGGGTATGGCTTCCCTTGTCAGATCATGACGTCAAGAGATCACAAATTTCCACTTTCTTTTCCCAAGAGAACATATTACAATCAACCCCCCCCCCCCCCCCCCCCCCCCCCCCCCCCTAAAATACATACAAAATTCTGTAAAAACCCACGTAGAACGAAAAGGACGATTCAAAATAATCCAGTTCACCACAGAGAAAGCATTAAAATTCTTTTTTTTTTTCTTTTTTTTTTTTTTAATAGGCATCATAAAGAAAGTATTTCACTGGACAACAGCGACACTATTTACAAACATTCAAACAAAGTCATGTAACATGTCACATAGTGTCCTCACAGATACATCATGACATCTAGAGAAAATACGTTACATAATCATATTTCAGTCATATTGTTCCATTAGATTCCCAAGGTCTCGGACAACATGCAAAACAAAGGGAATTATATTCTATGCATTATTAACGTTATGCTTGTATTAGTGTTATGTATGGAAACCATTTTGTCCCGTATTCTGCATAATTCATCTCCATCGAGTACATAGGTTTCTCAATTTTTATGTCTGTAGCATAGTACCTTTAGAAACATTATTAGGTTAGGTTTCATTTTATTAATTCTACATTTGTGTATGAAATATTTGCCCATTAAAATGATTAAGTCTAGCATATCATCTGTTTTTGTTTTCTCATCAGTGCCAAACAATATAAGCTCTACATTGAATGGCATTAAAATTCTGCTGACAGCGGACCTCAACCCCCACCAGGCCGTCAAAAACAATACAAACATATATCAACATGAAAACTAACCGGTTCTTCCAGTTTACAAAACCAGTCATGCTGGTAAAGGTGAAAACAAAAACAACAACAACAACAACAACAGCAACAACAATAACAACAACAGCAACAACAACAACACACTCGGTGGTACGGTTGTGTGTACTGTCAGCATACGCTTTGTATGTGTTTGTGTTGTTGTTGTTGTTGTGTTGTTGTTGATGATGACAACGTTGTAGCGTGTTTGTGTGTCTCATTTGGATACAGAACAGAGAGCAGCATTTCTCTTATGTCTCACCCTTTTCCTTTATAGAACAAATTTCTTTCAAAATTTCTTTCTCTTTTCAGATTTGCACTTTTTTTCCCCTGTCTTCGCTGTTCGAGCTTTCTTATACAGCTGAATGAGAGGCGTTTCGTTTTCCAGAGAAAAAACCTTGACGTTCTCTCCTCAAGTTGGACAGTCAGGAAGATTTCTGTTTTCATTCGCTTTTGTTTGTTTGTTTGTTTGTTTGTTTTTGACTGGAGTGTTAAGGAAAAGCAGGAGGTATGGGAAGAGAGAATGAGGGAGGGGATGACGGGGGGAGGGGCAGGAGGTTCGTGTTACTTTCTGTATGTCTGTAAAGACAGATCGGGCACTGTGAATCTGTACAGGGATTTTTGTATTATGCGTTTCAAACTGGTTATTTTACGGTGAGCGAGTGTTATGATTTCAGATGTATTCAATTCTGAAGTGTGTGTGTGTGTGTGTGTGTGTGTGTGTGTGTGTGTGTGTGTGTGTGTGTGTGTGTGTGTGTGTGAGTGTGTGTGTGTGTGTGAGAGAGAGAGAGAGAGAGAGAGAGAGAGAGTGTGGAGTGGGGTGTGTGTGTGTGTGTGTATGTGTGTGTGTGTGTGTGCGCGCGCGCGCGCGCGCGCGCGTGTAAGTGTGTGTGTGTGTGGGGTGTGTGTGTGTGTGTGTGTGTGTGTGTGTGTGATTTCTTTTTGTCATTTGTTTTTAGTATTATTCTTAATCTATTTATTTATTCATTTATTTACCTTTTTTAAGATTCACATGGATCTACTCGTTGTCAGTCTGTCTGCATAATTATATCAGTCTGTCATCTACCTGTCTGTCATTTTATTCATTCCTATTTTCAATTGATAATTTTTTTTAATGTATGTATGAATCGATTTTAACGAAATTCGGTAGAAAGATGGAACGTGGCCCGTGGAGGGTGCCGTTTATCTTTAGTGCGGATTGGTGCTGGGGATCAGGGTCAAATGGCGGGTGCAGGAATTCTTTGATCTTGATTGAGGTCTACGCTCTCCCAAGGCCAAGTGTCCTTTTTAGTTGTTGTGTTTCAGTTTTGATATCACTCACACATACACGCACGCACGCATGCACGCAAGCATGCTCGCACGCATGCACGCACGCGCGCACGCACAACACACACACACACACACACACACACACACACACACACACACACACACACACGTAGGCACACACACACACACACGCATGCACATACACACAGAGTCTCTCTCTCTCTCTCTCTCTCTCTCTCTCTCTCTCTCTCTCTTATGAAAAAAAGAAGAAAAATCCAACACTTCTGAGGAAAACAGACGTAATTGGCAATGACTGATCTGTGGTGTGTGTGTGTGTGTGTGTGTGTGTGTGTGTGTGTGTGTGTGTGTGTGTGTGTGTGTGTGTGTGCGTGCGTATGTGTGTGTGCGTGTGTGCGTGTGTGTGTGTGTGTGTGGTGTGTGTGTGCGCGCGCGCGCGCGCGCTCGAGTATGTGTGTGTGTGTGTGTGTGTGTGTGTGTGTGTGTGTGTGTGTTGTGTGTGTGTGTGCGTATGTGTGTGTATGTGTGTCTGTGTGTGTCTGTGTAGTGTGTGTGTGTGTGTGTGTGTGTGTCTGTGTGTCTGTGTGTGTGTGTGTGTAATTTAGTGGTGGTGATGGTATCAGTGCTGCTTTTGTGAGTGTGTGTGGTCTTGCGTGTGCATTATCCTGAGTCCCCCCCCCTCCCTCCCCCCACCCACATCCCACTGCACCCTTCCTTCCACTGCTCACCCAGCCCTTCTCCCTCCCTCATGCCCACACCTCCCTCTCCACCCACGTCACCGCTTCTTTTTCCTCTCTCTCTCTGTCTCTCCTATCAGCAAATACTATATGTGACCTTCCACCACAAAATGAGTCGCTTGTCATAGTAAAGCGTTTATAAGATAAACATATATTTTAAAGTAGTTTGTCTGCTCTTTTCAATGATGAAAACCATTTTTAAATCAGGCTTTTAGTTTTTAAGATACAGTGTTTTGAAGATGGTAACGCTCTGAGAAGCGCTTTTGAAAAAAATGAACAAAAACAGATGCACACACATTCAGCATAATATTAACATATTAGGTGTTTTAAAATGTCTTTTTGATACAGAAAGCAGTCAAATATAAACAGTTCACTCAGTGTATTTTGTGCAGGAAAACTGATAGTATCAGCTAGGGTCAAAATCTCAAAATCGACTCCTGACACCCCTACTGCCTATTTTGGCTGCTAACTGAAAACCCGGAGAGATGACAAGCGACTCATTCCGTGGTGGAAGGTCACATATTCTTTTGATGTTTTGAAATGCACATTGCTCTGATATAGGCTGTATCGAGCAAAGAATTCTTTTGATATTAACACTGCTATGAGACTGAATGTGCGCTGCGCTGATACTAATACACTAGTCATAAATTTAGAAAGAGAGGGTGTTAGTTACCGCCAATGACATTGACAAACAAAGCACATGACAAGACACGATGCATTTCAACCTCTTGGGTCTTCTTCAGGCAAAAAAATAAATCACATTTAACATTTAGGACAGTACAAACAAAGAACGAAAAATGACTCATCTGTTGTTGTCCATGTGGTGGGGAGAATAGCCGCTAGGCGGAAATGACAAGGGGGATTATGGGAGAGGAAAAGGAGGGGGGGGGTTGCGTGGGGGGAGGGGGGGGGTTGTGTGATACGATAGGGTTGTGTGTCTAGTTTAGTGGGGTGGTGTGATATCTTTGTGACGGTTGTGGTAATGGTGGATTGATAATAACGGTAAGGTGGGGTGGGGGGGGGGGAGAGAAATTGGGAAAAAAAAATTATATATATATATATATATATATAGAAGGGATAAATAAGTACATGAACAGAATGAAAGAAACTGTAAAAAAAAAAAAGAAAAAAAAAAGGTTTAGGTGAATAAAATGATATAAATGATTTCGCTGGGTGATGAAGGAGGTGGTGGTAGTTATGTGTGGGTAGTTGTGAAAGGTGTGTGGGTAATGTTAATGAGGGAGGGAAGGGGATGGAAGATAAATGGTGTGATAAGGTATGATTGGGGGGGGGGTTGAGGGGAAAAAAGGGGGGGGGTGGGGAGGAGGGTAATGTGTGTGTGTGGGGGGGGGAGAGGAAGGGGGGCAAGAGAAGGAGAGCTCATATCTCTTCATCCACTATGGGGTGGGGGGTGGGGGTGGGAGGTTGGGAGGTTCATATTAATAGTGTTGTTTAAAAAAGTAAACAATGCTGTGGGATGATGTTCATTGTAACAGGTGAAATAATGTGTTGGCATCAATATGCTGAATGCGAAAATGTATCACCAACATGACAAATTCGCTTTGATCTTCATTGATGATGTTTGGTAACACACTGTTTACACCATGTGTTATATATGACGACCCAGTATGCTTATTCTTTTAATTGTATGTCTTGAATTGACAATATGATATTAAAAGAATCAACGTTAAAAATGGCCCACAACAAATACATGACCAAACAAAAGTCTCCCCTCCCTCACTGCTCTCCGTCGTACACATACACACAATCCCAACCTGTGCCCA
Organism: Conus canariensis; assembly: GCA_033310375.1. Lineage (NCBI taxonomy): Eukaryota > Metazoa > Mollusca > Gastropoda > Neogastropoda > Conidae > Conus > Conus canariensis. Next base: position 7,284,478 of record CM065721.1, on the reverse strand, counting down.
TCTTCTGGAAAGCAAGTTTGCTAGCCACAAACAGATTGCCCGTATATATATTAGTTGTTTTGTTTTGTTTGTTTTTTTTCTCCCCAAGGCTGTTTAAGCATTTAAACAGACAATGCACACTGTAGATATGCACAGCACATAAGCTCATGCATGCACACATGCACATCCACCAACACCCACATGTAGAAACGTGGGCACACACATACATACAGATCGTAAGTCAATGGCCCCCGCACACATAGGCTCCTTAATAGACCCACATGAAAGCGCTGACAGATTCATGCATGCATGCATGCAAACCACATAAGTACGGATCACCATCTGTGTGTGTGTGTGTGTGTGTGGTGTGTGCTGTGTGTGTGGTGTGGTGTGTGTGTGTGTGTGTGTGTGTGTGTGTGTGTTGCTGTGTTGTGTTGGTGTGTGTTGGGCGGGTGTGTGAGTGTGTGTGTGTGTGTGTGCTGGTGCGCGCGCGTGTGTGGGTGTGTGGTGTGTGTGTTGTGTGTGTGGTGGTGGTGTGTGTTGTGTGTGTGTGGTGTTGTGTGTGTGTGTGGTGTGTGTGTGTGTGTGTGTGTGTGCATGTGGTGCGTGTGCTGTGATGTGTGTGTGTGTGTGTGTGTGTGTGGTGTGCGCTGCGTGCGCGCGTGCATGTGGTGTGTGTATGTGTGTGTGGTTGTGTCGTGTGTGTGTCTGTGTGTGGTGCTGCGCGCGTGTTGTGGTGTGTGGTGCAAGTGTGTGTGTGTGTGTGTGTGTGTGTGTGTGAAGAGAGAGAGAGAGAGAGAGAGAGAGAGAGAGAGTCATGTGCTTTGGTATTACAGCTCCTGGCATTGCTGTAGACAGTCATTACCTGTTCTGTGTTGTGCTGTGTACACTCAGTGAAACAGGTAAACGCGAGCTGACGTGAATCGCCTTTCTCTGTTTCATGTTCAGTCCACCTGCCTGTCCCCGTATAACTGACTGTGGTGTAGCTATGTCTGTGGGCATATGTTTGCGACAGAAATTGTTAACAAATGATAATTATACACGCACCTAGTTGCTCGTACACGTGCGTGCGTGTGTGTGCGCGCGCGTATGCACACACACACACACACACACACACACACACACACACACACACACACACACACGCACGCGCGCGCGCGCACACACACACACAACACATCACTCACACCACACACACACCACACCACACACACACACACACTCACACACACACACACACACACACACACACACACACGCACGCACACACACACACACACCACACACACACACACACACACACAACACACACAGCCTCTCTCATTCGTTTCTTCTTGAGGAAAAATTGCGCACAGAGAGAGAGAGAGAGAGAGAGAGAGAGGAGAGAGAGAGAGAGAGAGAGAGAGAGAGAGATTCAGGCGGTTTATTCATTTATAGGCCTTGGCCCCTAATAAAGGGGAGTGTATATTATGTACAAAACCAACGCTTCAAAAACAACATACAAAAAGACCTGCATTTAATTCGCATCATGACAAATAAGATTAAATATGAACATCTCATTCTGACCGTGAAACAGCGATTTCTCCAGGCTTCAATGCCTTGCATAAAAGTAAAGAAAATTTCAGCGTTTTGAGCACAGGACGACGACAACAACAAAACCAATTTAGATAGATACGCTTGCCTATAATATTCAGGTTTCAGATCATGACAGTTACAATAACTCCTGTAAAATTCAAATCTTTCGCTATTAAGAAAATGGCCGGACCACTTTTGCCATGGACAATCAATCAAAGGTTGTCGAAAAAGGCATATCAATGTATGTACATTTCAAATAACTTGACAAAGCTATGCGAAACCAAATCCATATTCAAACAAAGACGAGAGAGAGAGAGAGAGAGAGAAGCAGCTCACACACACACACACACACACACACACACACACACACACACACACACACACACAACAACACACACACACACACCTAAACCCAATAGCAAACTGAAACTGACAGCAGTGTAATGTACACACTGCCTATCAACGACTCCTTGATCAGTATCACCTGTCACCACTCGGTGTGTGGTGGACCCAGCTGTTTGCATGGCAGCAAAACAAATGAGCGAGTGAGGTTTTTAAAATCCATTGGGATAGCAGCAAAAAATGAACAAACCCTACAGCAAGAATTAATGCTGGCCGGTCTAACTGATGTATACTGCATGCACGTTGAGCACCCTGCTCAACTCAGCCACAACCGATTTCCCAGTTTTGCGGCACAGTGCTGCGCTGTCTTTTGTAAAAACAAACAAACAAACAAACGAACAAAACAACACACACACACACACACACACACACACACACACACACACACACACACGCACGCGCCGCACACACACACACACACACACACACACACACACACACACACACACAGAAATTATAATACAAGCACTTACAAGTGGAAACAAGGGCAAATGTGCATACGTACACTAAAGTGTGTGCTCAAGCGTACACACACACACACACACACCACACACACACACACACCACACACACACTGCGCGCGCCAGCGCACACACACACACACACACACACACACACACACACACGGGCACAAGCAAATTTATGTACTGAGCGAAAAAGCGAGCAGAGCAAAACTGTTCTGGTTTCAAACCCACACAGATATGAACAGACAGACGCTCAGACCCAAGACGCATTTACGTGGTTCCTATGTCGATTTTTGTTGGGTTCCATCACACTGTGGATTATCTGCGAATGAAAGGGTAGACCAATTAGCCAAAAGGCTGCTATCACTGAGACTGATTTAAAAAAGATATGCATTCCTTATCCTTACATGAGAGTTATAGTCTTTTAAAAGACGTATCCTGGAACTCTATTTCAAATAAGCGAAAAGGCACCAGAAACAAAAAGGGGATATTATTTAACAAGATATCAGACAATAAAACAGGTATCAAGAATCTCTACCAAGAGTGGATTTTAAAAAGTTTGATTTTTAGATTGAGGCTTGATGCCTTTAAAACCAAATTCTGTAAACATGGACTTGTATTTGTGGCCAGCAAATCACTCCGTTCCATCTACTTTTTTTGTGCGATAGAATGAAGCCCTACTTACCTGCTTGGTTGTTGAACACTGAACCGTCGATGTCAGCCTTTGAAGACGTCATCTCCAACGAATCAAACATTTTTGAAGTTGTTCATGGACTGATTTAGAGCCCAGTTGGACATTTACTTTAACGTCTATGTTATTTTCCCCATCCTGGTGTTAGTTGCTTATTTAGTGTTTCTTTCAAAGTTTTGGATTCAGTTATGTGAAGGGTTTTTTTTTTTTTTTTTTTTTTTGGGGGGGGGGGGGGGGGAGGGGGGGTTGTGGGTTTTTGTTGTTGTTGTTTTTTAATTATTATTTATTTTATCTAGGCCTAATTGCATTATACATACCTACGTACGCCCAAAATCAGCACCAACCGTTCGCATGCATACACCCAAAAACACCACATACACACACACATAACAGTTACATACTGTCTAAGATCACTGTTAGGTGGATAGACGTTAAATTAAAGAACGAACGAACGAACCCAAGACGCAATCAGGAGGATGACGTTGGTCGGGTTTGACGTCATGGGCTCTACAGGTGTATTTTTAGAAGGGTATTTTAAAGCGTTGTGTGGATGAGCGTTTTGGGTTGTGTTTTTTTTTTTTTTTTTTTTTTTTTGTGGGGTTTTTTGGGGGGGATTGTTTGTTGTTGTTGTTGGTTTTGTTTTTTGTTTTTTTTTTTGTTTGTTTGTTTTGTTGTTTTTTTTTTTTTTTGGGGGGGGGGGGGGTTGTGAGTTGACTTCGACGCGGTCACAGCTCTAATATGGCCAAAAAATGAAGAGGTGGATTTTAGCCTTAGGAAAAAAAAAGTTTTAAAAAAATTTTTTTTTTTTTTAAACCATCTTAGGCGCTCCATTGATCCGAGAACTGATGCCACAAAAAAAGCTCTAATATGGCCTTTTGCGGTCGGCTGGGCTTTAAGCAACATTCTTCTTCTCTCTCTCTCTCTCTCTCTCTCTCTCTCTCTCTCTCTCTCTCTCTTCTCTTTAAATCCGGGGCCAAGCCATTTTAGTCTTTCACAAAAGTCCATACATTCGAATCACGTGTCCAGCGTTGATCGGTCTTTGCTGTGAGAAGCTTCAGACCAGACGGACACCGATGCTGACCCTGAGACTTCACCATCAATGCCCGTCACAAGAGGACGTGGTAGTTCAGTGTGATTATCATAGCCCAGCCTGTCACATAGGGACTGTAGAGGACTGTCCCCACGTTGGATGAAAAGTCCTGTCCTGGAAAAAAAATCCCCAATAACTAGACACAACTATCTGCAAACTGTAGAAGTTTGATTTCTGAAATGAGAACTAATCTACTGCAGAGCAGACAGGGAAAACGTTCGCAGAGATCCAGGCCTTGGTGCTCTACCCTCAGAACTAGAGGAACCTGGTGAACTGTTCTTCATTGTGGTGCTCCAATGATTCCCTAGGGAGAAGACGAAGGAGAACAAACCCACTGGCATCACTGATAAAACAGGGGAAAGCTGAGGGCGCCTGGCATCCCTTTCATTTCACACCACCAGTTACTAAAGGAATAATCCATAATGAATAATGGCATCACAGAAGTTCATGAAAAGGACAATACGGGTATACAGACTCTGCGGACGGAACAGCTGGTGTTCACCTTGGGAAGCATGCATAGTATCACTACCGAGCCACCCGATCATAACAAAAAAGCTGGTGTGTTACATACTCAGCGGCAGAACACACTGGAAAGACTTTCCCAAACCACACCAGAACAAGGGCATCAAGGACAGGACACAGTTGGCTAACATCCATAAACTAAGCACGACAATAAACATAAAGGCAAGCCACAGACAGCAGCACAATAAGCCGACAATAAACATGGCAAGCACACAGACAGCAGCACAAGTAAGCGACAATAAACATGGCAAGCCACAGACAGCAGCACAATAAGCGAAATATACAGAATCCACAGACGCAGCCTAGTAGGGGTACTGACAAGCGGCAGGATAAACTATATACGAAGATCCCCATGCATTCATTCGCAGATAACAGGCGGCTTTCCTCCAGTGAACAGTCTCACTGCGGTATGTTAACTGACAATAATCTGTGTGAATTGAAGACGGTGGGAGGTGGGGGTAGTGTACGGGTAAGAGAAGAGTGGGGGCTGAGATTGGTTGGAAGGGTGAAAGGGGAGGGGTGGGATGGGACGGGTGGGGGAGCTGGGGTGGTTGGGTCAGCTAACCTAATGAACACCCTGCTGAACAGCATTACGACGACGACACAGTTCTGTGAAAAAGCTTTTCTAGCTGGGCACTTGAAGTAAGAGGGCTGGAGAAGGAAGGGGAGGGGGTTGGGCAGTGGAGGGGTGTGGGGGTGGATGGTAGGTGGAGGACTGGAAGAGTGGAAGGAGGTGGGGTTTGAACCTCCAACGCCTGTGGTCTGGGTGGTGTAGCAGCTGAGCTAAGCAGGCAGCACAGGTATCAAATTATACTGTTTACCCATAGGAGCAATTCATAACTTACCAAAGGCGAGTCACCATCCAACTCACAGAGGTGAGTGAGAGGAATCCGTTGCTACAAGAAGGCAAAACATGACAACGAAGTCTAACTGAACAAAGATGTGTTAAGGTAAAAAGCGGAGTGCGCCAATACTATTGGTAAGAAATTCACCAAACCTCTTTCCCTCTTCCGAGTTCCAAGGGTATCGAACCAAATTTTTTTGTGCATTCTTAAACACAGTTCGTCCACGCAGTCCGCAAAAAGTAAAAATGAAATAGCGTGTATAACCGGTGTGATACCTGCACCAGGATACCATGTGCAGAGTAAGGCCTCATGTTAATGTTGGTCCTATTGATTTCATTTCCTCTTCCCTCTTCACTTCACGGCCAGGCTGAAGTGGTGTAGCGCGGAGCATGTGGACTGGTCCGCACGCAGGCCACGCAGTAGCGTCACCATTTTGGCGAAACCGAAACTAAAACTTCTAATAAGCTGTGTAGACAAATACTGAGCGCAGTGATACTCGAATCTTCTGCTGATCAGCTTATCCAGAAAGAGGTAGTCGTCGCCTACCAATGGGCGACATTGGTTTGACATCACGTGACACCCAATGAGCCTATAAAACTGGGCGCATGACTTAAAGCGTCCTCTTCCTGTTTCGTCATGGAGCGACGGTGGAAGAAGTAAGTGACAGTTTTTTGTGGATGTTCTTTGAGAGACAAAAAGTTGTTACGATAAAGAACAGTTTCAACAGTAATATCACAGCTTCATTGAAAAACGTTACTTTATTACAGATATATGCATAGAGCTATCAGGGAAACAGTTGTATTTGTTTTCATGCCGTTCGTTTTCATTCATTTCAATGTCGTCTAATCTGCGGCTGCATGCAGCAAGCCAGATAGAAGCTCTGTTCACAGATAACTCCTGTACGCCTCGACAAGAAAAAAAAATGGACACCCTGAATTGGCTTCCCACTTTGACAACGTGTAGATAAATTTATCAAACGTCTCACGTTCAAATAGGCCATCTATCCATGTATAAATATGGTAGCGTTCATGTTAAGAGGGAAGGGCGGCAACTCGGAACGAATCGTGTTTCGCAGTGGAAGACAGCTGATGACTGGTCCGATGATCATGAGCTATTTCAACAATTCTGACTACGTGTCAGCAATTGTGTATTGTAGACTAATACCTTTCGGCAGCGCACTGACAGAATATTTACCACAGTTTTGTTTTCTCGCTCTTCTGGGTCTATCTGTCTCCTCCCTCCCCCCCCCTCCTCTCTCTCTCTCTCTCTCTCTCTCTCTCTCTCTCTCTCTCTGTATCTCTCCTTCTGTCTGGCTAAAGGGACATAATTTACACTTAATGGAGAAAATAAATACAGGAAGGTAGGAAAGGAAGAAAGAAAGCAAACAGGAAAAAAGACATACATAAATTATACACACATGGAAAAACGCAGAAACGGAGAGAAAGGCAGATGACAGACCGAAAGGAGAAAACAAGTCAGACAAAACCAAAAATGGAACATCCCAAACACACACACACACACACACACACACACACACACACACACACACACACAGATTCTGTTGTAATTTTTTTGCGTGTGAAATTTGGTTGGATGAATGGATAAGCAGGTCCAAATGAAACCACTGCAACTTCCTATGCTTTTGAGACGGTTCTCTTTGACTGATTGCAATTTTATGTGGATTTTAATGTATGCACAGTGGTCATTTTGTCACTTGTACTTTGAGCGGTCATTGAATGTCTTATTCGTGCTGTTTACTATATTGTTCCTTGTTGTATTGACTTTTTTCTCCGGAATTATGCAGATTGATGATTATTTTGATAATTTGTTTCTGTGCTAAATGGCAACACAAAACAATGCATTTGAAATTTATTTTCATCATTGCTATGAACTGAATGACTCCAAAAAGTAATAATAATGTATAATACTTATATAGCGCATTTCTTGTTACACAACTCAATGCGCTTACATCCACCATTTGCACTTATTCATCAACACTCGTTTACACAACGGGCTGCCTACTGGGTAGTGCCGACTGAAGAGCTGCCAGCTGGCGCTTCATTCAGTCGTTTCCCGTGTCATCCAGTCAATATCGTTCACTCAGTTCTTTACTTCCTTCATTCTTTTTTTCCATTCTTACGCAGGGTGCATGCTGTGTGTAACGTGTCATCCATAAAGTGAAGGAATATTTTTCACTTTATATACGTTCTAAGAAGCGTTTTCAAATTTCATATCTGAAAGAGTCGCTTTAGCCAGTTCAGACTGAAGCCCACACGGGCCAGTTTTAGATATAATGTTTCGCTCAGTGTGTTCAAAACAACAGACATGGAGTTATATTTTTTATTGATAAATTCAAATTGTTTGATGTAAGACAAGATCCCCATGGTTCTCAGTGCAGACTTACTGGCATTTGATGCAGACCTGTGAGTTTGAAAGTAGAATTTGGAAACTGTAATACTGTGGTAGCATCCCATTCTCTCCCTTATTAAAAAAAAAAAAGTATAAAGAGTTACATAATGTATTGTCGTCACAAGGAAAAGGGTAAACGAAATATCAAACATGAAAATCGAGCACAGAAAATTGAAACGTTACAAAAGACTGACATCATGAAAACACATACTACCATCCCTCTTCATCACAATCACACACACACACACACACACACACACACACACACACACACACACACACACACGCACGCACGCACGCACGCACACGCACGCACGGGGGGTGTGGGGGGGGTGTGGGGGGGGGGAGGTGTAGGCTGACAGACAAGTAGAGCCTGATGTGTATCAGTATATGTACAATGGCATCAAATTGAAGAGAGAATGAAATATGAAGGTGCATGGCCTGTTACCAGATTACAAAAAGATACCTGTAACAAGAAGATGAGAACGATACCAAACTATTTCTATTCTTCAGATGATCAGGGGTTTCATATCATAATTTCCACCCAAATGTGTTAAAGATGACATGACCAGCTCTGTTCTATGTAGCAAATTATAGTGAGGTAAAAGTGTGTCCATTGCTTTGATATGACAATAGCGTCATTAAATCAGAATATTAGTCTAAAAGGGACAATGTATCAAGCGTTCTGTGATCATTCACTTGAAGAGAAGATGATTTAAGAAATATGAGCTTGATAGATCGCCTGGGTTGTTTTAGACAGGTTTTATTAGCTCGGTTCCAGCATGTTGATAGATAGTATCTTGTGTGTGTGTGTGTATATATATATATATATATATATATATATATATATGTAAACATGGAAAAATAATTTTCGAGTATGCTGATCAAGAAAATGATGTATTCTATTAAGCTGAAATACTGTTTTTGTAAATTTACTAGGTAGAGAAGAGACAAAAAACAAGTGAGAATAAATACCAAGACCTAGTAATCTATGAGAATCAACTTCTTCTAGAATTTGGTCTTGGACTTCCATATCAGCTAATTGAGATTCAATATTTTGACGTTTGTGTCTTGTCGTTATTAACGTTAGCATTGATATTTGAGGATGAACAGCCAAATGATTAAATTCCGTCCACGTAACATGATTAACATCTTTTTGTAAAACCATTAATGCCAGATGTACGTTTCTGATTTTATTGTTACGCAAACAGCTCGCAACGGATAAAATCTGCAAGGGAAGATTATCATCTAAGTATAAAAAATAAAAATATTGGACCTTGGACTGATCCCTGGGGAACTCCGTGTCTGGTATGAACGTGGCTGATGTAAAGTCTGGAAAAACTATTTGTCTTTGCTAGAAAAGAGGGAAGAAACAAGACAAAGTTTTCTCAAAAGAAAAGAGAGAGAGAGAGAGAGAGAGAGAGAGAGAGAGAGAGAGAGAGATAGAGAGAGAGAGATGGGGATGAGTGGGAAGAAGGGGCAGAAGGAGGTTCTCTTCATTTGCATAGAAATCATTATCAAAGCATTGAAATAATCAGTCTGAAAAAAAGAATGAATACACTTACACCTAGAAATCCTTTGAAGCCACAAATTGAAACTTGTGCACCATGCACAATATACCTGTACTCATAGACTGGTGGAAGAAGGAAAGAAGACTGAGGGTAAGAGTCTGAGGAAGAAAGAGGAGGAGGAGGAGGAGGAGAGAGAAGAAGAAGAAGAGGAGAGAGAGAGAGAGAGAGGTTACGACCATATTACCATTTCCAAATTTCAGTTTCAAGCGCATGTTTATGCATTTGACATTCCAGTAAGCTTGAGCCGAGTATGAAAGTAGATGTACAAAACTGTACTGGCATAGTTGCAAAATAAGACGATTGCAGGCGGAAATCTAAACAAATCTTAATTAAATGTTAGCGAACCGCCAAAGCAAACGTGGACAAACGAGTCACAAGACAAAGCACGACGCGTTTCGACCTCTTAGGTCTTCTTCAGGCAAGACACAAACAAATAGGACGATGAAAATGAACGAATTTTTCACTTAGCTTAGATCTCTTCAGCGCAAGGTAGGCAGGCGTTGAATGAAAACGAGGCTGTTAGAAGGGAGATAATGTGTGAGTCAAGGTAGTAATGATGAAAATTATATTACTGATAGGAATACTAATAAAGGTCAAAATATTGAAATAATAAATTAAGACAGGAATACTACTACTTTTGGCGATAATAAGGCAATAGCAGTTGTCGTATGGGAGAACGGAGAGTGGGTTAGAGGGTTCTTCAGCACCATGATTGCCGTGGCAACAGTCTTCGTGCGATGGCGATGGGGATTTCAATGCTAACAATAGTATTACTGGTGATACTGCTAACAACTATTGTGAAGGTAAAGGTCATAAAGGCATGATACAGAAATATATTTAGAAAATACATTTTTATAATAATCATAATAAATAAATTCAAGAAAAAAAATGAAAATTGTTAAATAAAATTTTAAAAAATAGTAATAATAAATAAATAAATAATAAAACAAACTAAAAATAAAAACAGAAAAATACAAAATAAAAATAATAATAATAATTAGATAAATAGATAATTGAAAATAACAAAATAGTAGTATAAATAAATAGAAATAATAATAAAAATCAACAATTTTAATAATAGTAATGATACTAAAGGTATTAATACTAATACTAAGGGGATTTAAAAAAAACACACACACACAACAACAACAACAACAAAAACCAAGGGGAGAGGGAGAGGGGAGGACAGGAAGAACAGTTAGGAGATAGAAGGTATAAATTTTGGGAAGGATGGAATCTAATAGATGTATTAATAATTATATGTATATTAATACTTTTCTTAATAATTGTGATTGTAACTATACAGTAATGATAGTGATGCTATAGGAGGCTGGAAAAGTGGTAAACTTTGATGTAAGTCAACCAAGCAGCTGATCATGATCGAGCTCACGGTGCCATATGAGAACAGAATGGAGGCAGCTCAAATCTACAAGACTGAAAAGTATGCTGATCTGGCAAACAGCCTGAGGGGAGAAGGCTATCAGGTCAAAGTCCTCACTGCAGAAATTGGAGCTAGGGGGTTTGTAGGAACGTCTGCATACAGCCTCATGAAACAGCTCTCAGTTGCAGGGAAGGAAAAAAACCAGAGCCCTGAAAGCAATGGCAGAAGCGGCAGAGAGGTGTTCAAGCTGGATCTGGTCAAGGAGGAACAAAAGTGAACTTCATAAGGCTTAATTTCCCTACAAATATCAGGTGTCCCTGTGGCTCGGTGGTTAAAGCGCGAGTCATTAAGTGGAAAATGAGCATGTCCAGAGGGTCATGGGTTCGAATCCCAGCCATGGCTCGTCCCAAGATGGGAAAAAAAGGGGCAGCAGAGGGACATCCGGAGTCATGAACCGGGTGTGGCCCAACCCCCCTAGAGTGTCAGGAGATAAGGGCCGAAACACTTGCTTGAAGGGGGCTTCTCTTCTGAGGACTCTCTGCTGCCACGCTCTCCACGAGTTTCTTTCTACTGATGCATGGGTAAACCATTGACTTCCGGGAATAGGCCGGAGGACGTCCGGGAAAGACCGGAGGACACTGGGAAAGACCAGAACCAAGGGCTCTGTGGGCTGGCTCCCCACTTTGCCTTAAACATGTGGCTACTAAAAATAAAAGGAAAAGATGCTCCCAGGATTCACCGAAAGGGGGAGAGAATGATGAATCCATCGGTGCTCAACCAATCATGACTGCAAATCCCAAACGGACTATGAACATGGACCAAATGGAATATCCATGTGTCTGTGGAAAGCGTTTCGCTACCACCCGTGGCATGAAGATCCACAGAACAAAGATGGGATGTGTGAAGACTCATCTGAATGAGCAGCAGCGCACTGCATCAGCAGATAAGACGTCGGAAGACCAAGGCCAGGATTTAAACCACAGTGCCAAGGACATCCACGCTGTTGGTTCGGATGAGGAATTTGCACAGGCCCTCGATGCCAGGCGCCTGAAACTCAACCTGCCACGAGCAAACGAAACTGAAGATTGGGAGAAACTGGATGCAACAATCGTCCAAAGACTCGATGCACTGATAGGGAAAAGCACCCTGGAACACAAACTAGCCACATATGGGGACATTGTGTATGCCACATGTAGAGACGCCTATGGAGCAAAACTACCCAAAGAGAAAACACCTCCAAAGAAATCCAGACGCCAAGAAAAGATGGACAAGATCAGGGTCCAAAAGAAAAACCTCAAGATGCAAATGAAGACCGCACTGCCAGCTGAAAAAACAAGGCTTGGAAAAACTGTGGAAAGACCTGAAAGAAAAACACAGTGCCCTCAGCAAAGCGGAATCTGCGAGGAAGAGGAATAGCAAAAAGAAGAAGACACAAGAGCGCTTCTTCAGAGACCCCTTCCAGTTTGCCAGAACACTGTTTGAGCAGCCAAAATCTGGGACCCTAAGTGTGGACAAAGGAGTTCTTGAGCAGCATCTGAGGAAAACATACTCTGACCCACAGAGCAAAGCACCACTCGACATTCAAGGTCTGGTGTGGCCAACCAACCCTGAGGAACAGTTCAATGGCAAGCCTCCAACGTTGGCGGAAATCAAGAAGGTGGTCGACAAAGCCAGAGCCAAATCATCACCAGGGCCAAACGGAATACCTTACCAGCTTTACAAGAAATGTCCCAAGGTGCTGGAGTGGCTCCACAGGCTGCTGCGATCGGCTTGGAGAAACCAGAAGATCAGCGGCCAGTGGATGACGGCAGATGGTGTGTACATCCCCAAAGAGCAAAACTCAAGTGACATTAGCCAGTTCAGGCCAATATCACTACTGAACGTCGAAGGGAAAATCTTCTTCTCTGTCATGGCAGCAAGGCTGACCAAGTACCTGATGGAAAACAAGTACTTGGATGTGTCAGTCCAGAAAGGTGGCATCCCAGGCGTGGCGGGCTGTGTAGAACACGCCACAATGATCTGGGACGCAATCCAAAAAGCAAAAGCAGAAAAGAGAGACCTGGACGTAGTGTGGCTTGATCTGGCAAACGCATATGGATCTGTGCCCCATGAGATGATACAGTTGGCTCTTGAGATGTACCATGTGCCAAAGAACATCCGCGACATGCTCAAGAAGTACTTCAATGGCTTCTCAATGCGGTTCTCTACCAAGGAGTACACAACAGACTGGATCAACTTGGAAGTGGGTATTGCAATGGGCTGTGCAATTTCCCCAATACTGTTCGTGCTGGCAATGGAACTCATCTTGAAAGCAGCAACAAACAACGCGAGACAAACAGACCTTGGCGATGGATACAAGATGCCTCCTCTCAAGGCCTTCATGGATGACACTACAGTGATTTCATCCAGAGAAGACGAGACACGTCATGTGCTGGAGAGGCTGGACGACATAGTTGCCTCATCCAGAATGAAGTTCAAGCCAAAGAAATCACGGAGTCTCTCACTGAGGAAAGGAAAAGTGGCCGGATCTGTGGTCTTCAGTGTTGCCAACCAGGCCATTCCAACAGTCACAGAAGAACCAGTCAAGAGCCTTGGAAGATGGTATGATGATACGCTGAAAGACGCACAAAGAGCAAAAGAAACCAAGCAGATGGCGGAGGAAGGCTTGGAGACCATTGACCAGTGTGGGCTCCCTGGCAAATACAAGGTCTGGTGTCTGCAGTTCATGCTGATACCAAAGCTGCTATGGCCTTGATGATATACGACATCTGCACCAGCATAGTGGAGGCAATGGAAGCCAAAATCAACAAGTTCACAAGGAAATGGCTTGGTGTCCCACCCTGTCTGACTGACATAGCGCTGTACTGTCGCCAAGCAAAGCTGAAACTACCCCTGAAATCCATCCTGGAGGAATACAAAGCAGGGAAGATCAGACTTCAAAGCATGCTGGAGGACTCAGGAGACAAGGTGGTAGAAGCAATTAAGCCCCAGCTGAAGACAGGCAGAAAATGGAAAGTTCAAGAGGCGATGGATTCTGCAAAAGAAAGTCTCAAGATCAGAGAAATAACAGGACACACACAAACCAACAGACAGGGACTGGGGGTGACCAAAACTGAATGGTGGTCAAAGGCCAAAGGAAAAGCCAAAAGAGACATGATGATTCAGGAGATGAGAAAAGAAGAAGACCAAAAAAGACTCCAAAAAGCAGTCCAGCAGAGCCAGCAAGGGCAATGGACAACGTGGGAGAATGCACTCCAAAGAAGTCTCACTTGGAATGACATTTGGCACATGGCCCCTCTCAGGATCAGCTTCATTCTCAGATCTGCATATGACCTTCTGCCCTCAAATGCAAACCTGGTGAAGTGGGGGAAAACAGACGATCCTGCATGCCCCCTCTGCCATGAAAAACAAACAGTGGAGCATGTCCTAAGCTCATGTAAAGTAGCCCTGGCTCAAGGAAGGTACACATGGAGGCACAACCAAGTGCTCAAAGAAATTGTACAAGTAGTCTGGGCTAGTACCAACACCACAAAAGGGAAAATCAGGACTCCAAAAGCACCCGCAACATTCTTCACGGCAGGAGGCAGCAAATCATGGCCAAGAACAACAGTGCCACTCGAAACATGCAGACAGAGTCTGCTGGACGGGGCAGATGACTGGGAGTGCACTGCAGACCTCCCAGAATGGAAGAGTCACCCAGAGATCATCAGCAAGAGTGGCATGAGACCAGACATAGTAGTCCACTCTAAGTCAACCAAGCAGCTGATCATGATCGAGCTCACGGTGCCATATGAGAACAGAATGGAGGCAGCTCAAATCTACAAGACTGAAAAGTATGCTGATCTGGCAAACAGCCTGAGGGGAGAAGGCTATCAGGTCAAAGTCCTCACTGCAGAAATTGGAGCTAGGGGGTTTGTAGGAACGTCTGCATACAGCCTCATGAAACAGCTCTCAGTTGCAGGGAAGGAAAAAACCAGAGCCCTGAAAGCAATGGCAGAAGCGGCAGAGAGGTGTTCAAGCTGGATCTGGTCAAGGAGGAACAAAAGTGAACTTCATAAGGCTTAATTTCCCTACAAATATCAGGTGTCCCTGTGGCTCAGTGGTTAAAGCGCGAGTCATTAAGTGGAAAATGAGCATGTCCAGAGGGTCATGGGTTCGAATCCCAGCCATGGCTCGTCCCAAGATGGGAAAAAAAGGGGCAGCAGAGGGACATCCGGAGTCATGAACCGGGTGTGGCCCAACCCCCTAGAGTGTCAGGAGATAAGGGCCGAAACACTTGCTTGAAGGGGGCTTCTCTTCTGAGGACTCTCTGCTGCCACGCTCTCCACGAGTTTCTTTCTACTACTAAAGAATATTAATGATAGTAGTACATATAAACATTAGTAATAGTTATGAAGTTCAAACAAAAGGTGTACTGATAAAGTAGATAAATAAATGAATAAAATGAAATAAAGAAAAAGAAATATATATATATATATATATATATATATATGTGTGTGTGTGTGTGTGTGTGTGTGTGTGTTTCCGCTTAGTTACAAACATCTACACAACATATGCACAGGAAAGAGGGAAGATGGAACAGAAATCTTGTAGAGGAAATAATATGTGAAATGGAAAAAAAAATGAAGAAAATGGAGTGGACAAGTATCTGAATAAACAAGAGATTGATGTGAGAAATAGAGAGTGTAGTGAGAAGGGAAAGGAAGATAGCTGTAAGTTATGTGTGAGGTAAATAGTGGGAGATGTGGTAGTATGTGGGTTGTTGGAGGATATTATGGGCTGAAATTGCAGTGGTGGATAGGTACATGTTACTTTATGGTGTTGATGCTATGAGGGTGGAGGGAAGAAGGGGATGGGTTTACATACTAACTGGGGGAGGGGAGGGGAAACATATTCAGGCCTATACACAATCTCTCTCTCTCTCTCTCTCTCTCTCTCTCTCTCTCTCTCTGTGTGTGTGTGTGTGTGTGTGTGTGTGTGTGTGTGTGTGATAAATAGGTTATTGTATCTAAGTATTACTGCTATTTTAATTCTACAATTAATGCTGGCAATGGGAGTAGTGAAAATAGGACATAATGATTATAAGTATAATGGTAAAAATGATAACGATGGTCATAATATCAATGACATCAGTATTGTTGTAATGATATAATGATGGTGATGATGATAACAGTAATGGTAATAATAATATGATGATAGTGATACAGTAATGATGGTTTTAAGTAATATTGGTGAGGATAATTTTAGGTGGAAAGGAGCTGAAATGCTTAATGAACTACAGCAGACAGTACTGTTGAATGATGATAATAATGATAGTAATAACACTTAGGGTCATGGATGATGCCCGATATTTTAGTTTACCGTTATAGCCGTTACAAATGGCTGTAACGGCCTGTAACGGTTTTTCTTCTTTATGGAATATCTCAGAAAGTACTTGGCCGATCTTTGTGAAAATTAGCAGGCATGTTTACTATGGGTTTCGGATGATGGCCGATGTTTTAGTTTACCGTTATAGCCGTAACAAACGGCTATAACGGCCTGTAACGGTGTTTCTTCTTTATGGAATATCTCAGAAAGTACGTGGACGATCTTTCTGAAAATTTGTAGGTATGTTCATTATGGGCGACGGATGATGCCCAATGTTTTAGTTTACCGTTGTACCGTTACTAACGGCTGTAACGGCCCATTATGGTTTTTCTTTTTTATGGAATGTCTCAGAAAGTACTTGGCCGATCTTTCTGAAAATTTGTAGGTATGTTCATTATGGGTCACGGATGATGCCCGATGTTTTAGTTTACCGTTATATTCGTTACTAACAGCCCATAATGGTTTTCTTCTTGATGGAAAATCTCAGAAAGTTCTTGGCCGATCTTTCTGAAAATTTGTAAGTATGTTTATTATAGGTCACAGATGATGGCCGATGTTCACCAGAATAGCCATTACTAACGGTTACAGCAGCCCAAGACGGTTTTTCCTCTTTATGGAATATATCACGCGTATTCAGGATAAACTGGGAGTACGTTTATATGCTTTGCACCTTGTTTATTTATAAAACTTATAGAAATGTTAGGGTCAAACTTTTCATATACCACACACACACACACACACACACACACACAATGGCGACCGAGACAAAAAGGCAAAAAACACCGAACTGTGTTTAAAAACTGATGACATAAATGTATTCGAGGAATTGAAATTGCAGTTGTAAGAAATAAGAAATCTGAAAATGCAAAGCATCGCAGTTCGATCATAAATTCATTCGACTGATTAGTCAAGGGAAGAAAACAAATAGATATTTGAGTAACTTAGAAAATAAAAATATTGTCGATAGATCAATGCCATTTTCAGAAGAAAAAAATGATGGCACTGTTACTTCAGATTAGAAGGGTATTTTAGATGAAGTGAGATCATAATCTGAATAACTGTATAGTTGTAGAAATGCTACTGAATCACACGTGGAGAAGCTGCAACCCACTTTGAAGCAGTTGAAAAATGTCCGAGTCCGGGTCCTGATGGGTTTTCTGGGTAGTTTTATGTTTGTTGTTTTACCATAGATATTAGTCAGTTTCTTGTAAATTCTGTGAATGAGGGGTATTTGAAGAAAGTTATAAGAATTGGCATCTTGCATCCCTCTCTGACATTGCGTACTAAATTACTACTATTCGTGTAACGAATCAATAAAACACATTTGCCAACAATAATACTTGAAACCCAGAAACAGTTTTACAAGACGAATTCATTGAAAAGAATAGTAAGCTACTTTATGATATTTCATGTGCTAAAAAAGAAAGTATCCTTAGTATTTTTTGTGGCTGATTTTGGAGAAGAAGAAAAAAAAAAACGCGTGATAGTCCTTCTCCAGTAGCATGACAGTTTTTGAATCTTGCATCATGATCCATTGAATTAAAAACCATTTTCTCCTATTATGGCATCTGCTTCTTCTTTCTTAGATGTCCGCTTCAACCATTGAAGATTGACGCATGTTTATCTATTAATGGAGTGTACTCTTTCTGCTTTCCAAGACAGAGAGCTGTGGAGACTGGGAGACCCCTTCACATCTTGTCTCTGATTTGTGCAGAGATTCTTTCACTTGTGTTCCGTGAATATAAAAGATGAAAGGAGTAAATGTGAAAAAGAGAAATCTTACAGTCACAGCTTGCAGACAACACGTCGTTATGTTAATATCGAAGCGAGAGATCTTTCAGGGAATCGACATACGTTTTAACTAAACTGAAAAAGATTTTTTTGTTTGTTTGAAAATTAACTGTGACAAAAAGGCAGGTTATTTGGATGGGAAGCTGGGAATGTTTCAATATTCGGAAGAGGAGGGGAAAAAATTTCATTTTGAACAAAAAGATTTTTTTTTTTTTTGGTTTGAAAATTAACTGTGACAAAAGGCAGGTGATTTGGATGGGAAGCTGGGAGTTTTTCAATATTCGGAAGAGGAGGGAAAAAAATTTCATTTTGGAACAAAAAGATTTTTTTTTTTTTTGGTTTGAAAATTAACTGTGACAAAAGGCAGGTGATTTGGATGGGAAGCTGGAAATTTTTCAATATTCGGAAGAGGAGGGGAAAAAATTTCATTTTGGAACCTGGCACTCTGGTCATTTTCGGTGTTTTGCTTTCGACGAACACCAACACTATTACAAACACTATCTTTGAAGACGAGCGTTTTTGCAGTGAAAACAAACGTCGACATTTTGGAACAAGAGACAACTGCATTTGGTGATAAATTGGCCTGGCCGACCCACCATAAGATTTGTTTGATGCAGCAGGAAAAGAGGAATGATGCTGCCATGGAATGGTGAACAACGAAAGAGGAAGAAGAGTGTGTTGGTTTGAACAATACGGTGAAGGAGGTTTGAGAAAGTTAAATTTTAAATCATGATCATCTTCCAGGAAAGTGAGCTGGTAGAGAAGACTTTTGAACGAATCTGAACGGAAGAATTTGACAGTATGTTCACAGAGCTGACAAATTTGAAAGAAAAATGTTAGTGCTGAACGTGCAAAGATGTAATGAAACATTATGATAAACTGTCCTTGAAGTCCTGTCCAACATCAGTTCACGAGTTTTTCGCAGAATGTCTTCAAAACAAGGTCCATATCTTAAGAAATCTTAAATAAATGTTAGCGAACCGCCCCGAGAACGTGGACAAACGAGTCACAAGACGAAACACTCGTTTGTCCACGTTCTCTGGGCGGTTCGCTAACATTTATTTAAGATTTGTTTAGATTTCCGCCTGCAGTCGTCTCGCTTTGCAACCATATCTTAAGAGTCCGAAAGCTGAATTACTTACAAGAATGTTGTAAGTTTTTTTGTTTACTACATCAATATTCTGCGATTTGTCCATAATGTAAGTTTTTTTGTCTTTTTTTCCTGCCGGGAAGTTTGTGTGTGTGTGTGTGTGTGTGTGTGTGTGTGTGTGTCTGTGTGTGACTGTGTGTGACTATGTGTATACGCACGTGTGTGTGTGTGTGTGTGTGTGTGTGTGTGTGTGTGTGTGTGTGTGTGTGTACATTTACGGAATTGCAACCTGCTTACTTGATGGTACATTTTCTTTTTTTGCAGTCCCAAGCCTCCGGACCCATTCTCAGGTCCGCGAAGCATCCAGTCTTTCGAAAATGTTTCGGTTGATGATCTTCTATACAAGCTACGGGAGAGAATGCGGAGGTTGAGGGACGTCGCTTCACAGCGCCAGAACCGCCATATTCGGAACGTAGCAGTGGTGCAGATTGGTGAGTCATGACCGGGGTACACTCGGGTGGGGACAGAACGGGTGTCGGGGATCGGGTAAGGAGGGGTTTTACAATACTCGTGATCAGGGCTGAGCGGGTTTGGTTTGGGCGTGGGAGGGCAATCGGTCTGTGTGTAGCCACGAACTGAATCAGATGGACGTCTCCCATGTCTTCAGTCGCATAAGGCAGCCAGGGAGTTCTGTTTTGTCTTCTGGTTTGAGTATGTATGTATACAGGTCTCGATCAAAGGTTGACTGGCTCAAGGTGGTTGTCTACTACATCAATGTTCTGCGATTTGTCCATAAGCCTTTCATTGAACTAAATAGAATGGATGGAATCTGTCGCCTGTTTGCCTGACAAATAAGCAGGCAGGTCATTTGCCAGGAACTGCCCCGTGTGGGAGTGGAGGCCTGTCTTGCTAAACTCTTTCCTTGCAACATGAACCAACACAACAACGAACACTACGAAAAAGAAAAGACCAGTGGAATGATCGTGATTGGGAAGAGGGTGTTTGGGCATCAGTCTCTGTGTGTAGGATAGCATCACATGCGTTTATATCTAGTAATTAAAAGTAAATAGACATCCAGACTGTATTTGGATCCAAATCAAAACTGGCGAGACGGCAAACACGACATGCATTGGTGCTATCTTCTTTGAAGGTTGTGATGGTGCAGAGGGGGAGAAGTGTAAAAGGGGGAGAGGAGGGTGGGGTTTGAAAGGAAGGGTAAGGATGGGGCAAGGGTAGATCTTCATAACTGACAAGGCCTAAAAATGACTTGTCAACTGGAATGTCCATTCTTTAGAACAAGAGCAAGCAACAGACAAAGCTGCGTACAAAAATAACAAATATAAAAGAGAAGGTAACGATTTCACCAACATGGTTTGACTTCGAGACCTTGAGTAAAGAAACATCTGCAACTAAACGTAATGCCATTAGGCTGATGTGAATCAAATTAAAAACGAATGTTTTATGAGGAATAAAGCCGTGGGACTTGTTTGGCAAAGATAACGGGTCAAATAAACTGGCGTGGCACACACACGTAGAGAATGTAAATATCTGCCTTCTACCCCACCCATCTTTATTTTTCACGAAAACCCCCTTTTCACAAACGAATTTCTTCCTTCTCATACTGCTTTTTGCCAAAATCAACACCTTTTCTACAATCAAAATTAACATGCAAAAACCTCCAAAAATCGAAGTAATCGTTATTTTAAAAATGGGGGGCTTACGTGCAAATAAAAATGGGTGATTTAGAAGACAGATATTTACATTCTCTCTCCATAGCATAAAAATCTAATGGTTTACAGAATTAGTCATCCTAACACAATTAACGCCCGCGGGTTTGATAGTGAGACCTTACTACTTTCTAGTAAGGTTTGGGGCGACTTGGGGTGACATGGAGGGTGACTTGGGGCGATTTGGGGTGACTTGGGGTGACTTGGGGTGAAGGTGTCAAGCGTGCTAAAGTGGGAGGTGTCAGAGAATGTCAAGTGGAACTGGTAGGACCACTCTTGACATTCTCTGCCACGCGCTGAGCAGCGATTTACCTGCTGTGTTAGCAAGGAAGGCAACGCACACGCTGCCAATCAATAAAGCCGTTGTTGACAGCGCCCGCAGTGTGCATTGCAGTGCTGCTATTGATTTTGTTATACAATCTTTTACCCGGATTTATGCAGCAGCTTACTCAATTAATTTTTTAATTGTTTTTAATCTGGTTTAAAAAATGAAGCCCGAAGTAGCTACTGAGCTTATTAATATACTTTACGAGTTGGATTGGGAGCGGGAGGGTGATAAAGATCAGTTAGAGAGCAGGTTTGAAGAATTAATTACTGATCTTTTTGAGCGCATAAATATGCGAGAAAGCGTAAAGCAGGCCGTTAGTAAAATACCAGATTTTTGGCCCCAACCGGCTATAAAGTTGTTTGCCATTTTAGTTGATAATATGGCTCCTGAAGATGTTAATCTGACTGTTTCTACTGATCCTGAAGGGGTGACTATACGCTTTAATGAAGATAAGTTTTTTCGATTAGAAAAGACCATGAAAAATAAATAACAGCTGAATTTATAATTATTTTTTATTTGTGTAAAATATTGGGAGTTAAAAAATGACGGTCGAACTAAGTGAATCTGATTTAAAGAATAATCTAATGACTTTAATAGAAAATTGTAATGAACTATTTGACGAAACAATGAAAGTGTTAAACATTGATTTTAGTAAATCTGGGTTTGAGAATGATGTAAATAATTTAATAAAAAATCATAGTGAACTCTTTGACGAAGCAATCAAAGAGTTAAACATTGACTGTAGTGATTCAGAAAAAGTTAAAGTATTGGCAGGCGTTCTTGTAAGATTAGGGTGCCTTGAAGTATTGCAACGCTTGGGTGAAGAATAAAAGCGCGTTTACTTACTTTTACTTACATTTATTTTTTTTAATTTACGTAAATATTGTGGGTTAAAAAATGAGCCCCACAAGTAAATCCGAGGATGGAAAACTATATACGTGGGAGGAGATATTTGACAGCAATGAACAATTAAGCAATACGTTTAGTGAAGTAGACATAGACATCATTAACCCCACAAACGTTCATGAAAGCGTGACACATGCTATCTCTAAAATCCCAGACTTTCTCCAAATTGACCCGCCAGTAAAAGTGTTGTTGACCATTCTGATTGATTATATAACCCCCAATGATGAAAACATGCAAGTCTGGGTTTCAACTAAACAGAAAGAAGTAATCAGCTATTACGACTTTAATTCTGAATGGGCTGATTACATGCTTACACAGTTTAACCATACCTCTGAGGAGGCTGCCCTCCGCGGCTCTGGCTGGTCTGAAGGAACAGTCCTTGAAATCAAATTAAAACAAACAAAGTTCTATCCTATAGTTGGCAATTCTTACATCCCTCTTCCGAGAGAGTTAGTTTTAAAACGAGCAGTCTTAAACATACAAAACTCTGATAATATGTGTTTCATGTGGTGTGTTTTGGCGCATTTACATCCTGTTAAAAAGCACGCAGACAGAGTTTCCAAGTATGAACAATATATAAATGATCTGAACTTTAATAACATAACCTTTCCAGTAAACATAGAAAGTTTATCTCAGTTTGAAGAGCAAAACAAACCTATCACTGCAAACGTATACACATGGTCTGTAGTAGACAATCTAGTTCCTCTAAGGATCTCTCCCAACGCTCCCACTTTTGGCGATCCACTTAACAAACATGTCGACTTGATACTGTTTGCAGACGGCCTAAAGAGCCATTATGTATTAATAAGATCAATAAGCAGACTTATGACTTATACTACAAAGGACAAATTTAAACAAGAGCTTTGTAGAAGGTGTTTGGTCAGAATTCCGTCTATGGAGGCAGCTGCCAGTCATAAAAATCATTGTAAAAGTTTTGTAGACTGTGAAACTAAACTTCTTACACCCAAACCAGGGTCTAAGGTTAGGTTTAAGAATGTACACAAGATGCAGATGAGCCCATACGTAGTCTATGCTGACTTTGAATCAATCTTGCCACAGTGCTACGGCCCACAACAACTAGAAAAACAAAAAACAACCTTATTATCCCACCATCAGATCTGCTCTTATGCATTTGTTGCTGTTAGGTCAGATGGCGGACACACAACGCCAGAGATTTACAGAGGCCCCAATGCAGCCTGTAGATTTTTGGAGCAGATGAAACAACTTCGCAATCAATTCTCCAATCAGCTGAACCTTTCAGACATTAAGATGACTCCCGAAGATCAAAGGTGCTATGAATCATCTACACACTGCTGGATATGCGGCTCAGAGCTAACTCCCAACAGTAAAGACGTGACAGCGGCGAAAGCAAACCCAACAGTGAGAGACCACGATCACATTACTGGAAAATTCAGAGGGGTCGCGCACAACAGCTGCAATCTTCAACTCAAGGTTGATCCCAAGACGCGGAAACTGCCAGTCTTCTTTCATAACTTACGGGGCTATGATTCTCACTTTATTATGCAGGCAATAACTTCTGAATATAAGAGGGTCAGCTGTATTGCACAATCATCAGAAAAGTACATGACCTTTACTGTAGACTGCTTATCCTTCTATGACTCTGCTCAGCACCTGATGGGGAGTTTGGATAAATTAGCAGGATCTCTGCAAGACTATCCAATCACTAAAAAATATTTTGACCCATCTTTAGTACGTAAAGGTGTCTATCCTTATGAATACATGAACTCGTGGGAAAGGTTTGATGAAGACTCACTTCCTCCTAAAGGCGCCTTCTTTTCTAGCCTTAGAGGAAAGGACATATCTGACGCCGACTATGAATACGCCCAGAAAGCCTGGACAGAATTACACTGCAAAACGATGGGCGATTATCACGATCAATATCTAATGGCTGATGTGTGTTTATTGGCAGACGTCTTTCAGAATTACAGGTCTACATGCATGAAACATTACGGTCTAGATTCATCACAGTACATTTCTGCCCCGGGCCTTTCTTGGGATGCATTCTTAAAGTCTACAAACATCAAGATTGACTTAATATATGATCTGGCTACACTCCAGATGATTGAGGATGGGCTGAGAGGAGGCATTAGCATGGCCTCTCATCCTTACTGCAAAGCCAACAACAAGTACTAAGATAATTATGACCCCACTAAACCATCTAACTATCTAATGTATTTAGACGCCAACAATCTGTATGGGTGGGCCATGAGCCAACAACTGCCACTAAGAAACTTTAAAATGTTCGTAGGGCCTCATGACGTTAATAAAATGTTGAGTTATCTACTGCGCCTTACACCCGATAATCCAATAGGATTAATCTTAGAAGTAGACTTAGAATATCCTAAAGAGTTGCATGACCTCCATAATGATTACCCCCTAGCCGCAGAAAGACTAAAGATGAGCCCTACAGAACCGCCTAAACTCGTGCCTAACCTTCGAGGCAAAACTAGATACGTCTGTCATTACCGGCTATTACAGTTTTACTTAAGGCACGGGCTGAAACTTACTGCCGTTCATAGAATCATAGAATTTGATCAAGAGCCTTTCATGAAACCATACATCATGAAGAATACTGATCTTAGGACTAAAGCCACAGATGCATCAGAAAAAGACTTTTTTAAACTAATGAACAACAGTTGTTTTGGCAAAACCATGGAGAACGTACACAATCGTAAAGATGTAAGATTAGTTACAAAAGAAAAACAAGCAATTAAGCTGGTCTCCAAACCTAACTACCAAGACTTTAGGCGGTTTAGCGACGGCCTGGTTGGCATTATGATGAAGAAACAGAATGTGAAGTTGGACAAGCCGGTGTTTATCGGGTTTGCCGTGCTAGAGCTGTCAAAGTTATTAATGCTTGAATTTCTATACGACTACTTTAAACCGCTGTATCCAGAGTCCAGAGTTCTTTACACAGACACCGATAGTTTTATTCTAGACGTCCCAACTGAAGACTTCTATAAGGATTTAGAAACAGAGGTAGCCAAAGGAGCCGACAGCTGGTATGACACATGTGACTATCCTAAAGACAGCCCCTTACATTCAACTGTAAACAAGAAAGTGATTGGAAAGATGAAGGACGAACTTAATGGAACAGTTATACGAGAATATGTTGGTCTGCGGTCAAAGATGTATAGTGTTGCTAGCCAGACCTCTGTAATGAAGAAGGCTAAGGGCATAAGTAAAGAAGCTGTAAAAAAAAAATATGTCACGACAACTACAAGCAGGCTCTCTTTGAAAACAAAGTATTTCATCACACAAATGTTAATCTGCGCTCTACTCTTCATCAAGTAAACACAACTGCCGTTAATAAGAAATCACTAGTCTCTAACAATAACAAGCGAACTTACGTTGATCCTGAGTTTTCATACGCTATAGGCCATCGGAGAACCGACTCGAAAGATTAACTTGGCTGACTTAAGTTAAGATCTTAACTAGTACTTAGCTAGTACTTTACTTAAGATCTTAACTAGTACTTAACTAGTACTTAACATGACTTGCACTTTACTTACACTTAACTTGCACTTGTTATAACTGACTTAACCAGTACTTAGCTTGTACTTAACCAGTACTTAACAACACATTAAAAAAACTAATTTATTAAAAATGGGTCTACAGCAGGAGGTTGTACTTTTTTTGCAGAAGCTGGTTCTTTTACTGTTTTTGTGGGGGTTTGTAACTTTGTTGCTAAGTATGGCTTTAGGCGCTTGTATGCCAAAAGCCCTCCACCAACAACAATACCCCCTAGTACATAATAATACATTTTATAGTTTGATTGCGTTGTTGTTGGTGGTGACGGTGGCGGTGCTGGTGGCGATGTTGTATTACTATCTAATAATTTTTGTTTTGCTGCTTGGTTTGCTTTTTGCAGTCTGTTCCATTCAGCTAGTTTACGGCCGGCCTCAACACGCCCAGGGCTTTTGGCTTTAGTAACACTACTCACCTGCGGGGCACTCAGTTGTGGATTCACTTGTGGGGCACTCAGTTGTGGGACACTCGCCTGTGGGACATTCTGCTCCTGTGGAGTCTTCTTCTCCTGCTCGCTCATTTTTTTTAGTCTGATTAAAATTAATATGATTAAAATTAATATGATTGAAAGTAATTAATCCCATGATGAATGGGCATAACAATGTCCCAAATCTGATAATACATGTCACATGCAAGAGATTCTAGGGACTTGGTTAAAACTGGATCTTGTGTTAAGTCATATTTTAAATCTTCTTCTGAATCAATCGGCGCTATCTTGCCTACTAATTTAGCATATAAACTAATCATTGTCTGCCCCACCGATCTAACCATTTTTGATCCTAGCTGTGCTTCGTACCTAGCGTAATACTTCTCAACGTCTGATGTAGACAATTGCTGAATCTGTTCGATACTTAGTTCAACGCCTAAATACTGCCTGGTTTTCCCACACGCAGCCAGAGAGTATAATCTTTCTTTATGGCAGAGGTCTGCTGCCTCCTCACACTTTAATAGCTCGTCGCAATCCATTTTTAAACTCTTTTTAAAAACAATAAAAATAATAAAACCATGAGTTTAACACTGGTTAATTATGCAGTGCCCATTGTCGGTGTTATAGTTTATTCAACCCTAGCAAAATGTTTAAGAATAAAACCGCCCAACATGGGAAAGACAGAAGATTCGCCGAAACTAGTTGTAACCTTATTTTTAGCTCTGGCAACAAAAGATTATCTGATTAAAAAGCACATAGACAGTCTTTCATATTATGATTGTTTTAATTATTTTTTTAGTTAATAAAAAACATGAGCACTGCAAAGATCATCAATACTATTTACCACTCTGCTGTAATCAGCGGTCTTAGTATAGGGTACAGCATGTTAGCAAAAAACATGTTTAAGATGAGGCCGGCTGATCTAGGAAGGTTAGACATTGAGGATGTTGTTAAGGTTATAGCTGTAATAACGGCAGGGATTGCCTCAAAAGACTTTCTTGTTACACAGGGAATTATCCCAGAAAACATCAATGCATAGAAAGATTGATTTATAAAAGATTCATTCTAAAAAATATTGATTTATAAAAAAGATTCATTCATTTATAAAAAGATGTCTGGATTAGTTCTGATGGTAGGAGGAGCTATTGTTAATGCATTGGCTTTCTCCGGCAGCAATTATATGTTTAGTAAATTGCGGTCTGATGAAGAGAGAGAACGCCATAACAAGGCAATGGAAGATTTAGCTAAGGCAAGAGACGCTTACGAGAAAAGGAGAATTGCTCACTTAGACTTTATTAATAAAAAGTTAAGAGAACAGGGGCATGCAGAGCACACATTTACAGACGTTGATGACGCAATGAATGAATATTACTTAGTGACAGGAAAGAAGTTTCTAACATCCTCGCCGCCAGAACTGTCTGACTTTTATTAACCATCTGAGGATCAGAAAATGGTAGAAATAGGCTTTATTATAGGTGCTATGGGAGCAATCTTTATTCTTGCATATTCAATCTAAAAACATTGTTAAAAATGTAATAAAAACAGGCCCTTCTTATGGACGATACAAAGTACAAAATATATTATTCTCCTAGAGGGTATTGGAAAGGAAAGGCTGCTATTGATAAACTGAGTAAAGCTGCTAGGGTGTCTGAATCAGAAGCGAAAGACTGGCTTTCAAAACAAGCGATCTGGCAAATATATCTGCCTGCCCCCAAAAGAATAATAAGGCCTCGATTTGTTAACTCAGTTCCTAATGACACCCACCAGATGGACTTGCTGTATCTTCCACATGACAAAGTTAGAAGAAAAAAGTTTAAGTATGCTCTTACGGTTGTTGACATGGCTTCAAGATATAAAGATGCTGAGCCTTTAACAGATAAAAGCTCAACTGCTGTGGCTGTGGCTTTACAACAAATACACATGCGAGGTCCATTAAAGTATCCTAGATTGATCCAGGTTGATGATGGAAAAGAGTTTAAAGGAGCTGTAAACCAACTGTTTTTAAGACATCGGGTTACAGTTAAGAGAGGGATCCCAGGCAACCATCGCTCCCAGGCTCTAGTAGAAAACTTTAATAAGAATTTAGCTGAGCGTCTGTTTACCTATCAATATCATAGAGACCTTATGGACAAAACACGCAACACAGAATGGGTTAGGAGATTGCCGGCAGTCTTACGCGCCATGAACAATGAAGAATTTAAAGCAACAGGCCTTAAGCCAGTAAACGCAATCAAATTAAAAAAAATAAGTATTACTGAAGACATCCAAGGTACTCAAAAGCTTTTGCCGTTTGGATTAAAAGTAAGATACTTGTATGCGCCTGGAGAGGCAGAGGGTGATGTTAGAATAGAGCCACAGACCCTATATGGAGCGTAGATGTATATGAAGTTGAAACGAATTATGAAAACAGCCCCTCCCGTGTATTATTTAAGAGAAACTCTTTCTTCTAAAAAGCCTGCCCCTAAAAGATCGTTTGTTCGCGAAGAGTTGCAAGTTGTCCCACCAAACACAGTGCCGATTAGTTAAAAAAAAAAAAAAAAGTATTTATTTTTTGTTAAACTTATGATTTATTTATTTATTTTTTTTGTTAAACTTATGATTTATTTATTTAGTTCACATCTTATTTTTTTAGTCTATTTTTGGGTTTAACTCATTGTTTGCTTGCTTTTCAATGTTCTGTTTGATTGTCTCAGTGTCTACCTGTTGCGAAGTAAAAGTCTTTCTCCACTCCTTTTGAAGTTCAGTTTTTTGTCGTCTGTAGTCCTCGCCATCAGCCATAAGGCGCTCAAATTCTTCAGCTGTAATATTTTCATCCTGCAATGCTTTGCTTATTCTCAGTCTTAATGAAAAAAGTTTTGCTGATGCTAGGGCTACAATGGCAGTGTGCTTTTGTAATTTAGGCGTTAATTTTTTTAAAACAGCACTCACAATCATAGACATAGCACCTAAACCTAAACCAAGGCTCCCTAATGCTAAAGAGGCTGGCGCTCCAGCCCCAGTAGCTAAAAGAGCAACGCTAGATCCAGCACTTACGCTCGCTACAGCTGATGAACCAGTAATCACATAAGAAAGAGTATTTAAAACTTTAGCATATTTCTTTCTAGTAACCCTATACTTATCCAAGTCACTTTCTATTTCTTCTTGAAGTTCGGTTATTTGCTCTAACCTAAACTTTTGAGCCTGATCATCCATTTTTTAATTAAGATTAATTTTTTAATTAAGATTAATCTTGTACATATCTTCTTATTAACGCTTCTGACAGCACTTCATCAACAGAGTAAAACCCAATAAAATCAACATACTTAATGAAAATAAAATCAAGCACTGTTAGTTTGTCTTTGTCAACCATCACAGTAACTTTGTCAGATGATAAGAAAGTCTTTATTTCATCCCTGTTTTTAGTAATAGCAATAACAAGCTAAGCTTAAGAGGCCCGTCCAAGTTTTCAGACTTTATTTGTACGCCTCTGATTAACGTATGCTCTGGCAAACTAGGATCAGACTCCCTTGGAGTAATAAATAAGCGAAAAAGCATCGTCATTTTTCTAGGCAGTGATTCTAGTTTTGGATTAAATTCTAAGCCGACGGTGTCGCCCCCCACTTCGTCTAAGGACTGCTTTCTCCGCAGTATATATTCAGGGCCCTGCTTAGTTATTTCAATCTGCTTTTTCTGTTGTGTTCCTGGGACTAGGCTAATAAGAAGGTGTCCTTCATTCAAAGCTTTTCTAAAATTGTATTTCTTATCAAAGTATACATAGGGGCTTCGTAGTTCAAACTTTAAATCCCAGTTAATGTCAGGAAGCAACGCCCAGGCATTCTCTCGTTTATGAAGTTTGTATTCGTGTTTGCCAAAATCGTTTGCCCTTAGATTTCTTATCTCTTCCAGGGCAGGATATTGCTGTCGTTTTTTATCTTCAATTTCTATTCGTTTGTAAACGCCATCGTCGGTGTACTCAAATCCATAAACATTTCCTGCCACTCCTATTAGATCAAAGTCAGTTGTATCTGCTAGATCTTTTATCTCTACTGCAACGCATTTAGGAGCTAACTCTGCTTTTGATTCAGGTCCTCGAGACATTCTTTTTAATATAAACAATTTATTATAAACAAATTGTTATAAACAATCTTTAATAAATAATCTATAATAAGCAAGCTATAATAAATAATCTATAATAAGCAAACGTATTGAACTGGCGGGTCAGTCCGTAAGCATAGTTTCGCGTGCTTAGATTTTTCTAACTGCTCTTTTATTTTTTTTAGTTCATCCTTGTCCCTGATTATATAATTTTCACTTAAACATTCTTCAAAACTATCCCTGTCCTTAGTATAGAATAAGATGACTGATTTTAACTGCGATCTAAAGTCTTTTAAGACAGCATTGTATTTCTGAGTTAAGAGCCAAACAGAAACTAATGCGTGTCTTCCGCTAAAGGCCAGCTTAGACAGAGTCCTTCTTTTTTTAACAATGTCTTGTTCAGCTGAACAGTCATCAATAATAAACAACGTTTCGGTTCCCTCAAATAGCCTATAGTAATGTTCTAAACAGTCACTTAGCTTGTCAGTAGGATCAACTAAAAATATATTCTCGTCTGTCCAAACAAACTGCCTTTCTTTGTAAGACTTGTTGTGCTTAATGGTTGTGCAGAATATAACAATGTACTCGTAATGAAATCTGTAGATTGTTTGTAACAAATCAAGTACGAAGACAGTTTTCCCACACCCAGTAATCCCACAAATAAGCGAACAGTGCGGGTCTTTAGGCAAAAAGTTCAAACTATCCATCTGTTTTAATAGGCTATTTCTTTCAGTCTATTTTCTTCAATGTTCAGCTGGGCGTCATAAACCACAAAAACGTGCATTTGTATCTGGCCATTCTCCTCCTCTTCCTTATTAATCTGTATGAGTATGCCATCTGACCCTACCCTTCTTCCACTCCCGTGCAGTCTGTTGTCATACGTGGATCTAAAATCCAGCCATAGTCCATATTTGTCTGTTAGATAATCTTCGAGTCTTACATCGTGAAGGTGAAGTTTTTTACACACATGATCGGCTGTGGGGCTTGTCTGTCTGCCTCCAGCAAACAATTTTCTTATTTCATCAAAGTGTTGGTCGGGCAAAATTCCAGCTGAATACAACTGAAAAGGCTTGCCATCTACTGTGCAAGATAACTGCTCAATTTTTGGGTTGTAAAACACCTCAGATTCTCTCTGAAAAGGAGCTGAGGGTTCAGTAAATAGCAAGAGAACCCCCTTTAGGGACCTTAAAGAATTGCTTATAGCTGTTTCCCAGACGGTGTCTTGCTTGTTTTTAATCGCTAGACTGTGGTGTAAAACTCTTTCAAAGTAAACAACCGTCCTACTTTTATACTGGTTTAAGATTATTCTAGCCAGTTCAGGGTTAGTAACAACATCAAAATTAAGAGAGATGTTACTGACAGTGTATCTGGCTTGAGGGTCATCTGATAAAATAACAGACCCGCTGTCATTGAATGTCAGTTCGTAAGTAAGTTTGTCTCTTAGTGCGCCTTGGTAATATGGCTGGTGGGTTTTTAACAGTTCAAAATCTAGAGGGATGCAAAATCTGTTCTTAAATGCTCGCGCTATTGCCTGGTCTCCCTCATCTTCCTTTGCATCTGCAGCATTAAGCCTGTGCTTAAGACCGTTTGGGCTCTGGATCCCCTGAAAGATTTTGTTCTTTTTTCTGTTCTAGGCAGCCACAGATCAGAATAGAGATTAAAAATGTCTGCGCTACTCAGTGAGAAGACTTCTCTACCTTCCAGTTTGATTACCATATTTTTAATGATGGCCCTGCCCAGGTTAGCAACGACAGTAGCATTAGGATCCGCCGACTCAATATCTATTTTGAATGACAGCCTGGCAGTGCCTGGCATTATAACATCGTCAGGCCCGAGGTCACTAAATCTTACTGTTAACATTTCATTGGGCTCAATTGTTGGATTATTTACAACGCGCACAGTCTGTCTTATGCCTTTTATGCCATGGGGCTCCTTCGCTTTTCTGAATGGATCAAGGTCGCAGCCGTATGGGTTCATTTTTTATAAAACAAAAAATAATAAATATATAAATATGGCTGACGAAGATTTTGACGCGATTAGTCCTATTGAAGAAGATGAAGAAGAACTGGGTCCTTCAATACAAGATGAACTTGAAGGAGCAGGATTAAATCAAATACGAATTCTAGATAGAATGGAATCGTTATATGGCAGTATAGGGCGAGAGCAGCCAGAAGCGCTTAATGTTTCTAATTTTTTAACAGATAAAAATAATCATTGTATGTAAGAACTAGTAAAGGAAGGCTTGTACGGCTTACTACAAAGCCAGACCCAACCCAGTTTTTAAGCAGGAGCACAATTCTTAGAGAGCTCCCTATTTCTGACCAAAGGCAGTTAAACTTTATTAGCAATCTAAGGCCTGAGGCCGTTAGGGCTTTACAGAACTTGGAGCAAAGGCTGCCAACACAATCTGAAATAGAAATGATCTCTATTCACGAATTAAGTCAAAGAACAGATGAAGCAATAGCAGAACTTGAGACGAGTTTTAATGAAGAAACACAGTTAAAAACAATTGCCGGTTCTCAATTACCTAGTCAAAGAGAACGTGAGCTGAGCCCTGAAGAAGAAGCAGCTTTACAAACAATTGATGATCCTCCATTGTCTGAGAGTGTACACAGGAATCTTAAAGCTGCTATACGGGAACTCAGGGGTCTTGATGATGCTCTACGGAGAATAAATGGCGAGCTAAAAAACAACTTGTCAAAACTTGGTGAGCTAGAGAGAGAGATAGAAGAAGAAAAAAATAAACTGGCTGATGCAGATGATAACAATTTAGGGGTAGAAGAAAAGGCTAGAATACAGGCGAAAATACAGAATTTAATGGAACTAAAGGCAGACAGGTTAGAAACGCTGTCTACTAACAGAGAACAAATAGTATTACAAACAAACAGAATCAAAGAAACTATAAACAGAATACTTTATGAAAATACTACGTTAGCAGAAAGAATAAGGACTCTGTTCAGAGAGCAGGGGATTACAATAGTTAGTATATTAACAGCCGTTGGGTTTGCTATCTCTACACTGGTTTATGCATTAACCGGCAGTGAGCCAACAGGGCCAGTAGCGCCTCCAACGCCTCAGCCTGGTAAAAGTTGGATTAGAAAACAACTGCACCATCTGGCAAACTTATTAAAGAAGTTAGCTGCCAAAGCGCTTGATGCTCTGCCTGGCATAATAGGCAGTGTTGTTAGTTGGGTTTTGTCTACCATAGGCAAAGTGGCTGGTTATATGGCCGACCATCTGTGGACGTTAGGAGTTCTGGCTGCCGGTTTAATTTTTAGTGAAATAAAGTATGGCTAATCCAGTAAAAGTTAAAAACACAACAAGGGCTGTCTTTTCGCTAGTGTGTCTGTCGGGGTGAGGTACATCAACAGGCGGTGGACTGCTTTCTGGGCTGCTTATAACTAGCGGCGGTGTGTCGCTTTCTGGCTGTGGGCTGCTTATAACTGGTGGCGGTGGGTCGCTTTCTGCAGGTTCTGGGCTAGATACTTTTTTTAAAATGGCTGGCGCGGGCCTTGTGTTTAAGCCTTGATTGTGTCCTAAGTTTTGATCGTCTCCAGCTATGAGGATTTCATTATTATAATTCTGTATCGTGCCAATCTGTAGTCTAAGGTCAGAAGGCAGCATGTATAATCCATGGCCCACAACAAAGTCAACCTTTGACCTAGCATGTGAAAGAACGTTTTGGTACCTTTGTATGCTGGAAGGTAAATCAACAGCAGAGTTAATAGCATCTTCTAAATTGGCTAGAAATTGTTTTCTGGCGTCAAAGCCTGTAGATTGATCCACTATGCTAGACTTGGTCTGTGCTTGTGCTCCTAATAGACACCAAACGTACGTCCGTATGGAGTCATTAAGCCTTTGCACTCCTGGCATTGTTAGGCCTTTACTTTCATCCAAGATAAATGTTGCCCAAGCATTGGGGTGTTTTTGTTCTATTGATCCTAATCTAACTTGAGAGTTTGGCTTAAAAGAGGTGTGGCCGGGCCAGTAGTCAAAATTATATTCTCTACGCTGACCCCACAAATACAATGTGCCTAACCCGTGATTGCGGTCTAACTTTTGTCTAAAGTTATTTGAAGGGTTAATGTTAAATTCGTTGCAGATTCTTTCATATGCATTATTGTCCATTGAGCTGAGAAATGGATTAAACGCGTTGTCGTTGGGGAGGCGCACCTGTAGTTCAGTTAGTATGCGCCTATACTGGTAATAAACATGAAAGTTGATATACTGACCTTACTAAGAGATTGGGGTGGTATAAATGGTTTGCATATGAAACGCCGCAGCCAGTAGTCGAGCAGTAAACTGCAAAATTTAACTGATTCTGGTAAAAAGCCATAGGGTTGGATGACCATGCTGATGGTACACTATCACTCTTTATTGGAGGATTTAAATATCTAGTTAGTGGGTTTACAAGTCTGACTTGGAAGCCATATGATTCATCCACTGCAATGGTTAGGACACTGAAGTCCAAAGATTTGGGCTCATAAACCCCTCCTACATCGTAAGTGGCACTTTCATTATATTTAAAAGGTTCCATTTTTAAATAGTTTTTAAAAAGGATTTAAAAGGATGTACATTTATATAACTAAACAAAACACGAGTGTGTTCTTAAAGTATCCAATTAACAATAGGCGCGGTAATAGTAGGGTTGCTCTTAGAAAAATTGGTTTTAAAGTTAAGTGGTTTAATATATCTGAAGAAGCTCAGAATAACTGGATTAATATTAGTAATGAAGAGGGCAATCAAATAACTCATGAAAAAATACCAGAAGGCTATTACAGCTTTTGTTCTTTAAAAGAAGTATTTAACGAATTAGGCATATTGCTAAAAATTAACGATGCAAACCTCAGAATTACTATGCACTTTCCACTAGAAGAAAAAAGAGAATACACTTTCCCTAAAGGCCTTGCCTAGACTCTTGGGTTTCCACAGTACTAGCAGATCTTATAAATTTAGTACAAGAGAAAACATCTATCAATTTGAAGGTAATGAACCATGTGATTTTCTCGTTAACCCGATGTTGTATGTTCATTTACGAGAGTTAAAAACAAACACTAATTTATTTGATGGCAATCCATCTACAGTTCTAGGAGTACTGCCATCAATTAAGGCGGGGTTTTGCGATTATCAGTTAAGTACATTTGGTGAAGACAGTCAATTTAAAGAATTAGTTGAAGGGCCTATAAATTCAGTGTGTGTAAAAATAACTAACCAAGATGGAAG
Organism: Conus canariensis; assembly: GCA_033310375.1. Lineage (NCBI taxonomy): Eukaryota > Metazoa > Mollusca > Gastropoda > Neogastropoda > Conidae > Conus > Conus canariensis. Next base: position 7,249,067 of record CM065721.1, on the reverse strand, counting down.
GCTGGTTGTTTGTTCTGATTTGTTAGTGGTGCTGGAAGTAGAAGAGCGTACTGTAAACCATTAGATTTTATGCTATGGAGAGAGAATGTAAATATCTGTCTTCTAAATCACCCATTTTTATTTGCACGTAAGCCCCCCATTTTTAAAATAACGATTACTTCGATTTTTGGAGGTTTTTGCATGTTAATTTTGATTGTAGAAAAGGTGTTAATTTTGGCAAAAAGCAGTATGAGAAGGAAGAAATTCGTTTGTGAAAAGGGGGGTTTTCGTGAAAAATAAAGATGGGTGGGGTAGAAGGCAGATATTTACATTCTCTCACGTTATATATATGTGTGTGTGTGTGTGTATGTGTGTGTGTGTGTGTGTGTGTGTGTGTGTGAGGAGAGAGAGAGAGAGAGAGAGAGAGAGAGAGAGAGAGAGAGAGAATAGAGAAGGGAAGGAAAAAGGAAAAAGAGAGATCGAGACAGAAATACTGGAGTAGGAAAGCTTTGCGCGTGGAGAGTGATGAATATTAAAGACGTCAAGGTGTAAACAAAAGATACGAGAGAGAGAGAGAGAGAGAGAGAGAGAGAGAGAGAGAGAGAGAGAGAGAGAGAGAGAGAGACGTGCTGAACTGGTCCCTAGTTTGTTAGGGTGGCAGGTTAGGATGGGGCAGAGGTAATCGCTGTGCAATGGAATTGATCAGAGGGGTCACTGGTGGCACGTCGTCTGGACGGGTGATAGGGCTGTTCAACAATAGACAATCAAAGTCAAATGCGTTATAAATGTTTGGAGTCTGTTGATTGCTATTGTGTGTATGCGCGCTCGCGATGTGTGTGTGTGTGTGTGTGTGTGTGTGTGTGTGTGTGTGTGTGTGTGTGTGTGTGTGTGTCTGAGAGGGAGAGAGAGAAGGGGAGAGAGGGAGATCTTTAACTTATGGCTACAAAGTCAGTGTGCAATCTTTTTTTTTTCTCCTATCAAGGTTTTGAAAATATTTCCAACCGTCCGGACCTAGTGATGTCTGTTGAAGCAAGGCAAGACGCATCTTTAGTGGAATCCCTTGTGTCTGACGTGAAATGCATCGTGGAGCAGCTCATGCTTCTGTCGTCGACTGAACATGGAGCGGATGATCGGATGCTACCACAGGTGGTTTCCTGCAAAAAGGAGATGTCTGCGCTGCAGTCCTCGCTGCAGCGCAAAGCCACTGACATCTTTGAAGATTGTGGGATTGTTCAGATAGGTATAAAACTGTTGTCAGACATAAAACTCAGGCCTGTCCTCTCTCTCTCTCTCTCTCTCTCCTGTCTCTCTCTCTGTCTCTCTCTGTCTCTCTCTCTCTGTCTCTCTCTCTCTCTCTTCTCTCTCTCTCTCTCTCTCTCTCTCTCTCTCTTTGCATGGAGCATTGAGGGGAAGGAGGAGGAATGGCGCATGTATTCTGAATATGAATGTGATGTGTGAACTGTGTATGTGGAAGTAGCCTGACTGGTAAAGGGGGTGACCAGTCTACAGTGAGATTGGAGTAGACTGAATGGTAAAGGATGTGACCAATCTACAGTGGGATTGGAGTAGATTGAATGGTAAAGGGTGTGACCAATCTATAGTGAGATTGGAGTAGATTGAATGGTAAAGGATGTGACCAATCTGTAGTGGGGTTGAAGTAGATTGAATGGTAAAGGATGTGACCAATCTGTAGTGGGGTTGAAGTAGATTGAATAGTAAAGAATGTGACCAGTCTATAGTGGGATTCGAGGAGATTGAATGGTAAAGGGTCTGACCAGTTTATAGTGCGATTGGAGGAGATTGAATGGTAAAGGGTCTGACCAGTTTATAGTGCGATTGAAGTAGATTAAATGGTAAAAGGTGTGACCAGTCTGCAGTGGGATTGGAGTGGCCTAAACGGTAAAAGGTGTTACCAGTCTATCATAGCATTGAGTAGTCTGTATGATAAAGGGTGTGACCAATCTGTAGTTGGATTGTGTAACCTTACGTTTATGATTGTGGTGAATTTAGTGTCACAGGCGCTTACATGAAAGAGAAAGCACTAGGTTACAACTGAAACAAGCGCTGCTTTCCAAAGTTCGTTGGTTTAATAAACATACCAATGCTATTGTGCAAAGGTGGCAACTCTTCGTGTTATGCATGTGTTTGATGTGTGCACACATGTATCAATGTCAGCCAATAGACACAATATGAAGATGCGCATACGTCGGTGTCAGCACTTTCATGGCACTATTAAAAGTACTTCACACTGTAGAGGAGATTCGCTTGCAGAAGGCTGCAACTACAAACAGTTGTTAAAAAGGGTCTTATTAGTCGCATCTTGCTCGTGTTTAATTGTCGGCCACTAATGGAACCAGCTGATGTGGAAAGAGTCTGAGATGTCTGATGGTGTGCATTGCTATGGCGGCTATATCATTGTTGACAAGCTGAAATAAATAGAACTGGATGTTTCTGATATTGTTCACAGTAAAAAAGTACCTCTGTGTGTGTGTGGTGTGGTGTGTGTGTGTGTGTGTGTGGTGTGTGTTGTGGTTTGTTGTTAAATATTTGTACATTTGTTGTTGTTTTTTTTTAAGAGTCGGAGTGTATGAAACAGACTGTGAATAAAGCAGATGCAGTTTAGAACTGTTCGTTGACTGTTGTATATGTTGTCATTTACATGATATGTTACTATTTTTTAATAAACAATAAAGTTCAACATTTTCAACCATGACATATATATGCACAGATTTATAAGACCACTAAAATATAGATTCTGCAAATTTTGTTCATGTAAATAGTTGAAATGTATGGCTTATCTAACCCATCAGCAATGTATCTAATAACGGGCAACACTGATTTGTTGCAGGATTTGTGAACAAGATTGCGTTTCGGGGGGTCTTCACGCCTGAACATTCGCTGCCAGTGTTAGAGGATGTCGATAGAGAGAATACGAGGAAAGTTCTATTTTCGAAAGTTTATGAGTTGCACGTGGCTAGAAGTGCACTGTGTTCAGTGCCAGATGTCTGCAAAGTGGATGAAAATACTTGCTGTTTCATGCTAGAGGATTTCAAAGTGAGTAAAAACACTCGGCGTTCATTGCCTGAGGGCTGCTTGGTAGTTATTGATGTTCTGCCTTCGCTGCTAGAGGGCTGCTCGGTCGTTTGGGATGTTCTGCCTTCGCTGCTAGAGGGCTGCTCGGTCGTTTGGGATGTTCTGCCGTCGCTGCTAGAGGGCTGCTCGGTCGTTTGGGATGTTCTGCCGTCGCTGCTAGAGGGCTGCTCGGTCGTTTGGGATGTTCTGCCTTCGCTGCTAGAGGGCTGCTCGGTCGTTTGGGATGTTCTGCCGTCGCTGCTAGAGGGCTGCTCGGTCGTTTGGGATGTTCTGCCGTCGCTGCTAGAGGGCTGCTCGGTCGTTAGGGATGCTCTGCCGTCGTTGCTAGAGGGCTGCTCGGTCGTTAGGGATGCTCTGCCGTCGTTGCTAGAGGGCTGCTCGGTCGTTAGGGATGCTCTGCCGTCGTTGCTAGAGGGCTGCTCGGTCGTTAGGGATGCTCTGCCGTCGTTGCTAGAGGGCTGCTCGGTCGTTAGGGATGCTCTGCCGTCGTTGCTAGAGGGCTGCTCAGTCGTTTGGGATGTTCTGCCTTCATTGCTAGAGGGCTGCTCAGTCGTTTGGGATGTTCTGCCTTCATTGCTAGAGGGCTGCTCAGTCGTTAGGGATGTTCTGTCTTCATTGTCGAATGGCTGTGGAACAGTTGCTGATGCTCTGCGTTCATTGACGGGTGACTTTGAAGTGGTCAGAAATGCTCCGTTTTCAGTTTCAGAGGGTTCCGATATGGTTAAAAATGTTGTACGTTCAGTTCCAGAGAATTACAAAATGATAAAAGAAGTTCTCCATTCAGTGGAGAGTGGGTCCAAAGTGGTCAGGAAAGTTCTGTTCTCAGAAGAAGAGGATTTAAGAATACCCGACGAGGGATGTAAAGTTGATGACATAAAAGATGAGGCTCATGGTAAATCAGAAGGTGGTGTGTGGCAAGTGCTCCACGACATCAAGCAATGCTGCCAGACCTTCCAACTGTACCTGAAGAAAAATTCTGAAGAGTTCCTGCAGCGTGAAGTCCATATGACCAACTGCCAGCATGTGTCCATTGGTAAGATTCTCCCTCATCCCCTTTCGGACACATACAGTTCATGGTTACTACGTTTAAGTACTGCATGAACAATTTCAGTGAAAACTTTGTATTATTATAATCATAATGAATACTTATATAGCGCCTATTCTCGGCTAGAGACCAAGCTCTAAGCGCTGTACAATCCGCACTCGTTTACACAAAAATACTATTTTCCCTTCAAAAATTGAATATCCTTGACAGCCCCCTCTCCTCCTTCCCTCCTTCACCCCCCTGTTCCGAAATGCATAGGAGTGTAGTGTTTGGCAATGACTGTCTGCAAGGCAGTTAAGTATTTAGTGAATATAGAGAAGCTCAGTGTTCAATGTTGACGTACTGACTATGTGTAAAGAAGCATAGTAAGAACAGTTATGAAGACAACGACAATAAAAACAACAGCAACAGTAACAACAGCAACAAATGTATCATGGCAAACGATCAAAACGAGTTCTCTCCATTAAACAAAAAAAAATTCGAGGCAAAAAGATAGGATTTGAAGGGAAAAGTCTCTCTCTCTCTCTCTCTCTCTCTCTCTCTCTCTCTCTCTCTCTCTCTCTCTCTCTCTGTCACGTTTTTTATGTCACACACACACACACACACACACACACGCATACACACACACACACTCACTCACTCACTCACTCACTCATTGACACAAACACAGACGCACGCACGCACGCATGCACACGCACACACACACACACACACACACACACACACACACACACACACACACACACACACACACACATATTACTGAAGAGCACGAAGTTGAAGTGTGGGATCAAATGGGGGTTTACATTTATGACTTAAATCTGTACTCTCAAACAGTAGGCTCACATAAATGTGCATGTTCACATCTAAACACACACACACGCACACACACACACACACACACACACACACACACACACACACACACACACACACACACACGCATACGCACACCCACACGCACGCACACTCGTCTGCAAACACACACGAAAATGTGTGTGTGTGTGTGTGAGAGAGAGAGAGAGAGAGAGAGAGAGAGAGAGAGAAGAGAGAGAGAAGTTTATAAGGAATTAAATGTGTATTTACCTTAAGAGGGCACGTTCAGTTTCAGTTTCATCAAGGAGGTGTCACTGCATTCAGTAACAATTGAATGTTGAACGGAAACTCAGTAATGGCTGTTTTTACTTAAAAGACAGACAGTAATTGTGCGATGTGGAAAAGTCCTGTAATATTAAGACTGAAGGTAGTAAAAGAGACAGTCGTCAAATAATTTGGCAATGATAGGTGATTGTGAAGACATTATAAAGAGTATGCAGCAACGGAATACAGTAAAGATTAGAGCAGAGAGTTAGTGCAGAGAGGACATTCAGTTATGACTACTGTAAAAAGGATCAGTAATGACACTTAGTTGTGAAGATACCCAGAAACCTGGATAAATAAAGATATTCAGATTTGTCAACTGTTAAAGGATTTGGCAAGGTCAGATGTGAACACAATTTCATAGATTTAAAAAAGAATGTGTAGGCAAATGAATGCACTTATTTCTGACAATTCATACGCAAAGA
>CM065721.1:7230885-7235885 GCA_033310375.1 Conus canariensis | reverse complement strand
AAGGTGACTGAGGGTGGAAACTGAAGCAAATTCTACAAAGAAAGGGTATTGCAGAACAATACAGACAAACAGATTACAGGACCAAACACAATGCATTTCGACCTCTTGGGTCTTCTTCGGGTAAAAACAAACAGCATTTAGGACAATGAAAACGAAGAACGAGCAACGTTTCTTTCATTACAAAGAAAATATAAAAGGCCCAAACAGAAAAGAACTGGAAAAAAATGAAGCTGATTTTCAGCACTTTAGAAGAACCACGCAGTCGCAAAAGGAAATATCACATAGATTACATTAGGTTTTTTTTGTTTTTTGTTTTTTGTTTTTGTTTTGTTTTGTTTTTTCTCCAACCAGTCTCTTTCACTCCATGCACAGTCTGTATGTTCTTTAAAAATGTACATATTTTGGCTGATGTTAGTGTTTTTGCGTTCGTTTGATACAAAGTGTCTGGGTTTGTTTATGTTCTAATGTGTGGTGTACTGACACTCTCACTCTGATAATGTGCTGCTTATACGAAGACAACAACATAAGTTAAACAATAGACTTAATTATTTTCTTTTCTTTCACTTTTTCCAAGAGAGAGAGAGAGAGAGAGAGAGACGGAAAGAGACAGAGAGAGAGACAGAGAAAGAGAAAGAGAGAGAGAGAGAGAGAGAGGGAGAGAGAGAGCGAGAGAGAAAGGGGGGAGGGAGGGAGAGAGAGACCGACCGACAGACGGACAGACAGAAGCGGCATCATAGAAATAATGCAAAATTTGTTCCAAATCGTCTTACCAATTGGCTATTCCCCGATACGGCCAGCCTTATAGCGAAAAGAAAGGTCCACAAGGAAGACAAGGGGAAGCCAATACGCATGACAAAGACTTAGGAGTTTTGCTGTTGTTGTTGCTTTCCCCTTTCTTTCCCTCTCCCTATTGCCCCCCCCCCCCTCCCCAGACGTCCATCCCCCCCCCTCTCTCCCCCCCCCCTCCCCAATCCCGTATGTGAGCGCACCTGAAAGGATATCGTGAGTTCAAATTTTCCGTCCTTCCTCTCAATCTCTCTACCGAAGCGTGTGAGCGCTACTCACGCCACACACCACCACCACCATTCCCGGGAAAAAAGAGAGAGAGAGAGAGAGAGAGAGGGGGGGGGGAGTGAGCAACAGACAGACAGACCGTCAGACTGACAAAGAACAGACAGATAGGTAGGCAGAAACGGCGTCGTAGAGATGAAATTTAGAAGTCTGTTATATGTCGTCTCACCAATTGGGTGTTCCCCGATGAAGCCAACCTTGCAGCGAAAATGAACGGTCCGCAAGGAAAACAAGAGGAAATCCAAGAAGTGAGACAATAGGCATATTTGTATTCCTTCACTCCCCCTCCCCCCCTCCCCCATCCAGTCCCCCCTCCCTAGAAAACCGGACCCTCCCTCTCCCCTACTCCGCAACTCTCCTGCAAAAGATCCTCTTCCCCTCCCCTCTCTCGTCCCCACCCCTTCTTTTCATATTAAACGCATGAACAATGTAATTTTTTTCCTTTCTCTCCTCCCTCCCCCCCCCCCTCTCTCCCTCTCTCCCACCCCCCTCCCCCTAAGCATATTGAGACTTACACTCTCTTGCCTACCTAGGGAAGTTTTCCTTTTACACCCCTTCGGACATTATACTCTTTCTCAAAAATTAGTTGCAGAGGGATACCCGTGTTCGTCTTTTGAAAATACTAATACACATTTTACTCAATAATGTGATAAAATTGATACATTGATAATTTGTCTTCGAAACAATCGATTTACTGATGCCAAATAATACATCTGTGTTTGATAATTTAATATGAGCACGTGTTTCTAAGTAAATTTTGTGCTCAATAAATCTCCAAAAATTGTAGACGATTGGACACTCGCAGAAAAAGTGTTCAATGAAATCAGTTGTGTCAGGACAGTACGACCATTTGTTTAAGTCTTTTACTTTCATTTTACTAAGCATGATATTAGTAGGATATTTATTGTGTAGTATTTTCCAGTGGAGAACTCTAAGTCTTACCTCTTTTGTAACGTCTGTGGCTCGACACCATGTGGATTTGTCGAAGTCAATACCAAACTTTCTGTTCCAGAAGGCATTCGCAGTAGGTGTTTGAATTTCCTTATGTTCCATAACTAGTTTCCTTATTTGTTTGGGCTTTGCGTTTAGCATATTGGCAAAGCAGGGGAGCGTCCCAGATCCTGCTTCACCTGACTGGATCCACTGGATTCTCTGGATCCACTGAGCTGGTATGGAGTTGATCACAGCATTGTACTGAAACAATGTAAGGGCTCTGTTCTGGTCAACCATTTCCTGCATTTCTTCTACAGACAGTAACCTATTTTCTCTTTTATGAATTATATCTTTAATTTGCTCAACGTCATTCCTTACCCAGTTTTTGAAATATAATACCTTATTTTTTATAATGAATTAAATTATTGTTAAAAAGCTGTTGACTGTGGAAATTGTTTTTGTCGATATCGTTAAGTTTTATTAGTATTTTGTGGTTTAGATAAACTGCAAACACATCTTTCCAGAATTCATTACTTACTAAACTTAACTCTTTTTGGTCTTTAGCTCTGCAGTTTATACAAAAAGCATCTGTCTTTGCGAGGTGTTGTAAATGCCATCTGGGTATTAATGCCCAGTTTTCTTGTTCGGTGGCTTTAAAGAGTTTGCCCGCCCATTGTAAGTACAAACAGTTTTGAAAGTTACTCAGATTAATCATATTAAGTCCTCCTTCCTCCACGTTTGCTTCCATTACTTTTCTTTTGACTTTTTCAAAAGTTTTCTATTGTTAAATCTTTTCTTCCACAGGAATCTGTAAAGGGTTAAGTTAATTTTGTTTAGTACATAGTCTGCGAGTCCTATGGATTGCATGACATAAAGAAACTGACTAAGTAAAAATGTTTTTAATACAACAATCTTATCCTGTATACTGATATCCTGTTTACTCCATTCTCTGATCAGTTTCTTCATTTGATACATCCTATTACTCCAATTATCTTCAATATTCCTAGCCATCCTATCACGTTGGAAATAAATGCCTAATATCTTTATTTTATCAACTGTGGTGAAAGGAAGTTCTGGTTCTCCTATCTGCCTTCCCATGTGTAAGACTTTCGTTTTCTGTATATTTAATTTTAAACCTGAGAAACTTTGGAATGTTGTAAAGATTTCTAAAGATTTATCCACGTCTCTTTTATCTCTAAGAAATAGGGTTGTATCATCCGCCATTTGTTTGATTTTTAAAGGATTATTATCTGGCACAGTGGTTGAGAAGCTGATGCCAGATAATACATAATACACACACATACACACAAACAAACACACACACACACACACATAGACACACACGCACACACACATAGACACATACACATGCATGCAAACACACACACACGCGCGCGCGCGCGCGCGCGCATGCACACACGCACACACACAAACATACCGTACACACACGCACGCACGCACGCACGAACGCACGCGCGCACGCACACACACACACACACACACACACACACACACACACACACACACACACACAGAAAGATAGACGGACAGACAGATAGATACCCAGTCCCCATCCATTAACCCTCCCATCTCCCCTCCTCTCCTCCGCTTACACCTTCAGTTACCACTCATACACCCAGCTGATAATGTGTTGCGTTGTTTTTCTTTAAAGTGACCCATGTTCTCCGCACTCCCAATAAGGAAAACCGAGGTCGGCTTTCAGGATAAGGGGAGTAAAATGTTTCCTTCTATTACCAGTCGGTTGTGGAATAAAAAAAAAAGTCAAGCTTAGTTTGTGTGGAGACTTCTGTTGTTTTAAACACACAGTGTGTGTGTGTGTGTGTGTGTGTGTGTGTGTGTGTGTGTGTGTGTGTGTGTGTGTGTGTGTGTGTGTGTGCGCGTACGTGCATGCGTGTGTTTTTATGAGTGTTTCTGTGTGTCTGTCTGTCTGGTCGTCCGTCTGTCTGTCTGTCCGTTGTGCCTGTCTGTCTGTCTTTCGTCTTTCCGTCTGAGTGTGTGTGACAGAGAGATAGAGAGAGAGGCAGTTTGCTAAGCTACAATTAAACTCTGTGTTGTGTGTGTGTGTGTGTGTGTGTGTGTGTGTGTGTGGTGTGCGTGCGTGCGTGCGGCGTGCGTGCGTGCGTGCGTGCATGCATGTGTGTGTGCGTGCGTGCGTGCGTGCGTGTGTGTATCAGTCTGTCTGCCTGTCTGTCCATCTGTGTGTGTCACAGACAAAAGACAAAAGACAAAAATGTTTATTCGTAAAGGCCTTGGCCCCTTAGAATGGGGATACACGTAAAATAACGTTGCATAATCCATTACCAAAGATAGTCTTGCACAATACATTACCAATAGGGAAGGTTAACAAACTAAGATATTACAGAACTTCTTCGTTAAATCCTCTGTACAAATACGCAGCCAGCTGTTTCACTGTTTTATCATTTGTCGACGTCATTAACAAAATCAATTTGAAGAATGAAGGATGTCTAAAGTATTTAGCTGAAATACACTGTTGTCTAAGATCACTTAATTCAGGACAGTAAAGGAAAAATGAACTTCATTTTCTTGTGATTCCTTACAAAATGGACAAGTACTTACACGATCGTTTGAATTGCTATAACGCTGAGAATGTACATAGACATCCGAAATACCAAATCTGAAATTGGTCATGATATATTTTAAATGTCTATCCATGTCCATGGTCAAATACTTTGGTACACAATGCATAGGATTTAACATTCTGTAAATATCAAATCTACTGCTATCTTCAACATGTGAATTCCATCTTTGCCAACTGCAATCGATCAGTGTTTGCTGAAAAACACGAATGAAAGCATTTGTATCACCGACACCCTGATTCTCCCATACAAACCCAAAGCCATATTCATACAGTTTCAGCCTTACATTCGTAATCCAGTTTTTCTTACCTCTGGCATCCAACTCTACGAGCATAATATAGGCTTTATAAGGCAATCTGTGTGGTTCCATTTGTGTTA
>CM065721.1:7145885-7218385 GCA_033310375.1 Conus canariensis | reverse complement strand
AACATGCAAGACTATTCCAGATCCAGTTTTTTTTGTTTACAGTTTCTCTTGCAGGCCAGGGTAATAATGGGTGGAAGAATTGGGGGTATGGGTTGGGGGGAGGGGAGGAGGTTGGTTATTGTATTGTTTGGGCTTGCACTTGCAGCATATTTGGCATGTCACTTGTAGTGGCCACCACAGCTTCTATTTTCTGTTGATAGACTGTTCCATTCCCTAATATTTCTCAGAAGGTAGGATGAGTGTCATTTTTTTTTTTTTTTTTTCAACTGAACGAGCTATAGTTGCTGGTCATGTCCGTGATGCTGGCGACCGAGAAGGGGAATAAGTTTTGACTGCAGGCTGGGACGGTGGATCAGCTCAGTGTGGATCATATTCAACACAGACAGCCTGGCTCTTTACCCTTTGCTCTCCAGTGCTGGCCAGCCCAGAGTCTTCAGCACCCATTTGACACTTGACATGTCCTTGTGATGTTTAAGGAAATGAGTAACCTGTCTCTGCACTGCCTCCTATTTGTGGATGTTCTTCTGTGTATAGGAGTCCCAGAGGGATGATGATTACTCCAGCAAGGGTCATGCAAAGGCTTCATCTACACACAGGTATGTATATGAGAATATAATCACACACATACACGCACGCACATGCACATGTGCACACATACACATACAAACACACATGCACACACACACTCACACACACACACACACACACACACGCACACACACACACACACACACACTCTCACATTTTGGTTTGCAAGATCTTGCTTACTTCTTACTCACCTCCCATCGACCTCCTTACCATTCTCCTCTCTCTCCCCACCTCTGCTCTGTTTTGACCTGTCCTGTCCTCACTGTTGCACATCTCTTTCACACATACATTATCGTTTTCAGTTTCATGCTGGCTGTGATCAGAGCAGTATTGCTTTGTGCATTTTTTTTCTATGGTTTGTTACATCTGGAGAATACATATTTGTCAAAAATTCATTTGTGTGTTTCTTATTGTGCATCTAATTAAGCATTACTTTGAGCCTTCTGTTTGGTTTTCAGTGCATATTTTGGCTGTTTTCAGTAACACTGCAGTCTGTGTCAGTCATGTTTCAATGTGTTGTGATCCACAGATCGAGGCAACATGTCGAAATGTGCAAAAAAATAACATAGGAGAAAAAAATCTTTAAACATGTTAAAAAAAAAAAAATACTAACATAAGAAAGAGTTAAAAGTTTTCCAACTAATTGGTCCAAAAAGTATCATAATCAGATATCTGAGAAGAAAGATATGATTTTAAGTAATTAAATTTCACTCCGTAAAAAAACAAGTTGAAAATGTTTTGATGGGTGTTTGAGTACAGTGACTACAAATCAACGTCAGTTGTCCATTAGAGCAAAGATTAAGACAAGCGAGAACAGATTGAATAACAATGACTTTGTCACACCCTACTTAACCGCCACCTTAACCCTCCGGACTTTTGGGGTGTCAGTAAGGTGTGACCGATCATTTTAACTCACATGAAACTTTGCAGGCACCACAAAAGTGACAAATTTAAAAACGTTATGAATATAGATAACAAGGACTGAAGAATGGTTTCCATTTGAATTTGCCAGGCTACTGAGGGGAAGGCACACTTGGGAACTAGAATTATAGTGGCAACTCCACGCAAAACAACACCCATTCAGCATGCAGAAACATCATTAGACTGCATGCTATTATGTGTAGTTTCTGAGAAAGCCTGTAGAATATTGAAATGTTGTCCCTGAATATACTGAAGAGTGTAAGAATTGTCGGAACACCCTGTTGTTGTGCAGTTGTAGTTCCTTCCCACCCTGTTGCTCCCCACATCCATTTCAACATCCTCATAAAAATGTTAAGGTGAACAAAAGGCCAAACATGTTTACATGTGATATTTAGGGAGTGTCAGTATTCTCTGTATAGTGAAATAATCAACATATCTTATAATTACCAGTCTTTATGTTGTCTATTTGTTGGTTTTTTTTTCTCTAGGTGTTTTTTTTTTTTTAGTATGATTTATTTGTTTTTAACTTATTTACATCTAAGTTATTATGTCTGTTTATGGTGTTGTAATATGATGTCTTTATTTATATGTCTGTTCACTTTTTCCTGATTTTTCCCTTTTCTTTACTGTTTGCACATTGTTAACAAATATGAATGAAGAAAAAAAAAAACATGTTTAGAAAAAAAATATGGAAAGTGAAAGCTTCACCACCCTCCACCCCACCCCTTTCTCCACCCTACCTGTTTTTTTTTTACAAAATTTCAGCTGGTTTGCTTTGCTATACTTTCATGCCTGTTGGCTTTCATATCCTATCCTCCTAAGCCACTTTGTTACAATATGTAAGCTATATTTGTGTGTACATTTTATTTTGAATTTATATAAAAAGAAATGCATGCAAAGAAATAATTCATTTTGTTGATATTTTTCATATTTTTTATACCATTATTACAAATGATAGAAGTATGATCGTCTGGTTCAGAAATGATTCATTCTGTTGTTATTTTTCATATTTTGTTTTTATACCATTATTACAAATAGAATTATGATTGTTTGGTTCAAGGACTGTGGATGATGAGGAAGCACTGAGCACTCAGTGTTCTGCTGGTTCCGCCAAACCTGTGCTGGTGGCCTGGATGGATGGAGTCCTCACACTCTGTCCACTCTGACACTGCTGCCATCATCCCAGAACTTCTGGTCAGTGTTTTCCATGTCTTGTTTGATGTAGAGGTTCTGCTTTGTTATGGAGGCAGCCGAGTCAGACATGTTCCGTTTCTAATAATAATAATAATGAGGACAATTTCTATAGCGCCCATCCTAACAACGTAGGCTACAGGGCACTTTACAAGTTTTAACAATTCAACATCTAAAAAATATAAGCAGAAACACACACACACACACACACACACACACACGCACACACACACACACACACACACATACACACACACAATTCTACGTTCAGGAGTCATAAACATACACACACACACACACATACACTGGAACATAATGTTGCATACATAAACACACTATATGACCGGTGAACAGCTCATTTGTACACGAGCAAAGTGTACAAGTGACATGTAGTAATTTAGTAATATTTCAGGTGATATCCTGCAACTGGCGTTTGAACACATACGTTTTAAGTGCAGACTTGAAAGTCGGGAAGGAGGGGGGCATGACGTAGATGGAAAGGTAGTGAATTCCAGAGTACTGCCGCAGAAAATGAGAATGTAATGGAAAGTGCATCGATTTGTGTTGTAGTCATTTATCTCCCATTTCTGCAGTGTAACACAGACTGCTGTGATGTGTCATGTAGTCAGTTATCTTCCATCTTTATGTGGTGCCAGTTGCTTTGATTTGTTAATGCAGTCGCTTATCTCCCAATTCTACAGTGTTAAAATGAAATCTGCAGTTCCGTCGGTCAGTCAGTTATCTCCCATTTCAGTAGTGTAATGCAAACTGTCGGATTTGTCATGCAGTTATCTCGGCTCTCTACAGAGTAGTAAATTATTCAAACTATTTTCTTTGACATCTGCACTAATGTCAGGTATCTCGCATGTCTGCAGTGCAATGCAAACTGTATTGCTTGGTCATGCAGGTAGATGTCTCCAAAGGAACTATTATAACATGTCATATTATGCAAATATGTATTTTGATGATGTGTCTTGACAGGACATTGACACTAGATAATGCTATGAGCATTTAAGGTGATTTCACATTCTGTGGGCCTTCTATCATCCAAAGATTCAGACATTTCAGGAAATCAGGTACTTACATTCTATGATTTGTCTTCGAAAAGAAAATTATTTGAAGTTTGCAGCATTGTTACTCCTATTCAACAATAACAGTGGAACAGTCACTGTAGTTCATTAACAAGTGAAGATACCGTACAAGAACTTTTTGCTTTCATTTCTGTTCAGCGTCCTATGGACACAATGTCACCCCATGTTCAAACAATGCAAGCTTTGGAGTAAAATAGTCTAAATGACATCAACTTTCAGAAGAAAAGGCCAGTTCGGCCTTTGGTGTGACAAGCATAGGCATAGCATGCATCCTCTATGGAACTTCAAGGACAGAGTGAACAAATGAGTGACTGATATTCAGCTGAATGACAGGGTGGTCATGGGACCTGAAGGATAGATGAAATGAAGGGAAGCTCTGTTTGTGCCCTGTACATAGAGTTCCTGAAAATATCGTGCTATGCCTGGTTACAATTCCAAACAAGTCTGTGTGTTTTCCCCAGGTTGGGAGTGTGCAGAGAGCTGATGGAAAAGATGCTGAATTCACCATCAAACCAGGGGACCTCTACCACGGCATGATCACCTGGAGTGTGTGGTTGGTGTCTGAGGCAGTGAGAGTCTTCTCTATGGCCAAGTCTGGTCAGCTGTGGATACAGGATCAGGAAGGAGGTCCCTGGAGCACAGTGTGACCTTAGGCATCAGCAGAAAGGAATTGTGCCTGTCACCGTGATAAAGAACTGGACTGTGTTGTTCTGCATGTACTTTGACCTCCTAGTCTTGGATTTTTTCACTGGCCAGGAAATGGGTGGGAAAGGGGTGAGCGTGCTGTTAAGATGTTTGACTTGTTACTGGGGTTATTCGTTTTGTTTGATAACGTAGTGTTGGAGCCTCTCTTTGTGTTAGCAAACTAATGAAAGAAATGCCTGAAAGAAGACGACTTAGGCTTTGAAGTTCATTCATGTTGTTTATAGCCTAGCCAACCACATGGGTGGTATATCACATGATCAGTGCTGGGTTATTGTGGATACTAATGCAGATAAAGCCATTTTTCCATCTCCAAACCATGGTGTCTTATGTTGTTTAACCACTGCCTGGAAACCACCGTGGACTAGAGATGAAAATGTTACCAGTGTTACTTCTGTACCTGTAGAAAATGAGAAAACTGTGTGAGTCACAGAATTTTAGATCTTGTTGGTCCTGAAGGTCCAAAATCCAAATCAAAAATGACAGCCATTTGGATTAAGCTGGTCAGCCACAAGCTGGTCTGGTGTGGCAGGGGCAGGCCGGTCAGCCACCACACACCAGTCTGGTGTGGCAGGGGCAGGCTGGTCAGCCACTACACACTGGTCTGGTGTGACAGGGGCAGGCTGGTCAGCCACAAGCTGGTCCGGTGTGGCAGGGGCAGGCTAGTCAGCCACCACACTGGTCTGGTGTGGCAGGGGCAGGGGCAGGCCACCACACAGTGACACACTGGTCTGGTGTGGCAGGGGCAGGCCGGTCAGCCACCACACACTGGTCTGGTGTGGCAGGGGCAGGCCGGTCAGCCACCACACACTGGTCTGGTGTGGCAGGGGCAGGCTGGTCAGCCAGGGCAGGCTGGTCAGCCACCACACACTGGTCTGGTGTGGCAGGGGCAGGCTGGTCAGCCACCACACACTGGTCTGGTGTGGCAGGGGCAGGCTGGTCAGCCACAAGCTGGTCCTGTGTGGCAGGAGCAGGCTGGTCAGCCACTACACACTGGTCTGGTGTGACAGGGGCAGGCTGGTCAGCCACCACACACTGGTCTGGTGTGGCAGGGGCAGGCTGGTCAGCCACCACACACTGGTCTGGTGTGGCAGGGACAGGTTGGTCAGCCACCACACACTGGTCTGGTGTGGCAGGGGCAGGCTGGTCAGCCACCACGCACTGGTCTGGTGTGGCAGGGGCAGGCTGGTCAGCCACCACACACTGGTCTGGTGTGGCAGGGGCAGGCTGGTCAGTCACAAGCTGGTCCTGTGTGGCAGGAGTAGGCCGACAGGCTTCAACAGGAGCAGCAGGCAGGTCCTCCTGGAATAATGTGCCTTGATTTTGTTTCAACTTCTTGCCTGTTTGTAGGCTTCAGACATCCCCGGATCCAGCTGCATCAGTGTTTTGACACTGAGAACCCTCTCTCCAGCCTTCACAAAAGCAGGAGCGTTCCTGCACAGACACAACATATGGCTGCACACTCTTTACACAGTGCAGGTTCCTGGTGTTTTTCAGCACTTTCGTGTGTATTCTTTCTGGTCTCTGACAGGAAATGTCTTCTTTCCGCACATAAAAGAATCGTCTCCTTGAATGTTGGTGATCCTGGTCATCACATGCTGGCAGACACAGTCTGTCCTTGCACATATTAAAAAGATCAAATGAAGAGGTGACTTCCACTTGTCTTGCAGCAACTCAGAGATTCACCGATTTTTTTATAACACCTATTTCCCTGTCGCAAGGTCCCTTGCTTTGTCTGCTCCCGAAGAAATGGCATTCAGACATGACACCCAGGTCATTATCAGAAAATGATACGTCAGCAAAGGATATTCTGTTTTTGTATTGTGTAGGTGCTCCATCTGAAAACTGGATAACGCGGTCATATGAAATTCCCTCTTCCTTCAACTGCTGAACGGCTCTCACGACAGCATGATGATCATGTGTGAGGTCATTGCTGATGAAGATGAGAGAATCAGTGACGACTGTCTCACAGTTGTCCACCGGGCAGTTATAATTGGCTACCACAGGATGGATGGTGCACTGGGTATTGTTCCAATGACAGCCCTTAGGAACATCCTGTGGCCTACAGGTACAATTTTCTGCAAAATGTTCGCAGAAGACAACACTGTTGACTGGAGGTTTTGTTGAAATCTGTTTGTATTGTCCAGCCTGCCATTTTGCATTGAATAAATGGACTGCAAATGTGGACAGATCTTTTTTAAGTGCCTCAACAAGGCCATCCAGTGTCAATTCGAGCTGCACTTTTGAGAGACGTTTCTTGCCTGGTGCAACTTCCACCAGCTGCCATTGATACCACTTGACTGGCTGGCATCTGTTCATCAACAGAGCATGATCAACATGGTCTGAGAGTTTGTGCACACCACAGTTTGCACATTTTCTGTCAATGCATACTTTCTTATGTTCTTCTCGAGGCTCTTTTTCACACAAGGTGATCCTTGATGCCTGAAATCGGTCACAAATTCGTAAATCTTGTGGAAGGGCCAAATTTAAAGCAGTCAGTTTGAGATCCACATTTGTACAGTATTCGCACAAGCCTTCACGATATTTGTGAGATGTGAATGGAAGCACTGCTTTGGGGCGCAGATTTTTGAAAAGGCTGAAACTGACCTTTGTGCCAAAGTGGTCTGTGTATTGTTTATACACAGTTTGCAGAGATGACTGCAGCACTTTCCTTGATACAATCTTATCTTTCTTGACAGAAGCACTGCGTGCATCCGGAAGATCGA
The DNA here is from genome assembly GCA_033310375.1 of Conus canariensis. Classification (NCBI taxonomy): domain Eukaryota; kingdom Metazoa; phylum Mollusca; class Gastropoda; order Neogastropoda; family Conidae; genus Conus; species Conus canariensis. The sequence continues at coordinate 7,211,166 of CM065721.1, read as the reverse complement.
GAGAAGCATCAGATTCAGTGAAAAATTCTTTGATTTCTTGCGTTGTTTCTTCTGACAGAGCATCCTTTCTCCTTTTCTGTGTGTTGTCAATGTCGTCTGCGGCTGTATCATTCAGCTTTCTTTTCAATTTTTTTCCCAATTCCTAGACAGGATGCAGCAGCTTTGTTTTTTATGAGAACCGCTTTTGACAAAAGTTTCCTGAGCTGAAGGTCCTTTTTATTTTTTCGCAGTGTGAGTTCTTGTATATGTTGTTTGTAGACACAGGCTACTGTTTCATTGAACTGTAGCTGTCTTTTTGCATTTGGACTGCGGACGCCTAGCTCCTTGTTAACTGCATTCTTTGTGACTGGGCTCAGACTGTTCATGAAACCTGTTATTACAGAAGCACACCTTGAAGTCTCTTTTGGGAGAGCAGCATTCATTTGTTTCTTAAAGCGTGACAGAGCTGTACGCTTTGCATACTGACTATTGCTTGATTTCTGTGCTTCATCAGATGACATTTTCTCTGTTTCTTCGGTAGGCACAACGCTGACATGACTCTTTGCCTTTTTTTCAGCTGCATAAGCTTCTCTCTGCTTTTTGACTGCATTTTTTTTGTGCCTGCTCATATTTTGTCTCTGCTTTCTCTTTTCTTCTCGCCATTGCTGTTTTTGTTCTTCTGATGACTTTCTTGTCTTGATAATAGTTGGTTTTTCCGCTGCACTTGGATTATGTTTACAGTCGCAGATAACGTTTTGGACACGCACCGGACTTCGTAGTCGTTCGTTGCACAAACATAAAATGCGCCTTCTTGATAGTACTTCCGCTGATGTCACTGGTTTCTATGCACATCTTTCTTTTAATTTTCTGTATTTAGTCAGTTTGATCAACGCCAATTTTTTTGCGAATGTCACGAGTTGTGCAGATAACAAACCAAATTTGAAAATCAGACCATTGAAAAAAATGCATCAAACACTCCCCTCAGATATTTTCAAAAGAAGTTTTGGTCTTTAAAGTGATCTTAAGAGCACAGTTAATGACATAACAATGATTATGGGGTTTGTATTTGGAGTCTGTTGACACTACAGATGTTCTAAACTGACAGAGTTTTTGGACATGATGCGTTATCTACGACACCATATTTAAAGAAGTTTATAAATCAGTGATCTTACAAATCATAACATATTCAACAACAAAAACACATGTAAGTATCCTTTTGCTTTATAAGTAAACAGATTTCAGCTTTTTAAAACGTTTAGTGAGGAAACTTGGTCAAAACTGACTGGGCATGGCATGTCACAAAATGGTGGCTAAAAATGCTGTTTCTTGTAGATCATCGGCAGTAATAAATTAACAATTGAATGAAACAGGTTGCTTACGCTTTTTTAAGGTTCTCCAATCATTTTTAGACAAAGTTTAAGGTAAATACACTATTGAAAATTAATTATACTAGAGTTTTTAAACTTTTGAATGGGTAAGTCATCAAGGGACCCAAGATCATGGCTGTTCTCATTAACATGCTGTGTTAATGTAATTGTTGACATATGTAGGCATTATAATGTAGAGTGGCTAATGTGATTGCTGACATATGTAGGCATTATACATGGATTGCGCTAGGTTTTGTCGGTTGCGTACATCATATGCAGACTGGCTGAAAAAATGCATACGACTGGCCTGATTTTGCATCTGCACAAAAGTCAGAGATACGTGAACTGAAAAAAAAACAACCAATCTCATCAAGGTCAAACAGACCTTTCCTCTTTACTTGTGGCGTTGCTTTTGGCAGGTGAATTCTTCCGTCGCCGCCTGAACAAGGCGCCCACTTTCCCCCAACCTCGGCCCCTCCGATCCCTATCAGCATCCAGTTGTCAACATGACAGTCTGTAAGCCATGATCGGCTAGGTATCAAAATCATGTTTTGCCAGCTGAATCCTCGTTCACATGGTACAGAACTGACGGGGATAGTCGGTGCCACGTTCGCTAACACAGCAAAGTCTGGGTACCTGTCACTGTAGTCCAGAATAACCAGTTTGCATGCTCTGTTAAAAGTGTTCACTTCACGAGCTTGTAATGAGTACTTGAACTCAGTGAAGTTGTGGCGAGCTCTATCAGGATTGAACAATAGCCTGTCTTCCTCCCCCCTCACCCCCACCTTCCGGCCTGGAAGCGAGCTCTCCATGACAAGCTCCAGTGAATCAGTCGCATACAGTTGCAGCTGCCTTGCAGGGTACATTCTTACGTAAAAAATGTCACCAAGTGCGGACAGAACGTTCAGATCATTTGCAGGAAAGCGTGCATCCAGGTTTTCTGTCAAGGTTTGGATGAAGTCCTGTCTCATGGTCTGATAGCTTTCCACATTCGCTTCTTCACAGTAAGTCAATATTTGTCCTTTGTAGGTGTTGTTCTCTTCAAGTCTGAATTCACTCTCTGTGCTGCCAGGTGTGTCTATGTGGTCTTCAAGCCTCTGCCTGGCACTCCTCACTGCCGGTCTCACAGTGCCTAAGTTCACATCATCTTGTTGGAAGCACTTGTTCAGTCTGTCCATCACAGGAAGAGTGTCACTCAACATATGAATTGTTGTTACGAAAGTGTATGTTTTTATCTGGCGCACAAGCCCCTGTGCAGTCAGGTTGGTGCGTACTTCCTCCCCCAGTTCTAGCACTAACACAGGCCAATTAAAAAAACCCACCTTCTAACGCTTTTGTAAAGCTCAACCATCTGACCGAGCAGGGATCTTACAGGCTTATGAAGTCTGTCTCATCCAACGCACGGTGCAGTTCTCGCAATCTTTCGTATCTTGAAGCAGAATTTTTGAAAAGAAATGAATGTTGTTCAATGTCCGTCTGAAATTGCCTGTTCTAATTTAATTTCTCGCAGCATTGGAGGCAACTAAAGCAACACGGTGAGCCGCGCAGTGTACATGTATCAGATGAGGACTGACAGCTGACAAACGAACGCCGACCCCAGAATGTTTGCCTGTCATCACACTAGCGCCGTCTGACCCAAAACCAACGATTTTCATGAAATCAATCCCCTTCGCTCTTAACACATCTGTCAACTTACTGAAAAACAGTCGCAGCATCCCCAGCTCCGATGGTGTAGTTTCCACAGAAAGTGGTGCATGCCTCGCCATTTTTCACATGACGCAAAAAAATAACTAGCTTCTTGTTAACTGTCACATTCACTGTTTCATCAATTAACACGCCAACAAAAGGGCTACTCTGAATTTCATCTAATTTTTCATGTTTAAGCACAGCAGCACACAGTCGTGCATCTCTGAAACTATGGAATGGTGAGTATACAGTGCACTTCCTTGCAACTGTGTACACCCGTTCAACTGCAGCAGTTCAATTATGGTTTCAAACTTCGAGTTTGGAATCATGTGTTTTGGCAAACAGTAAGATGTTGGCATCAATGCAGAGTGCTTCGTGACATCGTCTGCCGTGGCTTTTTTAACTTGCTGCCTGAGAAGAAGAAGACGAGGTCCCTGGCATGCTTCAGTTTCCTGGTGATCTTTTGTTTTCTGGTGTCTGAAAAGTGCAGATTTCTGAAGATCTCTACACCTTTCGTGAAAGCATTGTTCTTTTTAGCTTGCAAGCAAGTTTCACACATTAAAACACTTTTGTCTTCTTCTACTTTCAGCCAAGGAAAGTCGGTTGTCCATTTTGGATTACACCTTTTCTCATGGGATACTGTCTTTTTCTTTTTAATACTGTCTGATTTTCCACCTCCAAAGATAAAATCCGATTAATCCCTGAATGCTCCACTTCTGCTTTAGACATGGAAGGTTCGACTTCTGAGGAAGGAGGAGTTGATGATTCTGAAACACTCTGATCCAGTGGCCTTTTCTGTGAAAAGAAACGCAAAAGGGATTGCTGCTTTTTCTATGCCATTCTTTTCCATAAACTGGGGTGATGGCGGGAAAGAATGACAGCAGATTCGCAGGATCTAAACTGACGACATGCGTGACGTCAGAGCCTGCATGTCCGACACTATCTATAGTCTGTTTTATGATCGTTACAGCGAATTATTAGTTGTCGCAATATCCAGATTCTTCTTTGCCAGTGGGCGCAAAAACGCAAAAAACGAAACGGGACATAGTGAGGCTGGTGAGAGAGTCACTGCTTCAGACGCTGACGCCTGTTTCTTTATTTCGGTGCACTTCCTGTAGACCAAGGCTTTTTGGGTACGACTTATGCATTGCAAGTCAAAAATTGCATACATAGGTCGGTGAAATGCATGAAACACACGTTATTTTTGCATTAGCGCGATCCCTGATTATAATGTAGAGTGGCCAAGGGCTGTGTTAATGTGATTGACACATGTAGACATTGTAACCCAGAGTGGTCAAATGTTGTGTTAATGTGGTTGACACATATAAGCAATATAATGTAGAGAGGGCAAGGGCTGTGTAAATGGGATTTGTTGACATATGCAAGCATTGTTAGCTATCAGACAGGCTAGTTGATTTCTTTGGTTTCATGGAGCACAAGCGGAAATTGCCCCGAGATGACCTGTGTAGTCAAGTGGGCAGTCCCTGTGTTGGAAACACAGTGACTTGGGCAGTAAGCAACACCAGTTCAACAGAACAGTGGTGGCTTGCCTGAAGGCTGGATAGTAGAGCTGTTTGTTGATGACTCTGGTCCACATGAAGAAAATAACTCTGCAGGCAGGGGACCCACCTATCCACCTGGACTGAGTGGGGATGAATTTATCATACCTGTCAGGATCAACTAGGCCATTGTTTTTCCACATATAAGTATTGTTGTGCTCATGTTCTTCCAGTGAAGGGAAGGGAATCGACTGAGAGGAAAGCAACTGTTTGAAGTTAGCTTTTGCCGGCTGTCAGATCATCAAAGGGCACAGTGTGAGACATGATTCTCCGCCCATTTTCCTCTGACCCTACCGTTTGTTCAGCACAGTCCCCAGTCCACGCCACTTGGTCCTGCACTTGTATGGTGTGTATGGCAGTGCCACCAGCATTAACCTTGTGTTTCTTTTTTCATTCTCTCTCAGGTGTTTGCATTGCTGCGTGATGGTCTGGCACAAGAGAAGGGTGCTGTCCAAACTAATTTCCTTCAACAGTGTGTGGACTTCACAGTCATTGAAGCGTGGTTTTCTGATTCTTTTGGGTTTCTGTTCTAGATCTGAAACGAATTCAGTGAAAAGAATTGCACACTAATAGAATGAGTATGTGATTTTGTTTTCTCTTGGTGCAAGTATGTAAAATGAAGGGTGACTACACTAAAACACATATAATGCCAAAGCTTGTCATTTCAGTGCATTTCAAACCACAGTCTGGAAGAAATGTAAGAAAAAATGCACATGGACATCTGCAATTCTAGAAAAGAGAAAAAAAAAAGGTATGCTGTCGAGCTTTTTTTTTTTACTCTCAGCATAATCAAGAGTGAACAGCTGCTCCTGCATACAAAATGAGGGAAGGATTTATTTGTTGATACATTGCAGATGGCTGTAGTGTAGTAGCCACCATTTGCAGTTTTTCCTACATATCAGACCAGCTCTGTTTTGGTGCACATAGTCCCCTTTGTTCCGTACGATGGCTTCATTGACACTGAGGCTGATAGAGAGATAGACTGATAGATAGAAAGAGACTGCTTTCATTGGGGGGAAGACAGTTTAGTCTCTGTTTTCCCATCCTACGAGTGCCATGTCTGCAGTAGGCATGTAGGCATGCATGTCTGCTGTGTCATGAATGGAGTACTGTGATGCAGCTTTGGTATTGCTGATATTCTCCGTCAGGGAGTAGCACCGACAGCAGGACCTTTTTTACCAGCACTTTAATTGAAACTGTGGCAGAACCTACTTGAATACTTTAATTCAAAGGTACAGCCTTAGTGAGACCAGCATCACCTTCATATAGTATGAAATGGAGATGGATGCATGCACACCCTGGCGTTGCATTTGTACAAAACTGGGTTTGATTTTTTTTTTTTTTTTCCAGTTTCACATGTCACTGGAAGAAGCTGACTTTAGGATAATGGTTGACTCCCACCCTCCCTTTTTTTTTACTCTTTCTTTTTCTCATCTAGTATCTCTAAACCCAGAATTAATGTTATGGTAACAGCCCTGATATGACCCCATGTAGTCAGCTGGGCTGAGAACATCATATGAGCTCATCTGAACCCTTGAGAATCCCTGCTTTGATTCTTTTAGGGCAGCAACTAAAAGGGTCCGTGCATCTCTTAGTTACAGATTTCTCCCTGCTTTGATTCTTTTAGGGCAGCAACTAAAAGGGTCCGTGCATCTCTTAGTTACAGATTTCTCCCTGCTTTGATTCTTTTAGGGCAGCAACTAAAAGGGTCCGTGCATCTCTTAGTTACAGATTTCTAATGCCTTGGTGGTAAAATGGACGCTGTCAAGCGTTTAACTCTTAGGGGAGCATGCTATCCAGCCTTTCGTATTTATCACTGCTTAACTGGGAGTGAACAGCCATCCTGTATTGAATTAAAAAAGAAACAGGAAAGAACTTTTCCGTGATCCATCACGAATGATTACCGGTCAGTAGCCGCTATTTTGGATTGCATTTTCTCAGTTTCCACACATATCACTCCAGCTTTCTTGTGTTGCTTATAGTCCTCTTTGTTCCAATGTGATGGCTTCATTGAAACTGAGGCTGATAGAAAGAGAGATAGACAGATTGAAAGAGACCTCTCTTTCATCTGTGGGAAGACAGTGAAGTCACTGTTTTCTCCTCCTCTGTGTGTCATGTCTACAGTAGTAGCCATGGATGTAATGTTGTGTCATGTAAGGAGTGCTGTGATGCAGCTCTTGTCTTGCTTAGTCTCTCTGTCAGGGACTGGGGCAGACAAAATGGTTTGTTTTTTTTTCACACAGCTCATTTCAAACTGTGAACTGAACGGTTCTTAAACAAGGGGCACAACCTCAGTCACGCCAATGTGTCCAACATTCAGCAGGAGCTGGAAATGGATGCAACCACTCTGGGAAGCTATGTTTTATAGAACACTGGGCTAGACTTTTTTTTTCAGTTTTCCATTGGAGAGGAAGAAGTTTAGGATAAAAGGTGCATGCAATTCATCAAGACCTTTAATAGCAGCAGTCTGGTTAACACACTTCTTTTAGTCGTGCCAGGATATGAAGCGTTAAATGAAATACTTGTCATTTTCATGTCACTTTTTGTAGATCACCGAGACCATGTTGCATTGATTCCAACTGCATTTTTAAGGGAGACGAATCTGCTAAGGAACCAGATAGTCAAGGTTAAAGTTGTCCCCCTTACATCAAATGTGACCTATACTTTGTGTGTGTTTAATACTGAATGAGAAACTAAACCATTTTCAAAAAAAGGTATGACATTAACAGCTGTAATACATCACCTTTTCTTTAACGCTCTCACAGTACACCTTTACACCAAAAGTCGTTGACACTGGGTGAAAAAAACATACTGTTTACCGACACTTGTGCCATTTTTTTCTCCCATGTTGATTGGATGAACAGCCCTAAGAGGGCCTGTGTGGTTGGCTGGGCTGATAACAGCGCTGATTGAATCATGCCACACAGGTGCACTCACCAGTGACAGACGGCACACAGAAGCAAACTCAAAAGATGTCGTTCACAATGTCTTCTTGGAGTATTCTTTCATCACGCTGTATTGCCATGAAGGATCAGTGAGGCTTTGTTCTCATGGAAACCAGGAGAATGGACAGCTAGCTGTTGGCTACTCCTAGGTCACAGTTCCCGTCTCTTTTCTGGCATTGATGAGGGTTTGATCAAATCTGGATAAATTTATCGGACCTATCGGGGTTGAATAGCCTAATAAATATGGCAGTGCTCACTCACCCTGTGAACAATCATTCCTGCATACAAAATGAGGAAAGGACTTGTCTGCCAATATGTCACAAATTGATGCTGGGCAGAAGTGGCTATTTCGTTATCGCACTTTCCAGGTCCCAGTACATACCTCTTCAGGTGTCTTGTGGTGCACATAGCCCCCTTTGCTCTGTGAGATGGCTTCATTGAAATCGAAGCTGATAGAGAGAGAAAGATAGATTGAATTGGATTGCATTTTCTTGATATATCGCCCTAGCTTTCTTGTGTTGTTTATAGTCCTCTTTGTTCCAATGTGATGGCTTCATTGAAACTGAGGCTATTAGAAAGAGAGATAGACATATTGAAAGAGACCTCTTTCATCTGTGGGAAGACAGTGCAGTCACTGTTTTCTCTTCCTCTGTGTGTCATGTCTACAGTAGTAGCCGTGAATGTTTTGCTGCATCATGCATGTCATGTGTCATGTAGGAGCACAGCTCGTCTTGCTCATCCTCTCCATTAGGGACAGGAACAGACAAAGGGATTAGCTTTCACAAACTGTTCTATTCAGACTTTGAATTTCATACATCTTAAACTAGAGGTAAGCCTTACTCAGACCAACATTAGCTACATAAACAGTTGACTTGCAGGCAATTTACTGCCATCCTTTATTGCCTGGTACCTGTCCTAAACATGTATTTGTTGGCTGTACCCAGCTATAAAAGGGAATGAATGGAATACTTACTGTTTGCAGTAGGGTGAATCAATGAACAATGATTTATTCTTGTTAACTCTTTTGAGTCAAAGAGAAATGCAAAAATATGTAACAATCATGAGATGGCGAGTACACAGAAGAACAGTGAAAATGAAATTAACGTTATTTCAAGCTATTTGAAGCAAGTAACATATTCTTGAGTTTTCTATTATTAAGTACAGAAGGGTAAGGGTAACTGGTTTTTCTACCAGAGAAGACCATTATTTGTTTCTAAACAATTGATACTTGTTCTCCATTTAAAACAATATGATTGTAGTTCATTAAGTGCCTTCTGAAGATTAACTTTTGAGTCAGAAAATATCACCGTCTCATCAGCAAAAAAAAGATCAACATAAGTTTAAGATAATCAGACATTCTGTCATCAAAGTCTAGTCATGTATCTACTGGGGAGCAATTTCTCTGCTTCATACAAGTTTCTAGATCGTTTACATAAAAGGCAAACAGAAAGGGGGAGAGGTTTTCACCTTGGGCGACACAATAGAGAATGCCTAATGAGTCTGACATTTCACCATTTGAGGCAATGCATGAAACACATATTTCTGATGATACATAAAAACTTTCCACCAACACCACAAGAAATGAGTTTAGTCCACAATCCTGTATGCCTTACTTTATCAAAGGCTTTTTCATGATCTATGAACAAAACAGTTTCTTTTTTTCTGTGTCTCATAAATATTCAAACATTTTAGTGCAAAGATATTAATGGTTGAATGATGGGGTCTGAATCCAGTTGATTTTCAGAGAGGATATACACGGCATGGGAGAAAACATCCAGTCTTCCATTCAGCACAGCGGTGAAGAATTTAATACTACATGATAGAAGAGTGATGCCTTCATAGTTCTTTGGATCGCTCTTGTCTTTCGTATTGTTGTAAACTGGGATGGTAGTTCCAGTAAGCCATTCGTCCGGCAAAGTGCCACTTAAAAGTATTGCATTGAACAGAATGCATCAAAATGGTTTAGGTTTTGAAATGTATGGTAGATGGTTTCATTAATGATTTCATTAATTCCAGGGCTTCTGTTGTTCATTAAATCTTTGAACAGTAGTGCAAAATTCAGTCGCAATACATTCCTTATTCAAGATTGTATTTACCTGTTCTGATTCTGTAAATTCTTCTATAAATCTATCAACTTTTTCTTGTGGGTGAAGTGTTGATTGGTCATCAGTGCTGATTTTAGATAACTGCTCAAAAATGGTCCTTCAGTGTCTTTAGACAGGGCACTGTTGCTGCTTGTTTCAGTTTTCATTTGTGATGGACCGATAGCTTCTGGGGTCATGTGACTTCATTTTTTAAAGTCCTTGACCAACATCTTTCTGTATCTTTTTCAGCTTTTCTAATAATAGCTTTGTATTGCTTATGTGCCATTTTCATTTCCTGGTCAAGGTCATTGTTATGCAGATATGCATTTCTGTCTTTATTGTATCTTGCCCTTGCTTGTTTACACCTTGGGTCAAACCAAGCCTTACAGTTTTCTGTTTTCAAACATTTCATTTCCTTCTTCAACATAAGCATTTGTTACATCACATTATCAGTCATGATCCATTCACAATGATTTTAAATTCAAAAATGTAGTTGTACATGTATCAGTAAGTGAATGGGATTCAGTTGAAGAGGGTTTTTATTTATACATCAGAGGAAGACAAATCAAAGCAAAAAGGGACAAGGATGAAACAACAACGACGTAGTATAACCATAGCTTTATATATATATATATATACCCGTTTAAAATAGGGTTTTAAAACGGAAAGTAAAACCACCTACAAACTTGTTTCGAGCCAAGTGCTCTCCTCAGGGTATATATAATCTGGGCACGCCACCAGTGTTATATAGTGTGGTGTGTGGGCGTGTGAGCTCTGCGCGTGTGGCACGTGGCCTGTAGATTTTTTTCTTTTTTTGGGGCGCGTTCAGGGGGGACGTGCCAAGGACTTCACAATCATAAAGCATGTGAATTATCGACTGCTCTTCTTGTTCACAAAAATTGCACATTGAAGAGTTTGTAATATTTCGTAGAAATAAATATCTTTGTGTTGGAAGGAGCCTATGTATAAGTCTGAATTGAAACCATCTTAACTGTGAATCAAGAGATGTTTTCAAGAATCAAGAGATGTTTTCAAGAATCAAGAGATGTTTTCATGTACACACACAACATAGCACCTATTCATGCCTATATACTTTTAAATACGTATACATGCATATATAACTGATAAATGTTTAACCGTTTGTACGTACGCCTGAGCACATACACCTGTGGTGTATTTCTGAACACACACACCCCCACCCCACCCCGCCCCTCCCCAGTGCCATCGCAAGCCAACAAGCAACATAAAGCAATTTGGACAGATGAGAAAACACACACACACACACACACACACACACACACACACACACACACACACACACAAAGTTACTGCTCCAGGAGAAAGAAGTTCACAGTTCCAGCAATTTTAAACTGATGGAGAGGCGATGAAGGAAGGGAGGGAGGGGGGGGGGGGGGGGGGAATCCTACCCTTCACCAGTCCTCTTCAGTCGTTCTTTTTATCAGCACATAACCGCTGTCCATAATCCCCATCCCGCCCAACCACCCATCCCATCTTCCACATACCAGACCTGTGGGCCAGAAATAATTTTGAAAAATTTACATAGCACGGCGCAATACTTTGTCGACGTCCATGTCTATCTCCAGTCTCTGTGTCTTTCCATTTTTTTAATTTTGCAATAATCTTTCTATAACTGCTCTAAGCATACATCGTCGAAGAGTGTTCTTTTGCTTCTTTTAACGGTTTATAATTCAGTGATGTCAAATCCTCGGAAATTGATATCTTTTGAACGTTGCCTTTTAATTTTCTGTGTTTTGCAAGGAGTTCGTCTCTTATTTTCCTGGACTGGAAACGAGCGATCATGGGTCGGGGTCTGGCATGTTGAGGGGAACGAGCTCCAATCCTGTGAGCTACCTCAATGTCCATGTCGGTCACTGTCACTCCCACTTTAGTTGTGAAAACGTCACACAGTTTTGTTATGCAGTCAGTTCCCATTTCTGGCTCTCCTGGTTTTGATTCCAGAACATTATAGATCCGGAGATTCCATCTGCGACCGTACTGTTCTGCATCATTGTTTTCTTTTCGCAGGGCTGACATCTGTTTGTTCTGTCAATTAAGTTGATTGAACAGTTCAGCATTGGTTTTTTTAGCGGCGCTCACTTCTCTTTGCAACTGATCTTTTTCGTTTTCTACACTAAGAATCAACCTTAAAGATCATGTGGTTATTTTTACTGATGGTTCAAAGTCCGATGTTGGTGTAGGGTCCTCCGCATATGTTCCAGCTTCGGGAGAAAAACTGTCCAAACACATTCCCTCTGAAAGCACTATTTACACTGCGGAACTTACTGCACTACTTTTGGCTTTGGAGTTGATCGGGCAGTCCCAGTCTAGGAAATTCCTTATTTGCACAGATTTTCTTTCGGCTTTAGAGGCTATAGGAGCAAGAAACATAAAACATCCGGCTCTTATCAAGTTTTTTACCATGTTTTCTTCATTAGTTTCAAGAGGTTTTGAGATTTTGTTGGCCTGGGTGCCAGGTCATGTGGGGATCAGAGGCAACGAAGAGGTGGATCGGCTTTCTAAAGAGGCTGTCCGTCTTCGTCCTTCTAAACTGCTTGTACCATCCTCAGATTTCAAAGGCAAAATAGCTTCGCATGTCAATTGTTTATGGGAGGAGGAGTGGAGCCTCCAAGAAAACAATAAGCTTCATCAAATATGTCCAGATTTAAAGGAACATCTTCCCATGGCTGCTGGCGGTCGAAAGGGAGAAACAGTATTGTGTAGATTGAGGACGGGTCATGCCTATTTTACTCATTCGTTTTTATTGAAGGGAGAAGACCCGCCTTTCTGTGTTGCCTGTGATAGTCAGATATCTGTCCAACATATTCTTTTAGACTGCTGGGATTTATACGACATTAGAAGGAAACATTACACTGCAGATAATATGAAGATTCTTTTCCGTGATGTTCCCCCTGACAATATTTTTAACTTCCTAAAAGAAGTGAATTTATTTCATCGTGTGTGAATTTGGTGTTGTTAGATTTTCTATACCCAGTATTGATTTTTGCGGATTTCAGTTAGTGATTTCAACGTGTTGGTTTTTAATCCTAGGATTGGTTCTTTTAATCTTTTTTTAATGGGTTGGGTAAGGTTTTGCTTTTAATCCTTTTTTAACATGTATACGTGGTAGTTTGAAACGTGGTGACAGTCCTGAGATAACCTCTGCTGTTGACGGGACTATAATTTTAATCTTAATCTTAATCTTACACTAAGAATCCGTTCTTCTAAAGCTTCAAACTTTTTCAAGACGCTAGAGGACAGATTTTCTATTTCTGTCTGAATATCAGCTTTAAGTTTAGAAATATCATCTTTAGATGCTACATTTTGCTGTATTTTGTCCAGCCGCTGACTGATCTCACTCATGCACACAACAAGTTGTGATTCCGAGTCTTTCTCTTCCATTTCAAGCCGCACACCCTCACTTTCACATCCAAGGTTAGTTTTTTTTACTGACATGTTTTGAAGTTTGTGGACTATCACCGTCACTGCTAGGTGAAGAATTTGCTTGTTTGCGTTTGAACTGAGACAGGAAGTTTTTGTAGTTTGACATCACAACGTCCGACTGTAGATGTTACAGCTTGAAGCTGACACGGCTAATCTTCAGCTCGAGATGTATCCAAAAAGTACTCGCATTATTTCGGAGTTACGAACAGACACTGGATCAGAGCCACACAGTATACACATAGCAACACTACCGCTGAAACTGGAACATACTCCAAGGTGCACACAGAGACTGCATGGGTTTTTGTATTTTGTTCTCATACCTGCACAGAACTTGTTCGCTGTTATAGACGTTATTTGAATAGGGCAGTGGATATCAGAAATTGTTGGGTCGAAATCATTCACTCTAAAATCATGGACTTTTGTCATCAGTTCAATATCAGTATCAGTGGTACTTTTGTCTTTGTTATTTGTTATTTTCCCATGTATTCTATGATCACCAATCCTACTGTTAACAAAGAATAAGTTGTTTGAGTGGCACATATCAATATCATGTTGCCAATATTATTGAGTGCTTGTTTTCTGGTTTTCTGATGATTGGAATACCTTTGCTCTTAAGTGTGGCAGAGAGATTCAAATCCTAATTTTCCATGAATAATTCAGAATTCAGCATTTCTGCAGTTGTGTTGTCTTCAGTGTCAACAAATTCTCTGTTATTACCAACATGAGCATTAAGTCTCCTACTAACAGTACATGAAATACATTGCTGTTGTACAGTTCAACTGCCTGTTTATCTGTATCAGCAAAGCAGTCTTGAAGCATATTGTGAGGTTTCAGGTGGTGCATACGCACCTCCTAGCAAGACATCCTTATCAATATTGAAAGCTTCTTGTCAAATTTACACCAAGATGCAAATTGTAATTTTGTTTGAACATACTTACACTTATCAGTAATGCTATTCTGAACACAAATTATTATTTCTTCTGATGTGTTCATTTTTTTTTCTATGCTTATGTGACCCGTGTCCTTTTGGGTTTTAAAGTTCTTTAGTTCCAGTGAACTTGAACTCTTAACAACCCTCCCTTTCTTGGGTTACAATTTTGGGTGAGGTGCGTGCTTGTTAAGTATCTTTGCTTCTAACTACTCAAACACAATTTCCAGTATAACAGACTGGAATCCACAAATAGAGTAAAAACAAAACAAAGTGTTTATTTGAATAATAGGGACTAACTAAGCCAAAATAATAAAAGGAAAACAAAAAGAAACAAACTCTTCCCAGATCAGCCCAAGATATTTCCTTTCCAACAATATGGCCTACCCATACACAACCACATGGAAATATTAAAGAAACAGCTGAGGTCCAGAGAACTGTTTAGAGTTTTACAGAATTAGAGTTTCAAAGTTTTCAAAGAATTTAAAGTGATTTTAGAAGTTGTTAGAGCCTTTAGGAGTTAAATAAGAAACCAGTACTGACAACCAAAAACAAACCAAGGGTCTCAAGCCAAAAGAAAAATCGTTGGTGTGGGCGAGGTTTATGCACGCCTTCTCTCCCTCTGTCTTTTCCGCCTCTGGCTCTCAAGATTCCTCAGATACGCATCCGTCCTGTAATCAATTGTGCGGTCGGCTGGGCTATAAGCAACATTATCTTATCTGTAATCAATTGAAGCGTAAAGGTTTGGGCGACGAGAAATGCATCCTGATCTGGTAGTTGTGCCTGGCACAGGAGCAGGAGGAGCTGGTTCCTCATCATCATGGCCATCACCACCAGCATGCTGGATGTCCTGACCATGGCCATCACCACCAGCAGGCTGGATGTCCTGACTCGCAGCCGTTCTTGCACGTTTACGTGGGGGGCCTGAATTTCGGCTTGCTTTTTGCTTCTGGCTTTCCTGGCCATCACTACCAGCATGCTGGATGTCCTGACCTTTGCTGGTAGTGGCAGAGAGCAGCCCTAAAGCCCTCTCAGCTTGTTCTTGTTGCAGCTGGGCTTCTGCGTCTAAGTAAAGGGTTGGCTAGCATGTGGTGGTTCTTTTTATAACAGGAGAGACCCACATGGTCACTCAAACAGGAAGTCACATGGGCGCCTACACAGGAAATAATCATTTCCTTGTTCTAATTGGAAATTATTTAAAAACCTTCCTTTCTATTTAAATGAGTGATCCTTAATTTATACAACTAGTAAAGATTTCCTAGAATGTTATAATAATAGAAATCCCTAATACAATTTATTTATTTTTTTGTTTGTTTGTGTGTTTATTTTCTGCGGGACTACTTCCTGCTTAGTAAAAATTGCCACCAAACTATACATACAGCATCTGTGCAATTTTTAACTTTTTTTGTTTTGTTTTGTTTTGTTTTGTTTTTGTTTACACTAATGTTTTGCAGAACCAACCTGGCTGTAATCTACCACGGAAATTCCTTATTTTATGTGGGGGGTTACACTTAAAATAACAGTTAACGTCTAGATTGCAAAACAAACATCAGTTATAATTCTGTCACAAGTATTGTCCGTTTTTGTTTCTGTAAATGCTAGATGATCATTTGAGAGTACTCTTTGTGTTAAGAAGTTCAGTTTTGAAAGAAGACTGAAAAGTTAAACTGTCAGCGTACTCAGAACATTGCCTCCTCGGCTCGTCCACAGATTCCTTGACACACTTGTATCCTTGACACACTTGTATCCTTGACACACTTGTATCCTTGACACACTTGTAATGTCCACTTCTTGTTTCATCACTTCCAGTAAGTTCGACAACAATGTTTTCCAAGCATGCACTGTTCCAATATCGTCAATCATGATCACACTCATCTCAGTCTTTTACTAAGAAAAAAAAATAATAATAATAAAAAAAATTCAAAAGTCTATGCGGTGATTGTTCCTTCTTCCAGTGTTCTCAGCGGCAGTGTGGGTGAAGCTCCTTTGTCCAGTATCTTCCATGTCACTGTAGACGTGATTTTTCTGCCAGCTCTCCATTTATTCTTGTTTGGCTTTCTCAAAGCAAACTCCTCCTTTCATCATGACAGTGTCTTCTAAGCACAATGCCAAGTCACACTCTGCAGATGATATAACAAGTTTGTTGACCTTGGTTAAGTCCATTGACATTCTTTCTCCTTCATATTCTTTTGGTTCTGTGCACTCAGTGTTGTACCAGTTTTTGTTTCTTCCAGCTGATTTTCCAGCTTTGTTTATTATCTTTGCAGATATGCGCTTTCCATTGTCTTCGTGTTCATATGAAATCATCTGGCCTGGTTTGAATTTCTTGAAATCAATGTTGTTTGTATTTCTTTCATTTGTTTCATTCATTTTATCTGATTCAATGTCTGATTCTGTATCAAAGTCTGGTAATGTTTCTGTACAGCTGTTCTTTGTGTCGTCTTCCTCTTCATGAGCAGATTTGGTGTACTGATCAATGTCTGATTCTGTATCAAAGTCTGGTAATGTTTCTGTACAGCTGTTCTTTGTGTCGTCTTCCTCTTCATGAGCAGATTTGGTGTACTGTGAGCTTTTGTTCTCCTCATAATTGTTGTTTGTGAAAGACTGTGAGTTACACTCAGCTTCAGGGTTTATTTTCTCTTGTTCTTTCATTTACGGTTGATTTTGGGGGTATTTTTGTTTCTCCTCTTCTAGGACAGCTATTAACACCAAATTTGGCACACATCAAGTATATGGCAACATATGTTTCAGCACCAAGTTTTGAGTCAATAGATTAATCAGAACCAGTTTTATTACGTATTTTAGGAATAATTAATATAATAAACGGTACCGTATTTGGCCCCCTTGTACAAATCAGATCTGTGTGTGAAGGTAATCCTGCTTCATTTCTATGACCTGATCTGTCATCAATGTGTGCATTTAACATGTAAAAAGAACTGATCAATAAATTATACAGGCACTTCATGCATGCTACAATATTCTGAATTTTTAGGTTCACGTGTAGGCCAACAGAATGTTAATGCAAGGAAAAGCAAAGCAGATAGGCTCTTTTTGATACTTTTAATGCACTCAGCGTGAATTTTACATATGTGTGCAAAGTTTGGTGGCAATAGCTGCTGTCTAGCCAAAGATACAGAGGGGGCAAATTCATAACCACACAATAAAAAGCACTTTAGAGAAAATCCTTTGAAAAAGATGACTATTATTTCCCAAGGTATTCTGCATGATCTGTCATGCTCCACACTTCACTGTTTGATCTGTTAACACTGGCAACACATACCTGTAGACATATCAGCTTTGAAATGTCAGAAAATATGTACAAACAGCTTCAAAATTCCCCAGCACCATACACGTCTCCCTCGCGTACCTGGCGAGCTTGCCTTTCCTGCCGACAGATTTCGTCCACTCCTTTCCTCTTGGCCTTTTCCTTCATTGAAGCCTTTCTTGTTGCACTTTTCATAACACATCCGGCTCTTATCAAGTTTTTTACCATGTTTTCTTCATTAGTTTCAAGGGGTTTTGAGATTTTGGTGGCCTGGGTGCCAGGTCATGTGGGGATCAGAGGCAACGAAGAGGTGGATCGGCTTTCTAAAGAGGCTGTCCGTCTTCGTCCTTCTAAACTGCTTGTACCATCTTCAGATTTAAAAGGCAAAATAGCTTCGTATGTCAATTGTTTATGGGAGGAGGAGTGGAGCCTCCAAGAAAACAATAAGCTTCATCAAATACGTCCAGATTTAAAGGAACATCTTCCCATGGCTGCTGGCGGTCGAAAGGGAGAAACAGTATTGTGTAGATTGAGGACGGGTCATGCCTATTTTACTCATTCGTTTTTATTGAAGGGAGAAGACCCGCCTTTCTGTGTTGCCTGTGATAGTCAGATATCTGTCCAACATATTCTTTTAGACTGCTGGGATTTATACGACATTAGAAGGAAACATTACACTGCAGATAATATGAAGATTCTTTTCCGTGATGTTCCCCCTGACAGTATTTTTAACTTCCTAAAAGAAGTGAATTTATTTCATCGTGTGTGAGTTTGGTGTTGTTAGTTTTTCTGTACCTGGTATTGATTTTTGCAGATTACAGTTAGTGATTTCAACGTGTTGGTTTTTAATCCTAGGATTGGTTCTTTTAATCTTGTTTTAATGGGTTTGGTGAGGTTTTGCTTTTAATCCTTTTTTAACATGTATACGTGGTAGTTTGAAACGTGGTGACAGTCCTGAGATAACCTCAGCTGTTGACGGGACTATAATTTTAATCTTAATCTTAATCTTAACTTCCTAAAAGAAGTGAATTTATTTCATCGTGTGTGAATTTGGTGGTGTTAGTTTTTCTGTACCTAGTTTGATTTTTGCAGATTACAGTTAGTGATTTCAACGTGTTGGTTTTTAATCCTAGGGTTAGTTCTTTTAATCTTTTTTTAATGGGTTGGGTAAGGTTTTGCTTTTAATCCTTTTTTAACATATATACGTGGTAGTTTGAAACGTGGTGACAGTCCTGAGATAACCTCTGCTGTTGACGGGACTATAATTTTAATCTTAATCTTTATCTATCATCCTGCAGGTTCACATGTGGCTGGTGCCTTTCTCTTGCTGTCTCGATCGGCCTCTCACCTGTCTTTTTACCTGCCGCACGTGCAGCATTCCCCTTAGCTTGAGGTATTCTCACTCTGTGACGTATGGTTGCATGTTTGCTGCCAACGGTTTGGAAGGTTTTCTCTTCACTTGTGCGGAAGATGTCCCTGGGAGCGCCCCCTCCAGTTCTGGTTCTGGACCATATCGCCGAAGGCACAGTCAGTATCTTCATTCCTGCAGTCGGCCTGTAGGGGAGGGATGTCAGCATTTCCGCATCTGCTCGGCTGGTTCTCTCGACTGGACAGAGGGCAGAGAGTCGCTTTGCGTTTCTAGAAGATGTCATTTAAAGAGATGTGTGAAAGGTTTTTTTTTTTTTTTTTAATGACTTGTGAGTTGATTTTAACGTGGTGACAGCCCTGATGTGGCCCCTTGCGGTCGGCTGGGCTATAAGCAACATTATCTTATCTTATCTTATCTAGAGAGTCGCTTGACCCGCCACTTTCTTGGGTCACCCACGGGTAGCTGGTAAGCATCAGTTGTGTTTCGTGGGTTTTTTTGTTGTTGTTGTTAGCCGGCTAATTCTTCTCTTTTGCGCAATTTCTTTTTGTTTTCAAAATTATAAAAGAAATATTGTTTGAGACCATTCTCTGGTTAATTCAATCTTTAACCTGGCCATTCAAAATTAAATCCAAAATTCTCTCCTTTCAACTCATCTGTTGATGCGGTAGTCGGTGGGGATAGTGGAGAACCTGGTGATTTAGGGTTGGGACTTGCTTGGTCTCACTCGTCCGCCCCAGTCACAATCGCCAGTCTCATATTCTTCACCCACCGTCTGCTTGTGTGTGCAAGGGGAACGAGTGTTTTGTGTTTGCGAGCATGCGTATGCACGATTAGACGTTTGGGTGCGTGGTTTGAGAATTGTGTGATTATTTGGAAGTGTTACTATAAATGTGGGGTAATCGTGCCATTAAATTATGATTATTTGTAAATGTGGTGGCTATTGTAAAGCAATGATTGCTGTACTCGGTTCAAATCTTAAGAAAGGAAAATGTAGTCATTGAACATGAGTGAAGGGATGGAGATATAGATTGCTATGCTTTTCTTCAACCTGTTAATTCGATGTCATTTCTTGCCGCTTTGTGTGAGAGGACCTTTAGCGAACATTCCTCATTTGTTCTGTTTACTGTTTTACGCTCAGGTCTGTGTTGAGCTGGTGCTACAAATGTATTCAGCAAACACCGCCCCTCGCCCTTCATGCGGGTGGCTGTTAGGATTTAGCAGCATATTTCATTCCATACTGACTGCGGGGTTCTAGTACCCCTTTCCTTTCCTGTTCCTTTCCCTTCTTTTTTCTCCTCCCGCTGGCTGTACCCGGGGCTGACGTCTTTGGGGCCGCAGTGCGAGCACACGTTCTTCACCGGATGGTCCTACCCCCGTCCGGGACCTTTGACGACCACCTCCTCGTCCGATTGGATGTGTTCTACACTGTGCTTTCAGACTTCATGCAGCCCATGTGACAGCTAAGCAAGTGTGGTTAGCTCTGTGTCGTGCTATTGGGGGAAGTGGTGTGGGTGTGTGCTGAGGGCGTCGGCACTGAAAGACTATTCAGAACAGGCCCGTTTTGGACACCCGATTGGACATGATACTCCCAGTGAACTTTGGGGAGGTAAGGGTGGGGGACAACGGGAAGGAACAAGCAAATGTGTGTGTTGAAATGTCTATTTTGTGACTATGTGTATGTTGTGTGTGTTGAAATGCTTATTTGTGACTATGTGTATGTTGGTGCAAATAAATGGTGTGTTGTATTGTAATCTTTCCTGTGTGGTCTCTTGCGGAACGTGTGAGGTCAGTCACTCCCTTCAGTCCCTTTAGACCAATCCTGTCAGGGCTGACCTCCAGGGGTCGGTCGTGACAACGGGACTATGATTTTAATCATAATCCTACTATGAGACACCAATGCCAATACATGTGTACTTTCGGAAAAAGATCAGTCACAACTACTTATTAATTCAGATTGACAGTAGCACACACACTGCCAAAATGTCAATAAAGTCTGTCCACAATGAAAACAAACAGCAGAAACAGTCTTTCCTTTTTTATGCAGTTACAGCTGCACGAAGGATACTGTACACTCATGCACGGGACAGAAAATCTGCCATGACATTCTGAGTTCCAGGTAATGGCTCAATGTCAAACTTGAACTCCTGCAATGACAAAGCCCATCTTAACAGCCTGCTATTTTTGGTCTTGGACGACTGCAAAAACGTCAATGGCCTGTGGTCGGTTTGTAACCGAAACTGTCTTCCAGTCAGGAATCTGGCAAATTTCTCACAAGCCCAAACAATGGCAAGACACTCCCTCTCAATTGTTGAGTATTTGACTTGTGTGTTAGAGAACTTTTTACTTGCATATTGCACAGGGTGTAACAATCCATTCTTTTCTTGCAAAAGTACAGCTCCCATACCTTTGGAGCTGGCATCAGTTCTCAAAACAAAATCCTCTGAAAGAGAGGGCAAAAGCAGCACAGGGAATGAATTGAGGGTGTTTTGAACACATTCCAGAGCTTTCTGGCACTCATCTGACCAGACAATACTTGTTTTTTGTTCCTTTTGTTAAGTCACCCAAAGGGGCTGTCAAGGACGCAAAGTGCGGTACATATCTTCTGTAATAGGACAACAATCCAAGGAGTGATCTAATCTGTTTCTTTGTAGTGGGTCTCTGTTAACGACCAATCTGTCGCCCCTGCCCAATTTGTCGCCCGACGACAGATTGGTCTTCAGCACCAAGACCAATTTGTCGCCCAGGCAACAGATTGGTCCTCAGCACCAGGACCAATCTGTCGCCCATTCTAAGTTTTTGAGGCGACAGATTGGGTCGCACTTCACTGTCCAATCTGTCGCCCCTTGGCCAATTTGTCGCCAACTTACCTTGCTCTCAATAAGTTGATGTTGAGCCACAGTTTTTCACATTCCCACACTTTCTTTCACTTTAGGAGAACGTGTAGGGGCTCACTTTCTCTCACTTAAGAAGAAAGTGCGGGATTGAAAGTGTGGTCCTTCCCCTGTCGCACTTTCTCCCATGTGAGAGAGAAAGTATGGGGGCGCCCCCACACTTTCTCCGACTGTGAGAGAAAGTGTGGGAAGTGCCCCATATCTTTATTAATTAATTTATTTATTTATTTTCAATTTCGTTATTAGTTTCTTGTCTTTCGTTAACATCAAACTAAGAGCCAAACGATAATAAAATCTAATAAAAAGTGATGGAATGAGACAGGAGTTTACAGCTGTTTTTCTATTGAATGGTCGCATTGAGAAATCTTCCGAGTGCATAATCAATCAGAAAAATCAAACATGCAAGTGTCAAGTAGTTAAATCAACTAGTTTTCAAATCCAAATAATATAATTCACGCTGGAAAGTAGGCAAACACACAAAAATGTTGCTTATGTTATTTTGTTAAGTTTATATGGACATGGTATTAAACATTGGCCATAAACGTTACCTGTCCAGTACTCTCCCTATCGAATGGGGTGACCACGAAGTAGTTTCAGTTTATTGTAAAATTCGAATGTTCACTACTTAGGCTGCGTGTGCTCTAATGGTAATTTTATTATATTCACAACCTAGATAACTACTGGTCAGTGCCAAAACCAGTGGTCAGCTTCATGCAAATTTCACGTTTTCACTATTTCACTGCATATTGGTGTGTTATAAACACTTCTGTACGGTTTACAATATAGATGTCCGGTGGTCAACAAGATTGACCAGTGGTCAGTTTCATGTAAATTTAATATTTTCCTGAGTTTACTCCATATTGATATGTTTAATGCTTTCTTTTTTAATGTAGAAGACCAGTGGTCTGCAAGAAAGACTAGTGGTCAGTTTTATGTCAATTTCATATTTTCACTATCTCATTCTGTATTGATGTGTTATACGGGGTATATGCTTCTTAAAACGTAGCATGACTAGTGGTTAGCAACAATGACCAGTGACCAGTTTGGAAAACGTAATTGCTTACTGTTTATTATATGAATATTTATGTGCTTCGTGCAGTTTAGATGACCAGTGGTCAGTGACAATGACCAGTGATCAGTTTGATGCCAATTCCATATTTTAAAAAAAAATTGACAGTGTTGTTGCAGTGGTCAGTGACAATGACCAGTGATCAGTTTGATGCTAATTCCATATTTTAAAAAATGTTTGACAGACAGAATATTGTTGTGGTATGGGCGTTTCTCTGCTCCTTACAACGCAGATGACCGGTAATCAGCAAGAATGACCAGTTTTCATTGTGATGTAAATTCCATGTTTTCTCTATTTGATTGCATATTATTGTGTGATGAGCTTTTTTTTACTACCTTTTATGACGTAGATGACCTGTGGTCACTTTGATGCAGTATCTATCTATATATATTTTTTAATATGTACGTCTCCTCTTAATATGATGTAGGTCAAAATATGTTGTATAGATTCTGTATCAAAGAGATCATGAACACCACTGAACTGACCATGTACAGTAAAACCCGGTTAATTGAAAGAGCCTTCGAACCACCTATGGACTTTTATTTATCCGAATTTGAAATTATCCGCGTGTTGAGTTAATGTAAATTTTTGCCCAATCTAAAACAAACTCAAAATAAACCTAACAAATTGAAATTAACTGAGCAAGTCAAGGAGTAGTCCCAAGGAATTTCAATTAGCTGGGCTTTGTTGCAGCAGTGGCATTACTAGGAACCGAAAAGGACGAGAGAGAGAGAGACAGAGTGAGACAGAGAGAGACACAGAGAGAGAGACACAGAGAAAGACGGATAGAGACAGAGAGCGTGGATATGGGGTGGGTAGGGGGAAGGGGAGGGGGGGGGGGGTGGGCAGAGTGGAAGTGTGTTTGCTTTCAGTTAAGCAAGCACAATTTTTTTAATTATCTTCTTTTTGAAAAAAAAAAAAAAATGTGTTAAATCCAGCGCTTGAAATTAACTGGGTTTTAGTTTGGTTGGGACCAAGATCTCACTTGCAGCTAACCAATAATTCAAATGAACCAAATTTCAATTAACAGCGAGAAAGAACTCTGGCCGGTACTTAAAACCCTTTCACTGCCAAGCATGTTTTATGAAAATGAATTTTTAAGAAATGAAACACTGGAAAACGCCCTGTTATCGACTCTGCAGGCAACCAAATGACTTTGTGATTAATGGCAAGGATACCCCATGTGCTGATGTCAAGTAGTGTGTTCTTATCTCGTTGAATAAGAGAGTAAGAGTTGTCTGAGTTACGTCCCTTTATTGTTGAGTAAACTTGACATCGGCAGTTGATGACTTGAAATTATCTGGGAATTGAAATTTATCCGAGTTCATATAAACCGGATTTTACTGTGTAAATGAACAATGGGTCTTAGGTCCACATTTCCAGTAGAGATGTGATTGTAGACCTACTGTCTCACGGATACTACTGACGTGTCACACTGTGGATCATTTGGTCAGCAACGATGTACAGAGGCCATTTTCTTGCAAAATTGAGATTAGAAATCCTTTACCGACATTTATTTTCATATTATATTGGGTATTTATATAGCGCCTATCCTCGGTCACAGACCAAGCTCTAAGCGCTTTACAATAAACACACTACCTCACTCACTCAACGGGCTGCCTACCCAGGTAGAGCCAGCCGAAGAGCTGCCTACTGGCGCTCATTCAGTCGTTTCCCGTACCATTCAAATATCAGTCACTCATTTTCATTTATCTCATTTATTCCTCCAGTTTCTCACATAGGATGCATGCGATGTTTATACATGTCCTCCATTTCCACCAGTACACGATGGCACACGATAACAGTAAATGACATTTTTTGTGGCTTGGTGCATGAGAGAATTTCCACAAGAAGATATCTACAAATATCAAAAAGGTGTAGGCCTAGTCCATATAGAGTCTATTATGTCAGACAGTGGCAGAAAAGAGATGAATAAAGAAAACACGGGCATCACCGTGTTGTAGCAACGCATTATTAGGGCATTGTCGTGCAACAGCTGGAAGCATTTGAACAATGCAAACCAGTCACAATCAAAACTTCACCACCCCCTCCAAATGTTAATAAAACAATCAAACTATTACATACTTGGTGTGATATGAAAGGCACTTTTATCTTCAAATTTGATGTGAGGCCTGCTTTGGTCATGTTAACGTTTCACATGAACCACTTGTGACTGGGACAATTCAGTTACAGACGTGGTTCAGGCAGTCGTGGTGCCCCAATCGTTTAGTGAGCGATAGAGGGTACATGATGATTGTATCAAAAAGTGCATGGCGGGAGGAAAGTAAGGGTGGTGGTGGTGGTGGTGGTGTGTGTGTGTGTGTGTGAAAGAGGGAGAGAGAGAGAGATTGATCCTGATTTGAAACGGATATGATTTTAACAAAAGATAGTCATCTTTCAAGCAGCTGTTGCTATACCTACAAAACTTCTCGGCTCCTTTGCGCTGACATTTGATTGCTGCAACGGGCATGACTGAAAAAAACAACTTTTCTTTCAAAAGGTGCCAGAATGGTCAGCTCATTGACCTTGGCCCTCCAGAGAAGAAGAAAACACAAAGACAGGTTGCACCGTGCAAAACTACATGCCCAGTTCCTTGGCAACAAACATCTCACATTCTTTCTCCCCAACCCCCCCCCCCTCTCTCTCTCTCTCTCTCTCTCTCTCTCTCTCTCACGCACACGCACACACACACACACACACACACACACACACACACACACACACGAACTAAGAAGACCACAAAAAACAGGAGAAACAAGAGCATCGCCGAGCGGCATCAACGCTGAGTGGCAGACATGTCCTTTGCCCATCACGCCCTCCTTGCCTCCCCTTCCCATCACATCTTAGCCCTATCGATTTAGTCAAACCATTCAAAATATATCCTAGGGAAAGACAATTGACCGATTTTCCCATTTTCATGCACCATTGATCTCCTTGAGGTTAATCAATACACAATATTCAGAAGCTTTATAAACCAAACGAAGATGGCACATCAACACATAGAATATGAAACGGGTAAGTCCAACCATTTAGAAGGTATTCTTGAGACAGTCAGAAGAGAAAAAAAATACCCTCCAACAAACTTTTTTACCTTGACCTTGACCTTAATTGGAACACAATATTTGGAAGCACCATAAGCCAAACTACCTACACACCAAGGTTCAACACCCTATGCCAACCCATGCCTGAGATAAAAGTAAAAATATTTTTGCAGTTTTCAAGGTCATACAACAAGGTCATGACTCTGACCTTAAAAGCTCATATGTGGATGCTTTTCTTTAAAGGTGGTACATTGAGACACAAAATATGAAGCTTGTCAGTCTACCCATATGGGAGATATTCTCTGGACAGTTACGTAAACGAAGAAAGACGGCCTACTGATCTTCAGTCTCCAGCAAACTTTTTGACTTTGACCTTGACCTTCATGGGAACACAATATGCAGAAGCACCATAAACTAAACCACCTACACACCAAATTTCAATATCCTATGTCAACCAGTGCTCGAAATATGGCTAAACATATGTTTTTGGTTTTCATGGTCATACATCAAGATCGTGATCTTGACCTTGATAATTCTTTTCAAATCTCTTGTTATTAAGGTGGCACACTAACACTCAAAATTTGAATTGATTCTGTTAATCCGTTTGGAAGATAAGACTAGGACAAAAATTTACTCACCCTCTGATTTTCAGGGTCCAGTGATCTGCTTGACCTTGACCTTGATCACTACACGATATTTGGAAGCGTGATACTCTAAACCATACTCATACCATGTTTCAACATCCTATGTTGAGTGGTTCTTGAGATATGGATAAAGTAGATTTTCTGTTTTCAAGGTCATACGCCAAGGTCATGACCTGGACCTTGAACTTTTTGGTCACACCTTTTCCCATCAAAGTGACACACCACCACACAACATTTGAACTGATTCTGCCTTTCCGTTTGACAGATATTAAGTGGACATACTTAAAAAAAAAAAAAAAAAAACGCGACGAATTCATACTTCTTTGCCAGTTTGCAAACTAGGCAAAGGACAAAAACAAATCAAGAAATAGCTACAACAACAATAATGCATTTAAGTCTCTTTTGAACAAACTGCTTATTTATTTCTATTTTGGGATTCTCCATACAATCAGCATAAAAACAACAATAAGCAACAGAAACATGTAACCACAAGCAAAGCAAAATAAGAGTAGTCATTTATAGAGCAAGACCTTGTAGTACCCACTCCCCCCACCCTCCCTAAAAAAAAAACCCAAAAAATCTTTTTAGACGTCAGTACATATATGCACTTCTAACAATGATCTCAACTGTAGAAATCACAACCCGATTTGGGACTTCCAACGTCCAAGACTTTAAAATCACGAAAGAAAGTTCAAAATCCGATTTGTTTTGTTTTTGTTTTTTTTAGATCTGTGGCGAGTGTTTAAAATGTATTTAACTTTAATTTAACCCCAAACGAAAAAGGAAGCATCTGGGTGTTAATGGTCGTTAAATATTTAGATCAACCAATAACAGGACAATAAAACTGAGGACTTGCAATTCAAACAGAAAAAGAAATGAAATAATGCTTTGCAAGCTATAACAAAAACAAAAAAGGATAGGCATCTAGCTGATAATTAGTATAAATAAAATAGCTTATCTACAATATGAAAGAAAGAACAAATCATCCATAAACGGTTTGCTTCTTCAAAGAACACCAACTTCATGATTAAAAATAAGTGTTGAACCACCAAAAAACAACGAACGAACAAAAATCCAGTTAAGCAATAACTATTTGCTTCTCCAAAGAACACTACTTTCATTTAAAAAAAGAAGAAGCGTAGAACTGTCCAAAAAGCAACATGACAATCGTCCATTTTAGCAATACCTGTTTGTTTCTCTAAAGAACATTACTTTCATGATAAAAAAAACAAAAACAAAAAAAAAAAAAACAGGCGTAGAACCGTCCAAAAACCAACAAACTAACAATTATCCATTTTAACAATAACTGTATGCTTTTTCAAAGGATACTATTTTATTGGTAAAAAAAAAAAAAGTGTAGGAGCAAAAAACTAACTATTGATGAAAAACAAGTGTAGAAGCAAAAAATTAACATAAAAAAACTGATAAAACAAACAACACACAAATTAAGCGAACAATCGAACACATGTTTGTTCATGGCCGTCTCCACGACACGTTTGTCACTTCATACGATCCAAACAACACAGCCCGCCAGAAAACCCAAGCCTAGAACCATTCTAACACTAAATGTTTGCTTCTTCACTTCCTGCCATGCAAACAACACAGCCCACCAGAAAATCCAATCCCGGAACCATTCTAACACTAACTGTTTGCTTCTTCAAAGAGCACTAATATCATGATTAAAAACTACCATAGAACCATTCAAAACGAAAAAAAAAAAAGCCATACAAATACGAAAACATAAAACCGATGAAACAGAGGAACAAACAAGAGGAGTAGAAACACCAACTTCAAAAATAGTTCGCTGTGACGCTGTGTTTTTCTAATAATAATAATAATGTATGGATTTTATATAGCGCAATTCTTGGGATCAACTCATTGTGCTCAGCACACACTCAAACACTCGCACTAACATGTGTTCACACACACGCACACACGACAACACACACACACACACACACACACACAACACACACACACACACACACACACACACACACCTACCGACACAGGCGCACTTATCAAGTTCATCGGTTCAAGCGTAAACAATACAGTTATGCATGCAGTACATAAAAAGTCAGGTCATAATAATAGACACAGCATTCAGATATTATGGTTGAAGAAGGCTTTCCTAAAGAAGTATGTTTTTAACTCTGACTTGAATTTAGATAATGTAGGCAGGTCACGTAAGCTGTCAGGAAGAGAATTCCAAAGAGTGGGCGCACTAAAGCTAAATGCTCTCTCACCGACTGTCTTTAACGAGCGCCTAGGAATTTTCAGAAGTTTTTGAGAAGATGAGCGAAGAGACCGAGAAGTTTGATAGGTGGACAGAGAAGCAGAAAGATACTGTGGGAGTGTCCCATTCAAAGAAACGATAGGCAAAAACTGCGATTTTGAACTGCCATCGATATTTGATGGGAAGCCAGTGGAGTTCACGTAACAAAGGTGTAATATGCTCATTTTTACGCTTTTTGAGAACAAGCCGAGCTGCACTGTTTTGTACCCTTTGTAATCGTGCAAGCTGTTCTGAAGGAAGTCCTGCTAACACAGAGTTACAGTAGTCTAGTCGGGACATTACCATGGCGGTGATGAGTCTGATTGTTGCCTGTGTGGAGAGGTAAGACCGGATAGAAGCAATACGTCGCAATTCCAGGAAGCATGCACGACAAACATTAGATATTTGGTTCTGCATAGAGAGCGTTTGATCAATGCTAACACCTAAATATTTCACTGACTCTTTGAAAGGTAAAACAACACCATCAATTTCTGCTGACTCAGCTTTAACCATCTTCACACGAGAGGAGGTACCAACAGCCATGATCTCGGTTTTGTCACTATTCAGCTTGAGTTTGTTGCTGGTCATCCAGAATTTTACGTCCCTAAAACATGCGGTAATATCTGATTGAGCACCTTGAAAATCGCTGGTGGTTGCGCTCTTAGAGAGTTCAGTGTCATCTGCGAACTTGTGGAAGTCACAGCCATGGGCAGAAATAACGTCAGATAAGGGCTGAGAATAAAGGGTAAAAAGAACTGGTCCAAGGACAGAGCCCTGGGGAACACCATACAGAACAGGAGAAGGGGATGATTTAGCACCATTAACGATTACCGTCTGTGTCCTGTCAGAAAGGTATGATGTGAACCATTTGAGAACCATATCGTCAAATCCAAAAGTAACCTTGAGTCTCTTGAGTGGATAGAGTGGTCAAGAGTATCAAAAGCAGCACTGAGATCAAGCAATGCTAGAAGGGAGACCAGTTTATCGTCTGTTTTACAAAGCAGGCAGTCTAAGACACTCAGAACTGCAGTTTCTTGGTTTTTCCTATAAGCGGACTGACACACTTCCAGGAGACCATTATCTGACAAATGGGATTGGAGCTGCTTCAAGACAACACGTTCCAGGATTTTAGAAAGAAATGGAAGATTCGATACTGGTCTAAAATTCTTCATATCATTTGCGTCAAGACCACTTTTCTTCAACAAAGGTGTGACAACAGCATGTTTGAACTGTGGAGGGACACAACCAGATGCCAGAGATTTGTTCACAATGGACGTAATCAACGGCACCAGATGTGAGGCATACTGTTTCATGAGGGGAGTGGGGATAGGGTCAAGGATACAACTTTTACCAGGAGAAAGAGCAATCAAATCAAAAATCTGCTTTTCTCTAACGGGTTCAAAACAGGAAAACAAAGGTCCATCATACAAATCAAAAAGAACAGACTGGCATGAACCAGAGTCAAGATTGTCTCTAATACGCTTTATCTTCTCTTATCTTTATGGTTCTATCCGCTCAAATATTTCCTCTTCAATCATGATGTCTTCCCTATTAGGTCTATCCCATCAAAATATGCAACACCCAGGCCCAATCTGTCGTCAAGTGACAGATTGGTCCTGGTGTTAAAGACTGCAGTCTGTCGCCTGGGCGACAGATTGGTCCTGGTTTGAAAACCAATCTGTCGCCGGGCGACAAATTGGGCAGGGGCGACAGATTGGTCGTTAACAGGTCTCTTCAAGGCCAAGATCTTTTCTACTTTCCTTTCCTCTGGTGTCATTTTCCCAACAGAAATGACATGACCCAAAACCTCAAGAGTCTGGAATCCAGCACGAATTTTGGATGGTCTAGCCGTCAGACCAAAATTCCGGAGTTTACAAAAAGAGCTCTCAAGTTATCCAGAAGATCATTCCATGACTTCCATGACTCCCCCTACAAATATGTTAACACATGGTACGGAAACTGTTTGTGGTACGTGGCCAAAATGGCTGTTGAAGCATAAATGGTGTGAATCGTACGCTGATATGAAATGAAATGCTATGAATTTGTGTTAAATGTTATGTTTTTGCAAGGAGAAAAATAAAAATTAATTTTTAAAAAGTAGTAGTAATAGTAGAAGTAGTAGTAGGCCCAGTGACGGTAAGGAAAGAGTCATTGACCGCAGGAAAGCCCTGTTGACAGCAGGAAAGACTGTCACTCGGGATTCTCTTCAGAGAGCACGTAAGACCTCATGGCGAAAGCTTCTTGGGCGTGTCTGGAGTTGTACTGTCTTCGTCTGTCAGCGGAACAGCAGTGCGTAAGGCTGCAGGATGCACACGACAACTGCTTGAAGGTGGCGTTTTCAGCTGGTGGGCTCTGCAGTCATGAAATACGGGCGGGAACGCTCCCGAAGAGATTCTGTCGCGTCACATCCAGTGGTCATTACACAAAGGCATCTGCCCGGGAGCAATTATGTCCCTTGACGTCTTAATGGAAATCCCTGTGCATGCCTGTACCCTATGTGTATAAACCGCATGATTCGAAGGGGGGTGCAGGATTGCTCCCAGCAGGTTTGTCCGGCAGTTGAGGACATTACGTCTCTGGATCCCACCCGCATCTTCGGGTGTATCTTTTTTTTTCTTTTTGTAATAGTACACGCACACACGCGCGCGCGCACGCACGCACGCACGCACGCACGCACGCACGCACGCACGCACGCACGCACGCACGCACGCACGCACACACACACACACACACACACACACACACACACACACACACACACACACTCGTCTTGGATCACTTTCTGTCAACATTTTCTGTCTCGCTTGCTCTCAAGCGCAAATATTGTCATATTTTTGCCAGGCCCTTACTGTTTTCCCTCTCCTTTGTATGTTGATAATCGTTGTTTTATTACCTGATGTCTATGGCAAGCGCTATGTTCCATTTCAGTGCAAAAATATGACCTTACTTTGAACACTTTCATGCTCGTACTCTGTGTATGTGTGTGTGTGTGTGTGTGTGTGTGTGTGTGTGTGTGTGTGTGTGTGTGTGTGTGTGTGTGTGTAACACCAGCATGTTGATTCTAAAATTCCTTCAACCCTGATTGTTTTTTTTAATGGATTTTCTTTTTCATTTCATGAGAAAGAAAAATGGAGACATCAGAACTAAACGGAAGGCTTAGAAACGAACACAAGCACGCACCTGGAACCACACAAATGTGCTAGTTCAATGCACGTGCATAGGCGTGCATGCGCATCGCACAAAAACACACGCAGAGACTCCCTCTCACATGCGTGCGCGCGCACATGCACGCACACATGCACGTACACACACACGCATGCATGCACACATACATACACACATGCACGCACACATGCATACACACATGCACGCACGCATGCATGAACACACGCGCGCGCGCGCGCGAACACACACACACACACACACACACACACACACACACACACACACACACACACACACACACACACACTTCAACCTAACATGTGACAACACACTTGAATCCATGTATATGCAAGGAGCGCATTATACACATATATTATGCGTGGAATGTTCCTGAGCACTTGCACACAGCTTACGAAATTATAAGGTTAATTAAACGCGTACGCACTCAAACACACACACACACACACACACACACACACACACACACACACACACACACACACACACACACACACACTCACGAGGAAACTACACAATTGCATACAAACCCGATGAGATACAAATCGTCATACAGAGTATCATTTTCTTGACTCGCACGCACTGGTCTGAATTGTGCTTAATGACATAGAAAAGCACACATACACGTATACACAGGCAGGATCATACATACACCACACACACACACACCACACACACACACACACACACACACACACACACACACACACACACCACAAAATGCCTCCCAGCTTTTCACGCCGGCTGTTTTTAGGGGGATGTATGTGAGAGGGAGGGGAGTAGAGGGGGTGGGGTGGAAGAGGGGGTTTGGGGTGGAAAAAGGGCATCACAGCAGCCAGCAAAGGTGCCAGACATACACAGCAGCAACAAACAAAGGTGCCAGACATACACCGCAGCAACAAACAAAGGTGCCAGACATACACCGCAGCAACAAACAAAGGTGCCAGACATACACCGCAGCAACAAACAAAGGTGCCAGACATACACCGCAGCAACCAGCAAGGGTTCCAGACATACACCTCAGCAGCAAACAAAGGTGCCAGACATACACCGCAGCAGCAAGCAAAGGTGCCAGACATACACCTCAGCAGCAAACAAAGGTGCCAGACATACACCTCAGCAGCAAACAACGGTGCCAGATATAATCACAGCAGCAAACAAAGGTGCCAGACATACATCACAGCAGCAAACAAAGGTGCCAGACATGCATCACAGCAGCAAACAAAGTGCCAGACATGCATCACAGCAGCAAACAAAGGTGCCAGACATACATCACAGCAGCAAACAAAGGTGCCAGACATAATCACAGCAGCAAACAAAGGTGCCAGACATACATCACAGCAGCAAACAAAGGTGCCAGACATACATCAGCAGCAAACAAAGGTGCCAGACATACATCACAGAGCAAACAAAGGTGCCAGACATACATCACAGCAGCAAACAAAGGTGCCAGACATGCATCACAGCAGCAAACAAAGGTGCCAGACATGCATCAAGCAGCAAACAAAGGTGCCAGACATGCATCACAGCAGCAAACAAAGGTGCCAGACATACATCACAGCAGCAAACAAAGGTGCCAGACATACATCACAGCAGCAAACAAAGGTGCCAGACATACATCACAGCAGCAAACAAAGGTGCCAGACATACATCACAGCAGCAAACAAAGGTGCCAGACATACATCACAGAGCAAACAAAGGTGCCAGACATACATCACAGTAGCAAACAAAGGTGCCAGACATACATCACAGCAGCAAACAAAGGTGCCAGACATCATCACAGCAGCAAACAAAGGTGCCAGACATACATCACAGCAGCAAACAAAGGTGCCAGACATACATCACAGCAGCAAACAAAGGTGCCAGACATCATCAGCAGCAAACAAAGGTGCCAGACATGCATCACAGCAGCAAACAAAGGTGCCAGACATGCATCACAGCAGCAAACAAAGGTGGCCAGACATGCCAATGCATAGCACAACAAGTGCCAGCATGCACACACAGCAAACAAGGTGCCAGACATCAGCACAAAGTCCAGCAATCAGCATCAAACAAAGGTGCCAGACATGCATCACCGAAACAAGTGAGCATACACAGCAGCAAACAAAGGTGCAGACTATCAGTAAAAAACAGAAACATAGCAAACAAAGGTGCCAGACATCATCACAGCAGCAAACAAAGGTGCCAGACATACATAAACAAACAAGGCGCCCAGACAAAGGTGACGCAGAACAAGTGCAAGATCACAGCAGCAAACAAAGGTGCCAGACATGTCACAGCAGCAAACAAGTCCGACATACACACAGCATCAAACAAAGGTGCCAGACATAAAACAATCACAGCATCCGAAACAAGTGCCAACATACTCACCATACAAACAGCCCCGCAGCAAACAAGGTGCCAGACATTACACCGAAGAAGAGGGAAAAGAATGTGTGTAAAAAAAACAACAAAAACACGCTTTTGGACGGTGCTTTTGAAGCAGGAGGACAACACATCGATTCCATGCGGTCAGTGTTTCCTTACAGTAAACGAAACTGGTGCGCCACTCCCCCTTACTCGTGACTACTGCTGGCTACGATTTTCTCCCCTTCCCCTGGTTGAGTTTGTTTTTATTATTTCTTCTTCTGTCCTGCTTTCTTCATTTGTTGTTGTTGTTGTTATTGTTGTGTTGTTTTTTTTTCGTTTTTTTTTTTTTTTTTTTTCACGCTTTCCTCGCTTTCATCATCAGGAGAGAGAGAGAGGGGGGGTGGGGGGGGGGGGGGGTTGCCCGTTTCCCGAGTCCATCAAGCTTTTACTTTCTGTGGGCTCCTTGTTACTCTCCGGTTGCTTACTTTTTACGTCCTCCGACCTGAAATCAGGTCATATGAGACATTTGTTAGTAAATAGAGAGAGAGAGAGAGAGAGAGAGAGAGAGAGAGGATTCTCTCTCTCGCTCGTGCTCTCTAGTAACAAATGTCTCATATGATCTGCTCTCTCTCTCTCTCTCTCTCTCTCTCTCTGGTCGTGCGTGTATGTGTTGTCGTCTTTGTGCCTGTTCGCGCCCTTCCATGTGCACGTGAAAGCAGCGGAAAACGCGTGTCCGGAGCGGGACCACGACAGTCTAGTCCTGGACACACGATGACGAAACTCAGCACGTGATACACGTGGTTCACACTTGGACACCTGCCGCTTGTTCATTGCTTCGGCGGCGACAGGGCGAGTGGGTTGGTTTTCTCTCAGCTGCAATGTAGCTTGGAAGTGGACGGTCTTTGTGTCAGGGCGTTTGTATAGGTGGGCGATGTGTAAGAGACACTGCATATTATTTACTGTACAATGTGCGTGTGTGTAGGAAAGAGATTAAGAGGAAAAGATACAAACCAACGAAACGTTGTAGATTTTTTTTTTTTTTTTTTTTTTTTTTGCTAGTTTAAAATCTTCTTTGCATCCCCAAAGACATTTTGCATTGTTTACAGATCTGTGGTCAAAAATCTGTTTTATTACTGTACAATGGTTAGCAGCGGTCCACTTTCTATCACAAAACATTTAGTTCATGAGTTGCAGTCGGGCTAGATGCGCACATCCAGTGATAATGAAAAACGGCCGTATAACCGACCGAGACGAGGGACGGTAGAGGGATTATCAAACGCTAAGGCGACAGACACCAAGAGAACAGCGTCATGTCAAGACTGGTAGCGAAAATGAAAATTTTTTTTTTATAACGGCACGCCTGCAACTTGCGAAGTTTCAATGTGTGGCAAGGAACGCGGTGTTCAGTACTTCAACACTGGTTGGACTAGAAAGCGACTAGTGTACAAATGTCCTGCACAAGTAGATAATGTAAAAGAATGGACTGGTTGCGCACAGTCTCCTTGTGACTGAAGAACAAAGACGTTGAGGTGAATGACTGCCCGAGCGTTCGCCCAACCGCCGGTAGATCTTTCATGAAATGTGGACGGTGACGGCGGCGACGACAACGACGCGACGACAACGACGGTGATGGTGAGAGTGAGAGGGAGGCTGACACACAAGCTTCTATCGGTAAGTACTTGATACAAAAAAAGGTTCGTTGAAAGGTTCACATCAGGGGGCCTAACTGGTAACGCACGTGACCAAAGTGGGGGTCGGCTTTACCTGTTATTCCGTGTTCACTGATGTGAGATTTTTACGGCCATGACTTTTACGTTTGCCCTTTGCCTTACGTTCAACTCGACAACATGCTGGACCATTGGTGGGAAAGAGATTAAGAGGAAAAGACATTAACCAACAAAAAAACCAATGAAGTTGGAAACTGAACCGGAAATCACGTGCTCAAACGCACATGCGCTGTGGTAAGGTGCCAGTTTCCAAGTTTGGAGATGTGGGGGAAAAAATAGAATAAAGAAAAACGAAAAAAGACTTTAAATTTTCAAATATAACGACAGTGCAGTCTACTCGAAGATTATCTAATGTACATATTTCCATGCTTTATAAGGTCATTCTTAATCGTCGAAGTATAAATTTTAAAAAAATGATTTATTTCTTTCTTTCCATTTTTGTTTCTCTTTGGGTGGGATCCGACGTTGTGGCCAGCAATACGGATACATTTTTGAGACGAAGATTTGTGACCTCTGGGACGTATGTTGCTAGTTGAACGGTGTCTGTCGGCCAGATTTAGAGGATCATTCCGTAAGCATTCTCTACAGCATGCACAATATAATCCTCGCATGCATTTTAGTAAAGTCTATTGGATGTGAGCACATTTTTATCAGTGTTGGCATAGTCTGGTATATGTTATCACCATTCTGATGAGTATTAGCCATACTCTGTGACATGCACCCCATGCTAAAGATTTAAACGTGTTAATATCATTCAAATGAATGTTAGCCATACTCTGTGACATGCACCCCATGGTAGAGATTTAAATGTGTTGGTACCATTCAACGAAAGCTATCCTGTTACACACGCACTGCAGATTAGCCATAATATGATGCTTACGCACCACAGCTTTTGTTTTAAACAGTAACATGCACTTCTCGGCACACTAGCTTTGTCATTGGTATGTCGTGAGGGAGGTAGAGATGGAAGGGGGTAGATTAGGGTTGGGGTAGGAGGAGCTTAAACGTCTTGCAGATCCTGTGGCGCTGAAGATGCGTCCCGATCGTCATTTCCCGTTACGTGACTTCCTGGCACCAGCAGACGGCATTCGGTAAGTACATTACGAACAGTGGCACCGGGAGGCGGCATTCGGTAAGTACATTACGAATAGCTTTCTCCATGCTGTACTTTCAAATTCTGACCATGAAATAGGTTTTCTTCGGGTAACAAGTTCAAGTCAGCAAAACTGTGACGCTGTTATGGAAAAACCATGAATTCAAAAGCTCTTTTACTTTTGTCCTGGTGGTCAGCTTTACCTTCGGTTTCGTCTGACAATGTATATTACATTGAAACATGCCGCTTGCTACTCTGGTCTGTCTCTGTAAGTGTAAATTTCGTACATTTTTTTCTGCTTCTTCTTTTACGGTTTGCCGGGCTCCTGACTTTATGATTTGGAGCCACCGGAAACCAAGCTATCGTTTCATTTTCGACATTTTCATTTTAAGTGGCTTACGTTGTAAACAGTGGCGAGTTGAACAGTACCCGAAGAGCCGCACATTCCAGGGAATGCTTACGGAAGCCCGCAGCACGCACTAGGATTCTTCGTTTCGTCTTGTACGTCATTGTCTTTGTTCGTCATTGTCTTTGTACGTCATTGTCTTTGTTCTTGTCATGTCTGACTGCGTCTTCTTCCTCCTAGCTTTCACAGCCTTCTGCTCGCGCGCTCGCGGGTGTGTGTGTGTGTGTGTGTGTGTGTGTCGCGCGTGCGCGCGCGCGCGCGCGCGCGTGTGTGTGTGTGTGTTTCCATTATCTTTGTGATGCTGTGTCTTTGGTAGAAAGATAGATCCTGAAATAATCGTGACGATAGAAAAGAGAAAGAGAACGCTTTACATCTGTGGATGTGAAAATAGATAAATCTGTAGTAGCACTTGCAGGAGAGAGAGAGAGAGAGAGGGGGGGGGGGGGGGAGCTAATGCAGAAATGTAAATCTCATTACTGTCGCCCGAAAGCTTCGTGAAAGGTTTTTCCCCTTTTCTGTAACTCTCGTTTTTCTTTTCATACATTGCCCTCTTCTCTGCTCTCTCTTCCTGTCAGCATCATTCCCTGTCTCTGTCTATCTGCCTATCTGTCTGCCTCTCTGTATATCTGTCTGCCTCTCTGTATATCTGTCTGCCTCTCTGTATATCTGTCTGCCTGTTGCCCATTGGTGTGTCTGTCGGTCGGTTGGTCGATCGGTCCGTCTGCCTGCCTGCCTGTCTATTTGTCTGTCTTTCTGTCTGTCTGTCTCTGTTTGTCTGTCTGTCTCTATCTATCTATCTCTGTCTCTCCTGGGTGTGAAAATTCCACAGTGCATATCGTGCGATAAGCCACTTAGTATTATAAATCTTATTGCAGCGTACGGAGTGATAAACTACTCGGCATTAAACGTCTTATCTGTCTGCCTGTCTATCTGCCTGTCTATCTACCTATCTGTCTTTACTGTAGAATTTCCGATCCTCTGCACAAAATATGCCCTGGCCAGAGATTTGAATTATTAGGTACACCACCTTTACAAAGAAGGAAATTTGCCCCCCCCCCCCCCCCACCCTCCACCCCCCACCCCCCCAAAGACAAAACAGGAGTGTAATTGGTTTACTTTAAAAAGTATTTATTTGCGCGATCATTTCCGGTTCCACCGACGCACAGCCATAGCCGTGTTGTCGCGATCTGGACACAAACTCCACAGGCACCTGTGACTGCGCTGAGGCAACCCGCCAGAGGAGAAACGAGCTCGGTTCACTTCTCACTCGGCTCGAGTCTCGGCGATGGTGTTCAGGTGAAGGCATAGAAACGTTTGTCCTTTTTACGCATCAGAGACGGTGATAATGGCAACGTGTAGACTGTTAGCGACCGACTGTTCACTGTCCACGACCCCGCTCCCCCCCCCCCCCCAACTCTCTCTCTCTCTCTCTCTCTC
Organism: Conus canariensis; assembly: GCA_033310375.1. Classification (NCBI taxonomy): domain Eukaryota; kingdom Metazoa; phylum Mollusca; class Gastropoda; order Neogastropoda; family Conidae; genus Conus; species Conus canariensis. Next base: position 7,172,407 of record CM065721.1, on the reverse strand, counting down.
TCTCTCTCTCTCTCTTCCTCTCTCTTTCTCTCTGTCTGTCGCTCACTCGTCTCCCTCCTCCACCTTCGCGCCATTTAGGCCTACGTGATTCCGCCGTTGCATGTTCTACAATGTGTGAGTTGAGGATGGGTCGGTGTGTCCTCTAGGGGAAGGACTTGGAATATTTTCTCTTTTAGAATTATGTTAAAATTTTACCTCCGCCCTATCTCTTGATAGTTATGGAAGGAGCAACTTTCCGGTACTAGTCATCGAAAGAATGTTTTTCATTTAACTCGGGATTGTCAAAGTACTCAATAGTGTCTCGGGGACAAGTTCCCTTAAACTTGTACTCCTAAAAGTACTTGTAGCTCCGAGAGATTAAGAGAGAAGTTCAACAATACAGTACTAATTGAACAAGAAAGAACTGACAAGTTTAAGTGCACTTTCACACATCAGCTTTACTTGTTTATACACGGGGGAAACGTTCGAATCTGTTTCACAGAAGTCAGTTCATGCAGAGTTTTGGTTCACACAGTTTCATCACTTAGAGAGGGAAGGTTCTGGATGAGTTGAGTTGGAGTCCACTTGGAATATCAGAACTTATCTGATGTCGGAGAGGATAGTTGATGTCTCTCTTGTTGCTGGTGACTGATCCACTTCTATGGGCCTGCTGTTCAATTGCTGGTCTGTGGTGTTTCTTCACTACCAGGCTTGCCCAGGGTAGATAGGGACCCAGGTTCTAGGACAAACAGAACCTCGTCTGTAGTTAAGTAGCTGAGAGTCTGGCGTGTCGAGTTCACACATTTGCCCACTGGCTTTCACAGAATGTGTGAGATCTCGGCGAACAAAAGTAGACTAGCACACATATATATCCCAGAATTATCGATCTCCACTGTTCAGATTTTGAGTGGAGTTTACAAAAGGGTAGGAGACAATAGTACAGTGCTAAACAATTTTAGTCAAATAACTCTTGTTTCATTTGAATTGAATTGTAGTACCTTGGAATACACAAAACACAAGTACACATGTGCGGTAGGCTTAGAGTCGCACACTACAAAGCATTCCAATCATCAACAGTATTCATAAAACAACCAAACAAGTTTCACCTAGTACAGACACGCAGCTTTTCTAATTTGAATTTATCATTCAGTTATTTTAACAGATAGAATTGCTAGAATTGCATGCTGGCAAAAGTCAGATTGTACACAAAGAATGATTGTCAGATTAACAAAGAATCTTAATCAAGCATGGTAATAGCTTTTACCACGTAGTGGCAAATAAACTATACTGTGCACAAAAAGAAACGCATATTTTTTTCGCTGAAAATATTAAGGAAAATTTTGACAGAAACATGCCCCGTATAGCAGGGAACTCTGTCCAGTGTGAATAGTCAGACATAATGAATAGACGTAACAGTAGATTGATGTCTTATTTCTTCTGTGGTTGTAATATTTTGAATGCTAAATGACGCATGAAATGACTGAAAATAAAAATATGCGTTTCTTTTTGTGCACAGTATATTACAACAGAATACTCCATCATCTTGAAAGAAGTCACCAAGCATTAGCACAAAGTTACACTGTCAAACCACATGGCATGCATACAATCAATGCACAGACTCGAAATCTAGAAACATAGCTTAACTTACATTTCTGGGAGATCAGTAAATCCTGGACAAGGAGATTTAGACTAGAATGAGATAACCTTGCACTCTGTCTGGTTTATCCCTGTTGTCTTTGTGGCTACACTGTATTGTTCTACAGCTGGTCTGTGAAAGCGGTGAAGGGAAAGGACCGTCTTTCCCTTTTCACAGATTAAACTGTCTATTCCAGTTCCTATTGCAGTTGGTTTTGTGTCACTAAAGACAAAGAAAAGGGCGGGAACAATTTCAAACATTGGAAACGAGCAGGCGCCATAACAGTTGGGGGTTGTGTTGCAACGCCTATATCAACACATGCCAATTGACAAAGCACTGTTTAACATAATTGCATCATTCATGGGCTGCATGTACGACTGTCCACGTGTGGGTGGTGAATATGCGGGGAGGGGGGAAGTAGAGGAGGTGGGTGGGGTTGGGGGAGGGGGGGGGCGTGGGTTATTGTCTTTGTGATCTCACAGAGGGAGAGAGCGCATTCCGGTAAGTGAAGGGAGAGTGGAGGGAGTGAAGCGTGTTGTTGACTGGTCAGATTTTCAGCGCGTATTTGCCGTTTCGTGTGCCGCCGAATTGTATGATTTCGGGCGTGCGTTTCCCCGTTTTGTTTCCAGCAACGAATTTGAGCACGTATTTACCGTTTCGTGTGCTGCCGAATTGCCCATTTTGTTTGCCGCTGAATTATAAGATTTTGAGCGCGTATTTCCGGTTTTGTTCGCTGCTGAAGGGTATCCTTTGAAAAAAGTAAGTTCAATAATATTGACAAGTGGTGTCATAAGTCTGTCTGCTTGTGTGTGTGTGTGTGTGTGTGTGTGTGTGTGTGTGTGTGTGTGTGTTGTTGTTGTTGTTGTCTCTTTAGAGTCCCACACGCGGATAGTCACGCATGCGGCCCATGAATTATGATTATGCAATTATATTAAACAGTGCTTTGTCCTTTAGACATCCTTGCAGAAAGGAAATGAGGGGGGGGGGGGGGGGGGGGAATAGGCAGATGAAGGCGTTTGCTGAGGACTGCCATCAGCACGAGGCAGACGCTGAGAGGGAAGAGTGAAATAAATGGGTGACTGGACAGCATCTGACCGTGCCAGATATTGACGCAATCTGGACGGTGGGTGTCCATTACTAAATGAGCACACAGACTGTGCATAGTATGTGATGGTTTGTTGAAGTACAGTGAGAAAGTGGAAAAATAGGAGGATGGGAAGATTCCGCTTATCAAAAAAAAAAAAAAAAAAGACGAAGAGAATCTCAAAAAAAATAAAATAAAAAGAATGTGGGGGAAAAAGTGGAGGTCGGTGGCCTACAAAAAAAAAAAGAAAAAAAGAATTTGCACAGTGGGGGAGACACAGGTGGTGAGGAAGCTGTCTGGTTGCCCGGAGGAGGACCTGCAGCACGCTGCAACTTTTCGTAAAAGACTGTGTCCTTTGGGCAGCGTTCATAAATGTAATAAACAATTGTGATCATAGCGTATTAAACAGAAAGATAACATAATAATAATAATATGATTATTATAATAATCATAATAATAACAATGAAAATAATAACAAGCAGTATCAGTAGGCCTGTGTCGGTCATAGCTGACTATGGATAGAGTATATCCGACCTCATATTTATATTTGTCCGGACTGTCTGCTCACACCCAACAGCGTCGCCTGTGGGCTATAGAGACCGATGCGAGGGTTGTATTCTCTGACACAATGGTCGCATCTGCATGTTGACACTGCATGGTTTGTTGGCTGTCATCCCACCTTTCTGCGGGCTCGTTTTTTTTTTGTTTGTTTTTTTTTCTGCTGCAGCAGCTGTCAGTTCTTCTTCGCCAATCTGCAGCTGTTTCTTGAGAGTGCTTCTCCAGCTGTTGCTGTCTGCTGTGAGGTCTTCTCAGGACTCAGTGTTGATCTGAAGCGCCTTCGTGTCTCTTTTGCAAAAGTCTTTGCATCTCAGCTGTGAGCGGCCAATGCTTCTCTGCTCTGCAGCAAGCTCTCTATAGTGGACGTCTTTTGCGATGCGACCATCCTCCAGCCAACGCAACTGACGCGGTAATAATAGTAATGGTAACGAACATAATAATAAGCATAATAATAAACATGATAGTAACAAACATAACAAACATAATAACAAATATAACAAACATAAGAATAATCAACATGATAAAGGTATAAACATAAACACAACCATAGTAACAGTGATGATAACAATGATAATAGTAATAAAACAATGACATGGCTTACCCAATGCAACCAACGCCATCTCAGCAGGGTATACGTGGAAGGGAGGCCAGCGCGAGACAGTACTTCTGTGTTGGTCACCCTGTCTCGCCGGCAGATGCCCAGTATACGCCTGAGGCTTTTGAGGTGGCAGGAACTGAGCTTGATAATAAGCATAGTAAGATAAGATAATGTTGCTTATAGCCCAGCCGACCGCAAGGGGCCACATCAGGGCTGTCACCACGTTAAAATCAACTCGTCATTTTAAAGAAAAAAACACAAAAAAACACCTTTCACACATCTCTTTAAAAGACATCTTCTAGAAACGCACCAGAAACTTCGTTAAGAATCTTTCGTCCGTAAAATCTTAAATCAGATGAAAAACGTTAATCTCTCTCAAAAACTCGAGGATCACGTCAGGGCGGGGACATCCCTGAACAGGATTTTCATGGACTCGGCTGTAAAATGTTTGTGTCTCGCATCGTGCAAGTCCCAACACTCTAAAAGAATATGTTTCATTGTGAGTGGCACATGACATGGAATGCACCACGGCGCTTCTTCACTCTTTAAAAGGTACGAATGGGTAAAATACGAATGGCCGGTGTGCAGCCGGCACAGAACTGTTTCTTCTTTACGACCACCAGACGTAGATGGGAGGAACTCTGTAAGGTTTGGACGGATCTGAAAGAGTCTGTTATCCGTCTGTGTATTCCAATCCTCCTGCCAGAGGTCTCTCACATAATCGTTAATTTTGGGTTTCAGATCTGAGCAAGGGATATATATGTTGGACAATTTCTCTCTTGTGGCATTCTTGGCTAAACGATCAACCATTTCGTTCCCTCCGATGCCAACATGACCAGGAACCCAAGCTAGAATAATATTGTAACCATCCGCTTTCAACTTGCTAAAAAGTTCAAAGAAATGTAAAAGTTCTGGATGCAGAAGGTTGCGGCCAGCTATGGCCTCCAAAGCTGACAGCGAGTCTGACAGAACCAGAAAGTCCCTCTTAGTGGATTGTGAGATTATCCTCAACGCCAGAACCAGAGCAGTGATTTCAGCAGAATAGACAGAGGCATCTGGAGGTATATGCTTTAACAGTATCTGAGAAGGAGCACCAGGGCAATAGGCTGCACAGGCCACTCCATCCTCAGACTTGGAACCGTCAGTGAAAATTTTCTGATAAGATGGGAATTTTGAACAGAGTTCAGCATACAAGGCCTTGTATGCCAGAGAACTGGTAGACTCTTTACGAAAGGCTGCAAGATCAAAACGAATCTCTGGTGTGAAGAAGGTCCACGGAGGCTGATCTGGAAACTTGGAAAAATCCGACACAACTCCTAGGTCTAAACCTGCATTCCGCACGAGAGGCTGCATACGAAGACCAAACGGCGGAATACAGTTAGGGTTGGTTTCGAATTTGCTTTGAAACTGGGGGTCAAAGACACAGTCATAGGCAGGATTCTGCGGTTCTGAGAACAGTCTGATATAGTAATTTAGAGACATTTTCAGCCTGCGGTTGGACAGTGAGGGTTCACCTGCCTCTGCGTACAGGCTGTACACAGGGGTGGTGCGGAATGCTCCAAGACAGAGACGAAGCCCTTGATGGTGAATAGGATCTAAGAGTTTCAGATAAGAGGGTCTTGCAGAGCCGTACACAGCACAACCATAGTCCAGTTTGGAGCGGACCAGGGCTCTGTAGAGATGCAGCAAAGTTTTCTTATCAGCGCCCCAGTCAGTGTGCGCTACGACCCGCAGAATATTCAGAGCTTTCTGGCAAGAGGTTTTGAGATTTTTAATGTGGCTGAGAAAGTTGAGTTTTTGATCAAAAATAACTCCAAGGAATTTGGCTTCTTTTACAGCTGGAATGGTGGACTTGTCCAGACGAATTTCAGGATCAACAAAAAATTGACGAAAGTTGTGAAAATGGATTGACTGAGTTTTGGTACGTGAGAAGGTAAACCCGTTTTCCTCGGCCCACTGCTGGATCTTGTTGACACAAAGTTGGAGTCGACGCTGTACGCTGGGGTAAGAAGCTCCAACTGCGTACAGCGCGAAGTCGTCTACGAACAGAGAGGACTCAGAGCCCTGGCTTACCGATTTTACAATGTCATTAATTTTAATGCTGAAAAGGGCAGGAGAAAGGATGCTCCCCTGAGGTACACCCAACTCCTGCCCATGGATGTCAGAGAGTGTGGTGCCAACACGCACCTGGAACTGTCGATCAGCCAGAAAGTTTTGGATAAACAGAGGCAGGTGACCACGAAAACCAAGTTTGTGCAGGTCCATAAGGATTCCTGATTTCCATGTGGTGTCGTACGCTTTTTCAAGATCAAAAAAGATAGCGACCACATGCTGCTTATTGACAAAGGCGTTGCGGATGGTGGTTTCCAGACGGATTAAATGGTCAACTGTCGAGTGGTACTTCCGGAAACCGCACTGTTCACTGGCCAAAAGGCCATCGGTTTCCAGCTTCCACATCAGACGGGAGTTGACCATCAACTTACAGAGGCAGCTAGTCAGAGCTATTGGACGATAGTTGGAAGGGTTGGTAAGGTCCTTTTCAGGCTTTGGAATTGGAATGATCAGGGCTTTCCGACAGGAGGGCGGAAAGCACCCTGTGGTCCAGATATGGTTGTATACTTTAAGAAGGGTCTGGAGACAGCCTTCTGGAAAATGTTTCAAAACCTGATAATGAATATCATCCAGACCAGGGGCAGAATCAGTGCAGGTTTGCAAAGCTAATTTTAGTTCGGTGATTGAAAAAGGAAGATTGTAGGCTTCAGAATTGTCTGATGTGAAATTGTATGAAGATTTCTCTCTGATTTCTTTGTTTCTTAAAAAGGTTGCAGATTTATTTGAAGATGAGTTCTGTTGGATGGTGGAGGCCAACAGATTAGCAACAGCTTGTTTGTCAGTGACCAGAGCATCGGCAAGTTTCAGGTGGTGAATGGAGGGGTTGGTGTTCTTCCCTTAGATTTTTCTAATGACGTTCCAAACTTCTTTCTTGGAAGTTTTAGATGTCAGCCCGGAGCAGAAGTTTCTCCAAGACTGACGTTTACTGATTTTGAATGCGTGTCTGGATTTGGCGCGGAGTTTCTGATGGGCTCGAGCGTTGGGACCTGAAGGTCGGTGGTATACCCGACGCTAAGCCCGTTTGCGTACTTTTGAGATTTGTTGGCAGTCTGAATTAAACCAGGGTGTTTTGGGCATTTGGAGTTTGTCGGAAGACATTGGAATACAGGTTTTAGCACAGTTTATCACAGTAGTGGTAAGAGATTCTGCTGGGTCTGGACTCTGTAGAAAATCAATTTCCTGGAATTCTTTTGAAATATTAGTTGCAAAAAGATCCCAGTTGGCCTTCTTATAATTAAAATGTGAGACAGAAGCGTTCTCAGTTAATACAGGTTTTAAAAGAACAGGGAAATGGTCACTTCCGTGTAGATCGTCATGGACAGACCACTCATAGTCCAGGACCAGCGAGGGGTCACAAATCGACAAATCTAAACACGAAAGTGAACCTGTGGAAGAGTGGAGGTAAGTTGGAGCTCCGTCGTTCAGGCAACACAAATCAAAGTCTGAAAGGACATCTTCAAGAAGCAGACCTCTGGATGATGAACTGACACTACCCCAAAGAGGATTGTGTCCATTAAAGTCACCCAACAGCAAAAAAGGTCGAGGAAGTTCTCTGATCAGATTGACAAGGTCCCGACGACAAACTGGGACAGAAGGTGGCAGATACAGTGAGCAAACTGTAACAGTCCTGCGGAGAGTGACTCTCGCAGCTACAGCCTGAAGGGAGGAAGTCAGAGCGACAGGACTAAACAGCAAAGTTTTGTGTAAAAGAAGGGCAACACCGGCCGACAATCCCAATGTGGATGGTTGTGCAGGTTTTGAAAGGACATTAAAGCCAGAAAGAGTGAAGGTCTTCTGGCTTTGAATTTTAGTTTCCTGAAGAGCCACGACAGAAGGTTTTAGTGTTTGACACAGAAGCTGCAGCTCTTCAAAATTTGAACTTAGGCCACGGATATTCCAATGGATTAATGTACTGTCCATGGTGCGGAGGATGAATAGGAGAGAAATCAGGTCATCTCCTCGTCACCGTCTGCGGTCAATGGAGCAAATTTATTAGAAAGTTGAACTGGACTAGTTTGGCCTTCAGACCTGCTGGCAGATTTGCCCACAGGTGAAGAAGGCCTGGATTTTGGAGATGGTGGAGGTTTCGTCATCTCCACCATCTCCACACTCTGTTGAACTCCCTTGCCAGCACGAGCACTGCTCAAGGGAGGTCGAGGTGGAAGGGCTGGCTTTTTGATCTGCCCAGCAGCAGATGGAGTTGACTGCTGGGCAGTCTGAGGGGTGGCGGATTTTTTGCCTCCACCAGGGGCACCTACTTTGGATCGAGAAGTGGTGGACGTGCTTCCACCAGAGCTTAAAAGTCTTCCTTGCAATGTCTTGGAAAAAACAAATCCATCAGTCTGGCAGCAGACTGAGCGGGTCGAAACTTTCTTTACTGCCGAAGCATATGAAGACGCTGTTGGCGTCTGACTGCCAACAACCTGTTTGCGGGCCTCAAAAAACGAGATTCTTTTTTCAGTTTTCACCCTTTGTATGGTAGACTCCTGAATCCAAACAGGGCAGTTGCGTGAAGAGGAGGGATGGTCGCCACCGCAGTTCGCACAATGCGCCGGGTCTTTACACGGACCATCATGGGTTGCCTTGCAACAAATACCACACACCTCCTGCCCAGAACAGCGGTCTCTGACATGTCCAAACTTCTGGCATTTAAAACACCTCAATGGGGATGGGACATACAGTTGGACACGAACATTCAGGTATCCGACTTTAATGACCGGAGGCAACAAAGGGTTGCAGAATGTCAGAAAGAGGGTGTTGGTGGGCACTCTTTCTGCACCTTTTTTGACTGTCACCCTATGCACCTCTGTCACACCTTGGGATGCAAGTTCTGTCTTGATCTCCACTTCTGAGACACCTTTCAAATCGGGGCACCGAATAACTCCCTTGGATGAATTCAATTGCTTATGGGGAGTCACCCGAATCTCTGTCCACGAGCTTTTTTGCCTTCAACAGCTGTTCCGATTGTTTTTTTGACCTGCACTGGACGAGGAATGATCCGTTCCGTAGCCTTTTCACGGACTGAGGGTCACCCGCTAGACCTTGGAAGCCCTTCTGGATCGCGAAAGGACTCAGAGCTGAAATGGGCTTTTCCTGCTCCGTCCCTTCTATCACGAGCCAGGAAGCCCCGAAACCTGTCCTCTCTCTTATCTCTATATCCGAGTCACTATCCGATTTGAAATCCCCTGAAATAGGGGCTGCTGCCTTCCTCTTCTTTTTTGGGGGGATGATTTTTGAAAAAGCCATGTTTAGTTTAATTATATTTCGTCTCTCCCTTACCCATCCACCTGGAGTCCAACTAAGGGCCAGGGCCAAGAAATCACTGTCTTGACCCCTTCCAGGCTTCAGGAGAGATATACGACAAACAGAACGCCACTACCCCTATCCCCCCTAATCATGCTCAACTCCCGGGAACAGAGAGCCGAGCACTGCAGGGGTTAACTTGGCCAGCGGGAGAACTGCCTGTCTTGACCCAGCCCCAAGAAGGGGGAGCCGATTAGTACACGCGGGCCAGAGTGTACCTCCTGTCTAGGAGAGGTCCGAGCCAAAGTGATGTGTTGAGGGCGTTGGCCCTCTCAATCACCAGGATCTCATCCCCCTCCGTCACAGATCTCACCGCACGGCAAACGCGGCGGATCTTAAGAAGACCACAGAGAGAAAAAGAGTGTGGAAAAGAAGACTTGAAGGGGAGACGAAGATAGAAAAGAGCCAAATAAGAAAGGCAGAAAACAAGAAAAGGAGAAAGGCGGGTTACTATTAGTCAGGATCCTCACCCTTAGCCTATCTGACAGGGGAAGCCCTACCAGGGGCATCAACTCCTTACCACGTTATGCTTAGGCCAGACAGCATCTTGACTTCTCAGGCCTAGAAGCAGTTTTAGAAAACCAGCCTATCTTCAAGTATTGATGCCCCCGCCAGCAAAGCCTAAGGGATCACAGGACCACGCAAGCCCTCCGACCACGGCAAGGTTGCAACCCCCGGAGGGAATAAGCATAGTAAACATAATGATAATAATGATAATAACAAACATAATAGTAACTACAAACATAATAATATTAAACATGATAATAATAATAACAAACATAATAATAACAAACATAATAACAATCACAACAAACATAATGTTAATAATAATAACAAACAAAACAAACAATAATAATATAATAAACATAAACACGATGATGATAATGATTACACGGCCCAACCAATGCAACCAGCGCCATCTCAGCAGGGTATACATGGAATGGAGGCCAGCGCGAGACAGGACTTCTGTGTTGGTCACCCTGTTTCGGCGGCAGATGCCGAGTATACGCCTGAGGCCTCTGAGGTGGAAGGAACTGAGCTTGATAATAAGCATAGTAAACATAATGATAATAATAATGATAACAATAAATATAATAGTAACTACAAACATAATATTAAACATAATAATAATAACAAACAATAATGAACAATCACAACAAACATAATAATGTTTATAATAATGATCATCATCATAATAATGATAATAACAATAACAAACAAAACAAACAATAATAATATCATAAACATAAACAATGATGATAATGATTACATGGCCCAACCAATGCAACCAGCGCCATCTCAGCAGCATGGAAGGGAGGCCAGCGCGAGACAGGACTTCTAAGTTGGTCACCCTGTCTCGCCTGGAGATGCCGAGTATACGCCTGTGGCTGCTGAGGTGGAAGAAATTGATCCTAATAATAATAAACATAATAATAATAATAATGATATAATAATAATAATAATAATAAACATATAAGTAATGATAACCTAATAATAGTAAATATGATAATGATAATAAACATAACAAAGAGGTGCATTCCATGTCATGTTCCACTCACAGTGAAACACATTCTTTTAGATTGTTGGGACTTGCACGATGTGAGATATAAACACTTTACAGCACAGTTCATGAAAACCCTGTACAGAGATGTCCCACCTGACGTGATCTTTGAGTTTCTGAAAGAGATCAACATTTTTCATGTGATCAAGGATTTTACGGAAGAAAGATTTTTAACGAAGGTTCTGATACGCTTTTAGAAGATGCATTTTAAAGAAGTAAGTGAACGGGTTTTTTTTTTTTTTTTTTTTTTTTTTTTTTTTTTTTGATGACTTGAGTTGATTTCAACGTGGTGACAGCCCTGATATGGCCCTTTGCGGTCGGCTGGGATATAAGCAACATTACCTTACCTTACCTTACCAATGATAATCATAACAAACATAATAAAAATAAACATAACAAACTAATAATAAAAACAAACAAAATTATAACACTAATAATAATAACGATAATAATAAAGACCGCCTTTAAACAAAAAAGAAGGGGACAGAAAAGGCCTAAAACAAGTGCCCCTCAAAATAGCCAAGGCGGGGGTGGTGGAGGGACTAAAAAAAAAAGTACCAATGACGTAGTGATAATAATACACATAATTGCAAAATGCATAGTAACAATAAACGTAATCCTAATCAACATAATAAAATTAAAAAAAAAAACTCAACATAAACACAATAATAAGAATGATAATGAAAATGTTAATAAGAATAATGAAACGATGACATGACCCACCCAATGCAACCAACGCCGTCTCAGCAGGGTATACGTGGAAGGGAGGCCAGCGCGAGACAGGAATTCTGTGTTGGTCACCCTGTCTCGCCGGCAGATGCCGAGTATACGCCTGAGGCTTCTGAGGTGGAAGGAACTGAGCTTGATGATAAGCATAGTAAACATAATAATAGTGATAACAATAAACATAACAGTAATTACAAACATAATAATATTAAACATAATAATAATAATAATAATAAACATAACAATCACAACATAATAATAATCACAACAATAACAAACATAACAAACAATAATAATATAGTAAACAAAAACATAATAATGATAATAAAGACCGGCTTTAAACAAAAAAGAAGGAAAGAAACGAGCCTAAAACAAACGCCCCCCAAAATGGCCAAGGCAGGGATGGTGGAGGGACTTAAAAAAGTACTAAAAACGTAATGATAATACACATAATTACAAAATGCATAATAATAAACGTAATCATAACCAACATAATAATAAAAACATCGACATAAACACAGTAATCATAATAATGAAAATATAAATGGTAAGAATAATGAAATAATGACTGGCCCAGCCAATGCAACCAACGCCGTCTCAGCAGGGTATACATGGAAGGTAGGCCAGCGCGAGACAGGACTTCTGTGTTGGTCACCCTGTCTCGCCGACAGATGCCGAGTATACACCTGAGGCCTCTGAGGTGGAAGGAACTGAGCTTGTTGATAAGCATAGTAAACATAACAATAATAATGACAATAACAATAAACATAATAGTAACATAAGCATAATAATATCAAACAATAACAAACATAATAATGATAAACAATGATAACAAAACAAACATAATAATAATAATGATGATAAGAAGAAGAAGAAGAAACAAAAACTTAAACATAAAGACAATAATAGTAATAATGAAAATATTAATAAGAATACTGAAATCATGACATGGCCCAGCCAATGCAACCAGCGCCGTCTCAGCAGGGTATACATGGGAGGCCAGCGCGAGACAGGACTTCTGTGTTGGTCACCCTGTCTCGTCAGGAGATGCCGAGTATACGCCTGAGGTGGAATGAATTGAGCCTAATAATAATAAACATAATAATGATGATAACAAACATAATAGTAATTATGAACATAATGATGGTAAACATGGTGATAATAATAAACATAATAGCAATCAAAACAAACATAATAAGATAAACATAACAAACAAACAATAAACATATTAATAAACAAAAACAAAATTATAACACTAATAATAATAACAATGATAATAAAGACCGCCTTAAAACCAAAAAGATGAAGGGGGAAGAAAAGGCCTAAAACAAAAGCCCCCCATAAATAGCAAAGGGTGGAGGGACTAAAACAAAAAGTACTAATAACGTAATGATAATACATATAATTACAAAATGCATAACAAACGTAATCCTAATCAACATTACAATAAACAAAAACATCAACATAAACAGTAATATTAATAATGAAAATATAAATGGTAAGAATAATGAAATAATGACATGGCCCAGCCAATGCAATCGGCGCCGTCTCAGCAGGGTATACATGGAGGGAGGCCAGCGCGAGACAGGACTTCTGTGTTGGTCACCCTGTCTCGCCAGGAGATGCCAGTATACTCCTGAGGCCTCTGAGGTGGAAGGAATTTAGCCTACTAATATCAAACATGATAATAACAATGATAATAAAATAATAGTGGTTATAAACATGATAGTAAACATGATAATAATAACAGACATTACAGTAACAATCATCACAAACATAATAAAAATAATAAACATAATAACAAACATAAAAAAACAAAAATGATAAACATAATAAACAAAAACATAAACATAAACACAATTATGACACTAATAATGATAACAATAATAACAATAATAATAAAGACCGCCTTAAAACAAAAAAGAAGGGGGGAGGCCTAACCCCCCCCCCCCCCAAAAAAAAAAAAAAAAAAAAAAAAAGTAGCAAAGGCGGGGGTGGTGGAGGGACTAAAAAAAAAGTACTAATAACGTAATGATGATAATACACCTAATTACAAAACGCATAATAATAAACGTAATCGTTATCAACATAATCATAAACACAGCAATAGTAAATATAGTAAACGGTAAGATGATACACATAAACATAATAATAATGATAAGCATAACAAAAATAACAAAGGTCATAATAACAAACAATAATAATAGTAAACATAATTATAACAATGATAAACAAAAACATAAACACTACTACTTCTACTACTTTTACTGGTAATAATGATAACAATAAATAATTACATGGCCCAACCATGGAAGGGAGGCCACCGCAAGACAGGACTTCTGTGTTGGTTACCCTGTCTCGCCGGGAGATACCGAATATACGCCGGAGGCATCCGAGGTGGAAGCGAAGAAATTGAGCCTAAGAATAAGCATAATAATAATAACAATAATGATGAAAATAACAGTAATGATGAACAAAATAATAGTACACATGATGATGATAATGAACATAATAATGGTAACAACCATAACAAAGTTAATAACAATAATAAACATAATGATAACAAACATGATAATAAACAAAAACGTAAACATAAATACAATAACACCAATAATAATAAAATAATAATATTAATGATAATATTAATAACAATAATCATAGTCATCATCATCATCATCATCATCATAACAATAATAAGAAAGACCGCCTTAAAACAAAAAAGAATAAGGATAAAAGGCCAAAGACAAAAGCCCCCCCCCCTCCCCCCCCCCCCACCCCCCCCAAAAAAAAAAATTGCAAAGGCAGGGGTGGTGGAGGGACTAAAAAAAATAATAATGATAATAACGTAATGATAATAAACATAATTACAACACGCATAATAACAATAAACTGAATAACCATAATCAACAGAAAAATAAACACAAACACGTGCCCATACGCACGCACACACATACATAGCGAGTCCATTGCATCTGCTTAATATTGAACCTGTTTCTTTAAAGCACCGACTTCTGAACAAACTGATGTTGGCATTAAAGGTGGCAGCCTTGATACCTTTTGGGTGGATAGGCCACATGCTGCAGGCATTGTCCTCAGCAAGAGATCATCAGATCATGAGCGCTTTTTTTTTCTTGCATTTGCAGGAATATTTATGCAGAAAAATTCTTGAGCAGTCAGGTTCTGACCCTCAAATGGTACAGTGTAAAACTCTTCGTCACTGCCATCTGTCTGCCAGCATGTCTGTACCTACCTTACCTGTTGGGGCAACAGCACGGTGTCCTGCTCGATGGGTCTGGGCACAAAGCAAGGCATAGTTATGTCTCCTTGACCGAACCTTGTATGGAATCGAGGCAGGCCATGAGACTGCTGAGGCCCCTTGTGGGCCCTGGGGCATCTGTTGTCCCTCTTCCACACTCTGTCCTGGGGCATCTGTTGTCCTTCTTCCACCTTCTGTCCTGGGGCATCTGTTGTCCCTCTTCCACCCTTCTGTCCTGGGGCATCTGTTGTCCCTCTTCCACCTTCTGTCCTGGGGCATCTGTTGTCCCTCTTCCACTTACTGTCCTGGGGCATCTGTTGTCCCTCTTCCACCTTCTGTTCTGGGGCATCTGTTGTCCCTCTTCCACTTACTGTCCTGGGGCATCTGTTGTCCCTCTTCCACCTTCTATCCTGGGGCATTTGTTGTCCCTCTTCCACCTTCTGTCCTGGGGCATCTGTTGTCCCTCTTCCACTTACTGTTCTGGGGCATCTGTTGTCCCTCTTCCACCTTCTATCCTGGGGCATCTGTTGTCCCTCTTCCACCTTCTGTTCTGGGGCATCTGTTGTCCCTCTTCCACCTTCTGTCCTGGGGCATCTGTTGTCCCTTTTTTTACCTTCTATCCTGGGGCATTTGTTGTCCCTCTTCCACCTTCTGTTCTGGGGCATCTGTTGTCCCTCTTCCACTTACTGTCCTGAGGCAACTGTTGTCCCTTTTTGTACCTTCTATCCTGGGGCTGAACGAGCTGCAACACGGACGTCAATCTGCTAGCAAAGTTTGATTTCTACGCTGTGACAGCCCTGACATGGCCCTTTGCGGTCGGCTGGGCTACAAGCAACATTACCTTACCGTATAAGAATAATTTCTAATTAAGTCGACAGCAAATCCCTTTAAATAATTGCGTTCTACGGCAACACCATCACTGAAATACTAGCGATGGGAAATGATAGCTTTCTGAATATTATCTATATCTGCTTTGATCCCAATTGACAGTGCACTGCTCTTCTAAGAAGAATGTGCATTCTTCATTCATGATGTGGCAGTTTATTGTATTTCAGAGGTGCGTGCGTGTTTGTGCTTTAAACTGGAATTGCCTTTGAAGTTACAGCCCCAATATGGCCTCATGGTTGACAGGGCTCTGAACAAGAATTGAGCATGCTGCCCTTTCTGTGGGCCTGTCTGCCAGACCGTAAACATGGTCATGTTCCCTCCTTTCCCACGAACAACTCCTGTCTAAAGGAACAGCTGTAAGGAATACTGAAAAACTGCTCAGGTGAGTTAGTGAAACATTCCAAGGCACTGCTTCAAAGACTTTTAAGTGCGAAGGTATGTGGGGGAGAGGTGTCTTCAAATTTTGCCTGGAATGGGACGGTGGACCAAGTTCCAGTCCACCCTGTAGGCCTTGGAGATGACTGTCCATACTGATGGTGTCCAGTTCTAGACATGCTGTGCTCCAAAAGCAAAAGCGTAAGAGGTGCTTTCCACTATTAGTACTGCTTTTTCTGTATTAAGTGACCCTGTTGTCTTTTCGTTGTCCGCTGTGCTTTATACATGACTTGGCCATAGCCAAATTCTGGCCTACACCGTACAGAAACAAATGACTAATCGTCTTCTGACCTTCATTGTGCAGATTTCCAAAACTACTTTTGTCATGTGGCCTTTATTGTGTAGATAACATATTAAATTTTATTTTAGCAAGGATCTTGCAGATGTATCTTTCGAGCTGGTTTATCAGCATTAACCTAAGCTTTTGTGTTTGCTTCTGAAACATAGCGAAGAAAGATTTAAAGCAATTTTGTTTTGGAAAATCTGTTTTAATTTGTGGAATTTCTTCTTTCAACCAGCTTGTGTTGAGAATTAATTCCTGGAAGCTCTGACCCCTTGCGATTGGCTGGACTCTAAAAAAAAAAAAATAAATCTCCTTGCCAGCCGTAAGAGCTTTCCTATGGACAGTCTGTGGCGTCAGACTTTTTTGTCGTGGCACATAGGATCTTGAGGTCCTAGTGATGTCTTCTGTTGTAGACATTCTTGACTTGTGGTGATGAGAGGTTTTGATGAGGCTTTCACTGCGTATTTTAGTTCACATTTTGTCCCTGCTAAAACTTTGTTGATTAGACTTTGACAAAGCCCCACTACGGTCACCCGTGATGGGTTGAGAGGAAACTAAGCCCCGATCGGTACACATGGTTTGGCTTCAGTCCGTGCATTTGTAAGTTTCTTTTGGACGAAGCCATTGACATTTGGTGTGGAGATCCGGATCAGGGGTGGATCGAGGATCGAGGAGCCGTTGGACGATGGTGAAGGTTTGTGCTCTCCTGAATGCTTTGGAACTCTCTCTCTCTCTCTCTCTCTCTCTCTCTCTCTCTCTCTCTCTCTCTCTCTCTCTCTCTCTCTCTCTGTGTGTGTGTGTGTGTGTGTGTGTGTGTGTGTGTAGCTAGTCATTTTGATATTGCTAGTGTGTGTTTGTGTGTGTGTGCGATATGTATATGTATAAACAGACAACGCGCTCGCGCTCGCGCTCGCGTGTGTGTGTATGTGTAACTCATTGTCTAAGTGTTCGGGGGAGGGGGGGGGGGAAGAACAGAGTTTCATGAACAACCCAAGAGTTCGAAAACAAATCAACAATGCATTTTCATGACTGTATTTTCTTGTCACCAGGAATGTTTAATAGAGTGGAGGTGAGGCACGATTTGTTGCTTGTAGGATTAAACACACACACACACACACACACACACACACACACACACACACACACACACACACACACCAAGTTGTAAAGGGCAGGCAAGATGGAGAAAGTCATACAAAATATAGAGGAGGGAAGTCCACAGTGTAGAAAAGGCGAAAATACGACATTCGTTTTCCATTGGTTTGTGAACACAGTCATACTAATTGCATCCATAATTCAACTTTGACAGTAGTCACTTGATTACTGCTCATGGTGGGCTTAGTAGAAGTAGCAGTACTAGTAGTAGTCGCAATAGTAGTAGGTTTTTTTTAACAGGTTTAGAAATCTAGCAACACATTTTCTTCACCAGTAATGGTGTTAGTTTACTAACAGGTTTGAAAACAAAGCAGCATATTTTCCTCACTTTTATAATCATGTTATACAGATTTTTTTTCTTTTGCTGAGTAGACATATTCTTTTGTTATAATATTTGAAGACAAATAAAAGTTGTAAAAACCTTGTAAATTCTGATCAAGTCTGTAGACTTTCTCTTCTTTTTTTCAGAGGAAACAGTCCCTTGCCGTGCAGTTTGAATGTGAAGGAAAGGGTATGAATGGGTTTGTGAATTATGGGACGTTGTTCTCGACGATACTGAATATAGAATTAAAGGAGGGGGAGGGATGAGGATATCAACAACGCAAAAAAATATTACTTTTTTTAGAGAAGGGGGGGGGGGGGGGGGAATACATGCCTAAATGAATATGAATACCTATATAGACAAAATGAATCAACCAGAGGGGAAAACGTCATTTTCCATTTGATTAATGGATGTTGAAAAAATAACACCAAAAATATGTCAACTGTTTTATAAAGTGTCCAGCGCGATAATGTACTTTTTTTTTTTTAATATCCTGTGTTATGTTATGTTTCCTGCCCTTCCCTTATGAACGTTACATCTCGACATGTGCCCGTCAGGCGGCTGCAATCCGTGGTCAGAGGCACTGTAGTTAACTCTGGTGTTTGCCGTTGACAGCTGCTGCTGTTGCTGCAGCTAGAGGCGATTCTCCAGCATCTCAACTATCCTCCATTAGCGGTTCGTTGACGTTGGCATCGGCGGAAATTATTCTGCAACACACAAACAAACAAACAAAAATCCCTCTGATGTCAGTACTTGTACGAGGCTTCTTTTCAGAAGTGATGTCGCTTATGGAGATTTTCCTTTGGGGGGGGGGGGGGGGGAAGACATTTCATGATACGTGTTTTTTTTATATTAAATAAGATCAAAGGTCTAAACGAAGTGACAGCAACAATGTTTATAGACATGTAGACCTCCGGGGTCACTTTAGGGCTGAAAAGCATGTTCCGTCCAGTGCATTACACTTAAGAATGTCCAATAAAATACGTAAAGAATCTCTAGGGGTGTAGGGGCTGTGGGGTGGGAAGAAAAACCTGAATGTCAGATAAAGTTTTGTTGTTGTTTTTTTTTTTTATCAGACATCACATAATTAGAAGAAATCGCAATTCTGTTGAGACTAAGTAAGCTGGAAAAAAGTGTTTGGGTATTAATTTTGCTTTCGAAAGAATGCAAGAATCCTGCATTTATTTTTTTACCCCCCACCCCACCCCACCCCCCTCCAGAAATGACATGGAATTTGCTTTTTCTGAAAACATCTGGAACCAAAAACTTTTTCTTCTCTGTGTGTGTGTGTGTGTGTGTGTGTGTGTGTGTGTGTGTGAGATTGGTCAAATGCCTTCTGACTGGTTGAAAAAAGGCTGGCTAGAGAATGTTCAAGAACTCCATTGACCTCGCCCCATGGAGGTTCAAGTCATTGACCTGTTGCTTAGGTCGGTGAGGGATGTTGTTTTGTGTCCAGACTTGTTCCTTTGTCTAAGATAGTATGCCTCGTTTGCTGCCATTTTCAAAATTTTGATTTGAATTTGATCGGGAAGCAAAAAAAGGGTCGTGTGGAAGATTTTAAGGGTCGTGTGCAAAACACACACAAAGACGGACAAAAAAAAGGTTAGAGAGTAAAACGCAAGGGGATGATAGGATAGCAGTTTCCAACAACACACATTTAAAGTACCCTTTGTGGCTTTGGACGTCACTTGGTGCCAACCTTTTTTCCACCACCTGCTTTCCTGTTCCTCTGTCTATCACTTGGCGCCAAAATTCGCTAGCTGCTGCCTGACCGCTGCCAGTTTGTCTCATTGGTTTTAGCCATGGACGGGCCTGGTCAAGGAGGACTGACTCCGCTTTTACATAAGAAGCTCCGTGGTGTATTCCATGTCATGTTCCCCTCCGGGGGTTGCAACCTTGCCGTGGTCGGAGGGCTTGCGTGGTCCTGTGATCCCTTAGGCTTTGCTGGCGGGGGCATCAATACTTGAAGATAGGCTGGTTTTTTAAAACTGCTTCTAGGCCTGAGAAGTCAAGATGCTGTCTGGCCTAAGCATAACGTGGTAAGGAGTTGATCCCGTGGTAGGGCTTCCCCTGTCAGATAGGCTAAGGGTGAGGATCCTGACTAATAGTAACCCGCCTTTCTCCTTTTCTTGTTTTCTGCCTTTCTTATTTGGCTCTTTTCTATCTTCGTCTCCCCTTCAAGTCTTCTTTTCCACACTCCTTTTCTCTCTGTGGTCTTCTTAAGATCCGCCGCGTTTGCCGTGCGGTGCGACCTGTGACGGAGGGGGATGAGATCCTGGTGATTGAGAGGGCCAACGCCCTCAACACATCACTTTGGCTCGGACCTCTCCTTTTTTTTTTTTTTTTTTTTTTTTTTGATGTGGCATCAGTTATCGGATCAATGTAGCACCTAAGGCGGTGACGATTTTTTTTTTTTCCCCTAAGGCCGAAATCCACCTCTTCATTTTTTGGTGCTCAACACTGTCCTCTTCATCTGCCAAAAAAACAAAAAGCGAAAAAAAAAATAAATAAAAATTTCAACTACTTTTGTTTTTTCCTTCTCTTCTTTTTTCCTCCTTTTTTGTCTCCAACCAGTCTCTTACACACCATGCATAGTCTGTTTGTTTTCTTACAAATGGACACATTTTTGCTGATTTTAGTGTTTTAGCAGTTGATACAAAGTGTCTGGGTTTGTTAATGTTCTAATGTGTGGTGTACTGGCACTCTCACGCTTGTAATATGCTGCTTATACAACGCAAACCACTTAAATGAAGCAGAAGGCTTACTTAACTTTTTCCTTCAGTTTTTCTCAAAGACAGACTGACAGAAAAACATACAAAAAAAAAAAAAAAAGAGGATCGGCTTATAGAAGTTTTAAAATTCACATCAAACGAAGAGAGGTATGGCGACTGAGAAAAGTAGTTATGCTCGGACCTCTCCTAGACAGGAGGTACACTCTGGCCCGCGTGTACTAATCGGCTCCCCCTTCTTGGGGCTGGGTCAAGACAGGCAGTTCTCCCGCTGGCCAAGTTAACCCCTGCAGTGCTCGGCTCTCTGTTCCCGGGAGTTGAGCATGATCAGGGGGGGATAGGGGTAGTGGCGTTCTGTTTGTCGTATATCTCTCCTGAAGCCTGGAAGGGGTCAAGACAGTGATTTGTTGGCCCTGGCTCCTTAGTTGGACTCCAAGGTGGGTGGGTAAGGGAGAGACGATATATAATTAAACTAAACATGGCTTTTTCAAAAATCATCCCCCCCAAAAAAGAAGAGGAAGGCAGCAGCCCCTATTTCAGGGGATATCGAATCGGACAGTGACTCGGATATAGAGAAAAGAGAGAGGACAGGTTTCTGGGCTTCCTGGCTCGTGATAGAAGGGACGGAGCAGGAAAAGCCCATTTCAGCTCTGAGTCCTTTCGCGATCCAGAAGGGCTTCCAAGGTCTAGCGGGTGACCCTCAGTCCGTGAAAAGGCTACGGAACGGATCATTCCTCGTCCAGTGCAGGTAAAAAAAACAATCGGAACAGCTGTTGAAGGCAAAAAAGCTCGTGGACAGAGAGATTCGGGTGACTCCCCATAAGCAATTGAATTCATCCAAGGGAGTTATTCGGTGCCCGGATTTGAAAGGTGTCTCAGAAGTGGAGATCAAGACAGAACTGCATCCAAGGTGTGACAGAGGTGCATAGGGTGACAGTCAAAAAAGGTGCAGAAAGAGTGCCCACCAACACCCTCTTTCTGACATTCTGCAACCCTGTGCTGCCTCAGGTCATTAAAGTAGGGTACCTAAATGTCCGTGTGCAATTGTATGTCCCATCCCCGTTGAGGTGTTTCAGATGCCAGAAATTTGGACATGTCAGAGATCGCTGTTCTGGGGAGGAGGTGTGTGGTATTTGTTGCAAGGCAACCCATGATGGGCCATGTAAAGACCCGGCTCATTGCGCAAACTGCGGTGGCGACCACCCCTCCTCTTCACGCAACTGCCCTGTCTGGATCCAGGAGTCCAACATTCAGAAAGTTAGAACAGAAAAGATGATCTCATTTTTTGAGGCACGTAAGCAGGTTGTTGGCAGTCAGACGCCAACAGCGTCTTCATATGCTTCAGCAATAAAGAAAGTAACGACCCGTTCAGTCTGCTGCCAGACTGATGAATTTATTTTCTCAAAGACATTACAAGGAAGACCGTTAAGCTCGGGTGGAAGCAAGTCCACCACCTCCCAACCCAAAGTGGGTGCCCCTGGTGGAGGCAAAAAATCCGCCACCCCTCAGACTGCCCAGCAGTCTACTCCATCTGCTGCTGGGCAGATGAAAAAGCCAGGCCTCCCGCCTCGAACTTCCTCGAGCAGTGCCCGTGCGGGCAAGGGATTCAACCAAGTGTGGAGATGGTGGAGATGAGGAAGAAACCTCCACCATCTCCAAAATCCAGTCCTTCTTCACCTGTGGGCAAGTCTGCCAGCAGGTCTGAAGACCTAAACAGTCCAGTGAAACTAAGCAATAAATTTGCTCCACTGAACGCAGACGATGATGAGGAGATGACTTGATTTCTCTCCTATTCATCCTCTGCACCATGGATAGTAGTAAACTAATCCATTGGAATATCCGTGGTCTAAATTCAAATTTTGAGGAGCTGCAGCTTCTGTGTCAAACTATGAAACCTTCCGTCGTGGCTCTTCAGGAAACTAAAATTCAAAGCCAGAAGACCTTCACTCTTTCTGGCTTTAATGTTCTTTCAAACCTGCACAACCATCCTCATTGGGACTGTCGGGCGGTGTTGCCCTTCTTTTACATAAAACTTTGCTGTTTAGTCCTGTCGCTCTGACTACCCCCCTTCAGGCTGTAGCTGCGAGAGTCACTCTCCATAAAACTATAACAATTTGTTCACTTTATCTGCCACCTTCTGTCCCGGTTTGTCGTCAGGACCTTGTCGGTCTGATCGGAGAACTTCCTCGAACTTTTTTACTGTTGGGTGACTTTAATGGTCACAATCCTCTTTGGGGTAGTGTCAGTTCGTCATCCAGAGGTCTGCTTCTTGAGGATGTCCTTTCTGACTTTGATTTATGTTGTCTTAACGATGGATCTCCAACTTACCTCCACTCTTCCACAGGTTCACTTTCGTGTTTAGATTTGTCGATTTGTGACCCCTCGCTGGTCCTGGACTATGAGTGGTCTGTCCATGACGATCTACACGGAAGTGACCATTTCCCTGTTCTTTTACAACCCGTATTAACTGAAAACGCCTCTGTCTCACAACACCTTAATTATAAGAAGGCCAACTGGGATCTTTTTGCCACCAGTATTTCAAAAGAATTCCAGGAAATTGATTTTCTTCAGAGTCCAGACCCAGCTGAGTCTGACTAACACTGTGATAAACTGTGCTAAAACCTGTATTCCAGTGTTTTCCGACAAACTCCAAATGCCCAAAACACCCTGGTTTAATTCTGACTGCCAACATATCTCAAAAGTACGCAAACGGGCTCAGCGTCGGGTATACCAACGACCTTCGGGTCCCAACGCTCGAGCCCATCAGAAACTCCGCGCCAAATCCAGACACACGTTCAAAATCAGTAAACGTCAGTCTTGGAGAAACTTCTGCTCCGGGCTGACATCTAAAACTTCAAAGAAAAAAGTCTGGAACATCATCAGAAAAATCAAAGGGAAGAACACCAACCCCTCCATTCATCACCTGAAACTTGCTGATGCTCTGATCACTGACAAACAAGCTGTTGCCGATCTGTTGGCCTCCACCATCCAACAGAACTCCTCATCTTCAAATAAATCTGCTGCCTTTTTAAGAAACAAACAAATCAGTGAGAAATCGTCATACAATTTCACATCAGATAACTCTGAAGCGTACAATCTTCCTTTTTCAATCAGCGAACTAAAATCAGCTTTGCAAACCTGCACTGATTCTGCCCCTGGTCTGGATGATATTCATTATCAGGTTTTGAAACATTTTCCAGAAGGCTGTCTCCAGACTCTTCTTAAAGTATACAACCATATCTGGACCACAGGGTACTTTCCGCCCTCCTGGCGGAAAGCCCTGATCATTCCAATTCCAAAGCCTGGAAAGGACCCTACCAACCCTTCCAACTATCGTCCAATAGCTCTGACTAGCTGCCTCTGTAAGCTGATGGAAAAGATGGTCAACTCTCGTCTGATGTGGAAGCTGGAAACCGATGGCCTTTTGGCCAGTGAACAGTGCGGTTTCCGGAAGTACCACTCGACAGTTGACCATTTAATCCGTCTGGAAACCACCGTCCGCAACGCCTTTGTCAATAAGCAGCATGTGGTCGCTATCTTTTTTGATCTAGAAAAAGCGTACGACACCACATGGAAATCAGGAATCCTTATGGACCTGCACAAACTTGGTTTTCGTGGTCACCTGCCTCTGTTTATCCAAAACTTTCTGGCCGATCGACAGTTCCAGGTGCGTGTTGGCACCACACTTTCTGACATCCATGGGCAGGAGTTGGGTGTACCTCAGGGGAGCATCCTTTCTCCTGCCCTCTTCAGCATTAAAATTAATGACATTGTAAAATCGGTAAGCCAGGGCACCGAGTCCTCTCTGTTCGTTGACGACTTCGCGCTGTACGCAGTTGGAGCTTCTTACCCCAGCGTACAGCCTCGACTCCAACTTTGTGTCAACAAGATCCAGCAGTGGGCCGAGGAAAACGGGTTTACCTTCTCACGTACCAAAACTCAGTCAATCCATTTTCACAATTTTCGTCAATTTTTTGTTGATCCTGAAATTCGTCTGGACAAGTCCACCATTCCAGCTGTAAAAGAAGCCAAATTCCTAGGAGTTATTTTTGATCAAAAACTCAACTTTCTCAGCCACATTAAAAATCTCAAAACTTCTTGCCAGAAAGCTCTGAATATTCTGCGGGTCGTAGCACACACTGACTGGGGCGCTGATAAGAAAACTTTGCATCTCTACAGAGCCCTGGTCCGTTCCAAACTGGACTATGGTTGTGCTGTGTACGGCTCTGCAAGACCCTCTTATCTGAAACTCTTAGATCCTATTCACCACCAAGGGCTTCGTCTCTGTCTCTGGAGCATTCCGCACCACCCCTGTGTACAGCCTGTACGCAGAGGCAGGTGAACCCTCACTGTCCAACCGCAGGCTGAAAATGTCTCTAAATTACTATATCAGACTGTTCTCAGAACCGCAGAATCCTGCCTATGACTGTGTCTTTGACCCCCAGTTTCAAAGCAAATTCGAAACCAACCCTAACTGTATTCCGCCGTTTGGTCTTCGTATGCAGCCTCTCGTGCGGAATGCAGGTCTAGACCTAGGAGTTGTGTCGGATTTTTCCAAGTTTCCAGATCAGCCTCCGTGGACCTTTTTCACACCAGAGATTTGTTTTGATCTTGCAGCTTTTCGTAAAGAGTCTACCAGCTCTCTGGCATACAAGGCCTTGTATGCTAACCTCTGTTCAAAATTCCCGTCTTATCAAAAAATTTTCACTGACGGTTCCAAGTCTGAGGATGGAGTGGCCTGTGCAGCCTATTGCCCTGGTGCTCCTTCTCAGATACTGTTAAAGCATATACCTCCAGATGCTTCTGTCTATTCTGCTGAAATTACTGCTCTGGTTCTGGCATTAAAGATAATTTCACTTTCTAAGAAGAGGGACTTTCTGGTTCTGTCGGATTCACTGTCATCTTTGGAGGCCATAGCTGGCCGCAACCTTCAGCATCCAGAACTTTTACATTTCTTTGAGCTTTTTAGCAAGTTGAAAGCGGATGATTACAACATTATTCTGGCTTGGGTTCCTGGTCATGTTGGCATCGCAGGGAATGAAATGGTTGATCGTTTAGCCAAGAATGCCACAAGAGAGAAACTGTCCAACATTTATATCCCTTGCTCAGATCTGAAACCCAAAATTAACGATTATGTGAGAGACCTCTGGCAGGAGGATTGGAACACACAGACGGATAACAAATTCTTTCAGATCCGTCCAAACCTTAATGAATTCCTCCCATCTACGTCTGGTGGCCGTAAAGAAGAAACAGTTCTGTGCCGGCTGCACACCGGCCATTCGTATTTTACCCATTCGTACCTTTTAAAGAATGAGGAAGCTCCGTGGTGCATTCCATGTCATGTGCCACTCACAATGAAACATATTCTTTTAGAGTGTTGGGACTTGCACGATGTGACACAAACATTTTACAGCAGAGGCAATGACAATCCTGTTCAGGGATGTTCCGCCTGACGTGATCTTTGAGTTTTTGAGTGAGATTAACATTTTTCATCTGATTTAAGATGCCCCCATGGGCCGGCCTTCTCGTGGCGGGGGTGTTTCTCGACTAACCTGAGCCCACCCCTTTTTCTTATCTTTCCTGTTTTTCTGCCTACTGTGTCTTTTACTATCTCTTTTTCCCCCATAAAGTCTCCCCACAGAAACTGCAGCCTCTGTTTCGTCTAGTTTCTGCCTACCTGGCTCTTTACTCTGTACTTTAATCTTTACTTACAAGCCTTCTTTGGAACACTTCTTCTTTTCTCTGCGGTCTTCTTCAGACCCACCGTGTTTGCCGTGCGGTGCGTCCTGTAAGTGGGGGGGAATGAGGTCCTGGTGATTGAGAGAACCTGCTGTTCTCAACACATCACTTTGGCTCGGACCTCCTCTAAGACGGGTGGCATACATTGGCCCGTGTAT